>JAFHAQ020000010.1:0-600000 GCA_017347545.2 Arxiozyma slooffiae | reverse complement strand
ACATCATAGATGGGTCTCGTATGACAAGTTATTACAAACGTGTTTTGTAGGAGTGTATGTTGAGTAGTAATCTATATAACCTTTCTATCTTCTCAGCTATCTATATACTGATATAAGAATTACTTTACTAGTCTTGGAAGATAGACTTATTTATTAATTCCATATATTTTCCCATGTTACATTCTTCCTGACCGCATTAGAAAAGCCAGCTTTATATCTTACCCATATCCTTGACACTTCAGGAGTTCTATTATCAGCAGAAGATGGGGATATTGTATGGATATCGGTAGGGATACCGTTTGACACTACATGATGATCTTCTAACTGGCTGTTAATCGTATCATATTGACTTTTAAAAAAATCTACTGTATTTGAACCAGCAATCTTGCTTCTTTTATTCTTTAATTTGTTTTCTTCCAAATTAGCCTTCTCTTGTTGAATTTGATTTAAATATCTTTTTTTAACTTTCATCTCTTCGCGTTTGGCTAATAACACTTCTAAGACTTGAGGTCTCTTAATATAGACTTCTTTATTTCGTTGTTCATCAAATAAAACTGCCTTGTGAAATGGAGGATTTACACCTAGAACAGTTGCACTCTGGTGCAGATATGGATATTCATTTTCAATTTGTGATAGCGTTAATTGATATTGTCTAAATATGTCAGACAATACTTTAATTATATGATTCTTTAGACCTACATCCTTGATTTTCAATAAATCTATAGAAATAATGTCATTTAAATAGGGCATAACCTCAAACATAAGGGATTTTATGTTTAATGTTTCCACCAATAGGGCATTTTGGTTCGAAATTTTACTAAGTAGATTTCTAAATAGTGCCTCATTATGCTTTCTTGTTTCCCTCATCTCATACTCTGAGCTTGTAACCCGTATATCTTCTTTATTATTAGCTATATCACTGAACTTAGTATAAAATACCAACGGAGTTATAGACGAATATTTGACTAATTCTCCGTTGTGCTCAAAGAGAGACATATGCATCAAATCACTGAAATATAACCAGTTAGATATTTCTGCAGGTTTCATGACGCCACTATCTGTATATTTCACGAATGGATATGCATTGAAACAACCTTGAATAATTTTTTCATAATTTCCATTTTGTTCAATACTAGATAATAGTTCATGAAATTGAATTTTCAATTCCTTATATGGATCTCTTTTGAAAATTTGATTAACTAGTTTAAACCATAGTAACGTTGTATCTTTTTGGTTTGATCCCCCAATAATATCTATTCCTTTATTAACTTTACCTTGATTTACTAAATGAGTAGACATAAATTGTAAGTTATTTATGCAATTTCTTATATCACCCTCGGCTATATCGATCAGACTTTTTAAAGTTTTTGGGTCAAAATTTATATGTTCCTTTTCACATATATGGAGTAATCTTTCTTGTAATGCACTATCTGCAGGTCTCCTTACTGAAACAATCTCACAAAATGGTTTCAGTTTTTCTAATGCTGGTGCATATAAATTATTACAGATTGCGATAATGGGACGTAGTAAGATTTTTGAAGTTTTTAAATTTTTTCCTTCTTTTCCTTTTAATTTCTTTTGTTGGGCCGCAAAACCAGTTTCCTTATTAAACCTTGCCTTCTTTGTTGCTTTGATATCATTTTGTAATATATCGAGTAGTACCTTCACAAAGCCACTTTCCATTGCGCCATCAATCTCATCTGCAATCAAACACAACGGTTTTTCATTGAATGTGTGATTAAAAAGAGTATTGTATACTTTATGCTTCATCATGGAACCAGACCTTTCATCGCTGGCGTTAATTTCAGCCACTGAATAACCTGCTTGTTTGGCAACTACATGTGCTACAGATGTTTTACCAATCCCAGGAGGACCATGTATTAATAATATCCTTTTTCTGGGCCTATGATATAAATCTTCTGGTTCATCTCGTAATTGCTGTGAGTTTTTTTCAATAAGTGTCTTTTGGAAGGGCGGTATTTCTAAATTTTCTTTAAATACTGCAAATGACCACTTTCTCAACCACCCTAAAATTCTCCTATTCGTTTTTTCATTCCCAACAAGATCCAAAAATGATCTCGGCCGCCATTTCTCTACCCATAGCATATTTCTATTATTCTTTTGACCAGTATTTAATTTAGTTACTCTATATTTACTAGGATTGTTTCCTGCAATAGGTATTTTCTTCTCGTCCTTGGCGGCTATTTTATCTAATAGATAACTTATATTAATTCCGTAAGATTCATCATCTTTCCAATCAATATTGTGTGAAGAAGGAAAACTTTTATGGTTAACAGCAGAATCCCAATTTTTCTTTATGAGTGAGATTACTTTGCCTGAAGAAGACCTAAATTCCTTAATATCTTCACCAAATTTATAGTTGTTATTTAAGTTCTTAACATCGTAAGAGTTGTTAGTTGTTTTGTCATTACAGTTGTCATTTTTACCAGCTCCATTTAAATGAAATAGAGTGCTATGTTTTAAGTTAAACTGTGGCAATGGTAAGGATAATTGTGGTGGTGTAGAATCTTTCTCCATCTCCATCCTAATATCGGTTGCCTTTCTTTTTTTTACTTTAAAAATAATAAACAACTGCTCTACAATAGTATATCTTTTTACTTTTAAATAGAAGATTCATAAACTATTCCCCAGTCCTTTTGTATACTTTTTCTCTTATTTAGATTCGATTCTTTTTAGAAAAGGCAAGAAAAAGTACAGATCAGTATTCGTACTTAGTGACTACATTACAAGCCATAATATTTCAGATTACCTTTTCTTCCTTTTTTTTTTTTTTTTTTGATGTTGATGGAAATTTATAAACAGAAAAACATCATACTTCTACTTCTCTAGGTTATAAATAGAAAATAAAGAATAAATATACATCCTTCCTAAAAAATAGTCAATAGTTGGTTGTATTAGACATATATAGACCAGGTATTGTTTTATTAACATTATGGTTACCGTATGTTCATTTATACATTTTAATAGTTACAATTGGGAGAATAATGTTTTAATAAAGATTTTTTCTTTAAGTTCAAAATATGGAATATAAAGGTAAATTTGCTTATAAACATTTTGATAGTATTTATATTCGTGTTATTCATAATATGAGCAAATAAACACATTATATAAATATTTTACTAAAACTTGAATAATTGTCCGATATGCGTATTATGATGGTGGATTATCATTTCGTCTTTTCACTTTCTACTTTCCCGACTAAATTCTATTATCATTCATTTCTGCTTTTTCAATTACTAACAACAAGATGTGAAATGTTCCAATTAACTCCCAACCTCCTGTCCTAATTGGCATAAATTTATGTTTTAATTGTATTGTTAATAGGCTGAAGAAAAGATTATTTTAGACTCTTATCCTCAAACATGCCCACCAGGTTCATTGCCAGGTACCCCAGGTAATTGTACTCCAGGACAACTAGAAATTTTAGACAAATTTAGAAGTGCTCTAGAAGCTGAAGGTTATGAGAAGAGATTGGATGATTCAACACTTTTACGTTTCTTAAGGGCTAGAAAGTTTGACCTTGAATTAGCAAAAACTATGTTTATAAATTGTGAAAAATGGAGAGAGGAATTCGGTACTAATACCATTTTACAAGATTTTCATTATGACGAAAAACCTTTAGTTGCTAAATGGTACCCACAATATTATCACAAAACTGATAAAGATGGGCGTCCATTATATTTTGAAGAACTAGGTAAAGTTAACCTAACTGAAATGCATAAGATTACTACTCAAGAACGTATGTTAAAAAATTTAGTCTGGGAATATGAAGTTGTTGCTGACTATAGATTTCCAGCTTGTTCCAGATATGCTGGTCATCTAGTTGAAACTTCCTGTACCGTTCTTGATTTGAAGGGTATTTCCTTATCTAGTGCATATAGTGTTTTGTCCTATGTTAGAGAAGCCTCTTTTATCAGTCAAAACTATTATCCGGAACGTATGGGTAAGTTTTACATCATTAATGCACCATTTGGTTTCTCAGCAGCTTTTAAATTGTTTAAACCATTTTTAGATCCAGTTACTGTTTCTAAGATCTTCATTTTAGGTAGTTCATACCAAAAAGAATTGTTGAAGCAAATTCCTGCTGAAAATTTGCCAAAGAAATACGGCGGTACTTCTGAAGTTAGTGAAGCCCAAGGTGGTTTATATTTATCTGATATTGGTCCATGGAGGGATCCAAAGTATATTGGTCCAGAAGGTGAAGGACCATTAATGTTTTCTATGAATTAGATAAAAATACGAAACGTGTTATGGAATGTGTTATTATTAATTAATATGATTATATCACACATTTGATTTTATTATAAATTTATATATATGTAAATGTATATATGCATATATACCTATGTATACAAAAATATTTTTATATATCTGTTGGATTTTACTAAAAGAGAATGGTTGTCCTTAAACATGTTTTACCTAAATTAATCAGATAGAAATAATAAAGGGTTAAGAAATGAATATTTCAATAAACTATGTAAGTGACATTTTTGTATGTAAACTGACATATAGAAAGAAGTAACCAAGAAATTACACATCAAATAGGATGAACGGTGCTAGGTAAATGCCCTGGTATTTATCAACAATTTTAATATTTTTATTTAATATCTTCAGTTTTTTTATTGGATGAGTATTTGGTTAAAGACATCTGTAAAGTAGACTTACTATAACCAAAACAGGTAGTTTCGAAAAGAAAATTTGTCTTTATAAAATGTAATAAATGTTATTTTCTTGCATATTATTTTTTTCATTCAAAAGACACTTTTATTTTATATAGAAGTGTAGAGTTCTCAAGGCTTGACCAAAAGTTATATCCAACATATTCTTTATAATCTGTAGTGTATTTAGATCACCTTATGAGTATTATAATGAATAATATAACGCTTACTTAGTTAAACATATTATACAAATAAATATCTACTCTAATATACAAGTAATGTACAAGAGACAAAATTATCTTATAATTTTGTCGGTATGAGGTTTTATATAAAAAATTGTTCAAATAAAAATTTACTTGTTCATCACGTGATCATGATACACTTTTATCACAACAAGAAGACCCCATTAGAATATTTCCGCATTACAAAACGGAAGGCAAATTTTAAAAAAACGTATAGGTAATTGAAAATTTTGCTTTTTCACCATAAATTCTAAAAAGGTAAGTGTTATTGATAGAAGAAAAAAGAGATTTTTGTTAACAAAAGTGTGCATACATGCCAATCATTGTAAAGACAAAAGTTCTTTAGTCTGCTACTTGACTCCTACTTTGGATAGTAAGTACTGGTGTGGTAATTACATGGTATAAGGTTTATTTTTCTTATAGTGTACAATAATTTTTACATATATTATACATTAATATATGGTCTAGTTATAAGGGTTAATTTAATTTATTGTGCTGAAAATTTCATTTATTTAAAATGAAATTTTCTCTAAAGAAAATATTTCGTTAAAATAAAACACCTCTGTGTACGTCAAAACATGAAATCGTCAACTCGTCAATAAAGGTGTTTACTTTGTTTAACAACAGTATTCCCTCTTAGAACGTATATTTTCTAAAAAGTAGTAAAGTTTTTACTACTGAAACTTGGGGTGGTACGTAGCAGTGTTAGTTATAACTGGAACTTAAGGTTGTGAACCCTCAATAGATTGCCTATTATTGTGTGACACCAATAAAATAACTTATTGATGTATATAAGCGATATCAGACAGCTTGCTTATTTTATTATATCACATACAATAAAATATATATGTACACATACAGTTTAGTGAGTAAATACAAGGAGAAACAAAAAAATCTTTATTTATTCTTTTTAGATGTGAAGAAAAATTTTAAAAAAAATTTATTTTTTTTCATTAACAAAATTATTGAATTTGGGTAACTCTTAACAAAAGATAGTACGGGGACAGAAATCAGAAATAATTTCTTTTACCTATCACTTTATATACTCTTTACATAGTTTAGTATATAATGTTTGTATTATTCTCTACAGGTGAGCGACTACTACTAATAAAATATACGGTTAATAATGTTCCGATATAACTTATGGGGTATTCCTCCATCTATTTTTGTAAAGATCTTAAGTCTTTTCTAAATTCAGTGAGTGTTGACATTTTGAACTGAATATGTGTTTTTAGCGATAAACTTGGATATTATATATTAGACAATGTTTTATATAAATCTTTATGCTTTTAAATCAAAACACCTTAGTTTCTTTTTTATATATAATATATAAAGTTAATTTAAATACTAATATACAAGTACAATATCTAGAATTAATTGTATATTTCTGAACATTAGTTTTTATATGAAAGAAGAAAAATTTTTTCTTGAAAATTTTTCTCTCAAGAGATAATTCGGATTATGACATTCCGCACATAAGTTTTCTTGAGTCCGGATTATATCTTGACAATTAGTTGTCAAGACTTAAGATCTTTACATTAGTGTATCTTTAAGTACAAGAGAGTACGAAGATCTGTGTATACCTACACTTTTTTTTTTTTTTTTTGTTTACAGAAAAATGTTGTAATCTTATACATTATTCTGAAAAATTTCTCTGTGACAACACTATATCACACACTACGAATCACTATATGATACCCTCAACTTATATAGTATTATCACAATTAACAATATTACATCACATTCCACGTTTCTTATATCACTTACAAATCACATGACTATACTTTAATAAACTCTAAATTTTTCATTTTAGCTAGTATACAATTTTATTTGGTATTTCCGAATTTAAAATATTATTTTTCCATCGTAGATAATGAGTTAAAAAATTCGTATTTATGGATATATGTTAATAGGTTGATCTTGTTAGAAAAAGTTGTGGTGTCACCTTAACTCTTTTATCTTTCCTTTTTAGGTACTACCCAGTTATAATCTGAAATTGGAAATTTCTCGGACAAATATAAAAGAATACTTAATGATTCTTTTATATATTTTGTTGTGATATGTGAAATAACCCACACTCCTCTGTCTTTTATGAAAAAATGAAAAAGAAAAACTAAAATAAACAAACATATATAACACACATTTTATGAAGGAACAGTTTGTTTATTTTACTTGAATTATAAAATATTGTGTACTAGATTTACCTTGTATAGTAGAAAAAGAGGATAACGGATACCCATAAGATTTATATATTGCTTACATATATACTATCCTACATTATGGAAACTATCACTGAGTTTAGAAAAGAGCTTAGATCATTACATATTTTACGATTTAAGTGTTACGATTTAAGATAGGTGGAGTTATAACGGAACATTTTAAACCATTTATTTTTTTTTTAAGTAGTCGCTCACCTGTAGAAAATAATACAAACATTAAATACTAAACTACGTAAAGAATATATGAAGTGATAGATAGAAGAATTTTTTTCTGTCGGAGAGTAATTCGTACTTTGTGATATATTGTTGTCTCAGAAGAATTTGTAGGAATAATGTGCAAAGTGACAGCATTCTCTAAATAAACAAAAGATGTGTCTATCAACACATAGATCTTTGTACTCTCTTACAATTGAAGCTTGTATATTAATTATGTAATATATGTATATTATATAAGGAAAGAGAATAACAGATCATTGATTTATATTCCTTATAATAAGAATATACTATCCAAATAATGATTTCCCTATCTGAATTAAAGGCAAAGTTCAGATCGCAACAATTTCTATTTTTTGTATCTTGACTATTTATATTTTTTCTAGAAAATAATTTGGTGAAAAATTTTCCACAAAATTTTCATTTAGTCAGGGTAATATCTCAACACCATCCCTTACACAGTACTTAATAAATACAGAAATATGTGCCAAAAGATTTATTAATTATTGGCATTACTTGTGTCGCGATATTATCCGCACTCAGATGTTAGATATTTTACTTTAACGAAGTTTTTCTTTAGAGAAAATTTTTATTTAAATGAAGAAAATTTTCAACTTAATAAACTAAATTAAATCTTATAACTTGAATGTATATTAATGTATAATATTTGTATAATTATTGTATAATATAAAGAAAGGTAAGCCTTATACGATATAATTACCACACTAGTACTTACTATCTAAAGTATGAGCCAATTAACAGACTTCAGAAAGGAACTTGTATCTTTACAGGTTATGAGCCCTGAGCGTGATTCATCAAGATTTGTTCATTTATTACAAGGTTCCTCCAATTATGATATTTGGAAAATGGAGTTTAAAAGTGTTATGCTGTCAACCTTTATCCCTCTTAGAGATTACTATGATTCTGCTACCAATACTATTACAGATTTAAATAATAAACCTATTACCGATAAAAATATCTTAACTCAAACGAGAGAGATATACAACTCTATTCTATTAGGTATGTTGAGATCAAGTGTTTCTGTTGAAATCAGAAAAAGCATTGGTAATCTCTTAACAAAGTCAATGCGTCAAAGACCTGACTATGCAAAGGATATTATTTCTGAAATTGATAAAAAATACGGCAAGCTAAATTTCAGAACAGCATACGAGTTATTTGCGAATTACATTAATTTGAAGCACTCTGAAGATGGTGATGTTATTACGAAAGTATGCAATGCCTTTATGGACCTGGTTGAAAACCGTGATTTGTTGAAATGTTGTACATTTTTAGAAAAAGGAAGTCCATACACTAAGAAAGAGTTGTTAAAGAGATATGGCCTATGCACCTCTATTGATACAAAAGAATTTTACGATGTTTTTATGGAAACTAAACAAGAAGAGAAGTTAGAAGAAGGTGCATATGTTGCCGGACGGTTTAAGCAGAAAAATCGTAGACCATATAATCGCCGTAAATTCTGCCAGAAATGCAATAAGACACATAAAGGTAAAAGTTGTGAAGAATCTGACGATGAATTCGAAGAACATGTCTTCTTTGCAGCTGAAGAAAGAAAATATAATTCAAAATCAATTGAACCAAGTGTCTTGATTGCGAAAAATCCAAAATCTAATAATATTAAAACCAGGTGGTACTTAGATAGTGAATGTACCACACATATTGGAAATAATATGAAAGATTTCACAGAGTTAGAATTGGGATGTAGTGTGAATATTTCCGGCTTATCTGATTCAGTCACCTCACAGGGAAAAGGTACAATGGAAACACAAGGTTTTTCTTTAAAAGATGCCTTATATGTTCCATCTGCTCCATGTAATCTTGTTTCAGTTTCAAAGATTACTGAAATGACAGGTTGCCAAATTATTTTTAGTACTGATGGTGCTTACCTAAGTAAGTTGAAACCATCCACATTGAAGAAATCCAAGAAAATTGGTTCGGTCAAAAACGGATTGTATGAATTAAAGCTTGAATTATCAAAGGAAAAATCGTTTTGGTTATTGGAAGATCCACCCCAACTCGATTTTGAAGATCAGAAGGTGAACATGGATAAACAGACCATTCTTGGCACTGGTGAACATTGGCATGCTAGATTTGGCCATCCTGGCAGGATGGTGTATCAGATGCTTTCCAAATCCACTTCTTTGCCAAAATTGCAGACCCCAAAGTTCTCCTTATGTTCCACCTGCATATTGACTAAAGGTAAAATAAGAAAGGGTCACACTTCAGATATTAAAGTTTCTGTACCTTTAGAATTAATCCAAGTTGATATTTGTGGTGGCTTTAGATATAAAGATTACGTAGACTCTAAGTACTTCCTTACTATAATTGATAAGTTTTTTAATTATTACGATGTTATTCCACTAACTACAAAGTCTCACGCTACTCGTGAATTAATGAATTGGATTCGTTGTGTCGAAAATCACTTTGAAAATCATGGCGGCTATAAAGTATCTCATGTTAGAACAGATAACGGTGGTGAATTTACTGGCAAGATTTTACATGAATTCTTTGCTGCTAAAGGTATTACACATGAGTTAACCGTTCCTTATTCAAGTAGTCAAAATGGTGCTGTAGCAAGAGCCCACTGTGTTTTACAAACTAAGGTTAGGTCTCTACTAATAGGAGGTCGTGTTCCTCCATACTTATGGTCTGAAGCGTTATTATGTGCAGCATATTTGCATAACCGCTTACCAGTGACCGGACGCAAGGGTAAAATACCATATGTATACTGGAATAATATTCCAAATGTAAAGTTAAATTATTCACATTTGAGAATTTTTGGATGTGCCGCCTATGTTACACTACCACCAGCTCTTAGAGAAGGAAAATTATTACCAACATCTATATGTGGTGTCATGGTAGGATATGAAACAAACAGAAAAGGTTATAGGATTTATTTACCGCAATTAAACAAAGTTATTACTGCTAAGGATGTAAGATTTGATGAAACTGTATTTCCTTTGGCTAATTCTAAGGAGAGTCATGCTGCTTATGATTTTGCCACTGGCACATTACCGGGTGCTCCAAAGTATCCACCTTCAGATTATAATACATCTCCAAATACAACAGTAATTTCAGAAGACCAAATACTAGAACAAGGAAACATTAGAAATCACTCAGAATCATTGGATCATAGTGGTTTTGTTCCTATGCTATCCTCAACCTTTTCCTCTACCTCACCACAGCCTGCTGTATCATCGGTTATGCCTTCTGAATCTACTGGCATTAACTCTGAACAGTCATGCTCAATATCCATTGACAACGACGACCCTGCCGATCCAACCTATATACCATCCCAGATAGTTCCATCTCCTCCACCATCTCCAAATAATACTATTGATGTTGAGATGCCCGACTATGTTCCAGACCAATCAGATAATATTGAAAATAATACGAAGTCCTTGTTACATTCCAATCAAATGTTGCAAGAAGGTCAACAGGAAATCCTTAGGACTTTGAGTTCGATCTTAGAAAACCAACGGTCTGGACCAAATACTTCTGAACTAGAACGGTTTTCTGAAATTGTGAATTCTATTTTAGATTCACGTCTACCAATGTCTAACTCAGTTGAACCGGCTATCTCTTCATCCTCTACTGTTCTGGCTACTCCCCAGTCTCCAAATATTGAACTTCCTTCTTCTTCTCCTCCTGCTTTATCTAGTCCTCCTAAATTTATTTCAGCATCTTCCGTAAATTCTAGTACTCAATTAGTTCCACATGGTCCTGCCTCATCAAAACAAATTATCCCTACTATAAATAACACATTATCCCAAGCCCTTACAAAGCCCTTGGCTGCCCATAATCGTGATATTATCCAGCATCCATCATCTTATCCAGAAACCCCGACAATTAATGCCTCTATCCAAGATTCTTCTCCTCAGAATATTTCCTCTATATCCAAGACTCCACAATCATCCGCTAATACTCAAACCACGAAGCGTCTCCATTCCACATTAACACCTGATCGTCCTCTAGAGTGTTCAGTGTCTTCAGATCGGGGGGCATTAGTCCTGCATCCTGATCGTCACAATTCCCTGTCAAAGGATACGCCTGAAGCGAAAAGATACCACAGGCAAGAAGAAAGATCAGAAAACACACACACTAGAGATGAAACAGCACTCTATAGTGATATTTCCTATGCAATCGGGAACAATCCAATTCCTACTTTCGGCTTAGATGATGCAATGATTCCTTTTGGTATGCACATTGATTCTCACGTATATGTACTCCATAATAAATTAGATGGTGCCAATTTTGTTCCTCACGCAGCTGCTAGTGCATTATTAGCGAATAGTATTGATAAATATATTCCTAAAACTATTACACAAGCACAAAAGTCAAGCGACTCTCAGAAGTGGGAAGAGGCATGCAATAAGGAAATAGCTGCATTGAAAAAGACCAAAACGTTTAGATTGGTTGAAAGGCCTAAAGATAGAAAGGTGATCCCCTCTAAATGGGTTTTTATAATAAAAGATAGTGGCCTTTATAAAGCTAGAATAGTGGTCCAAGGTTTCAGGCAGGTTGAGGGAATTGACTATCAAGCAACCTTTGCACCAGTCATTCGTTATGATTCTGTTAGGGTTTTTCTAGCCTTATCTGCAAAATTTGGTTTGAAGGTACAAAAAATGGATGTCGTAACAGCTTTTCTTAATTCCCCAATTGATACTGATATTTATGTTAAACCACCACCTGGTTTTGATACTAAACCAGGATTTGTATGGAAATTAAGAAGCGCCCTCTATGGCTTGAAGCAATCCCCTATGCTTTGGAACAACCATATTAAAGGAACATTCTCTAAGCTTGGTTTTGAACAGAATAAAAAAGAATTTGGACTATATTTTAGAAGAAATAAAGGTAGATTGTGCTTAATAGCTCTTTACGTGGACGACTTATTGATTGCAAGTTCATCCTCCTCTGAAATCCAACAAATAAAAAATTTCTTAAAGAAACAATATGAAATGAAAGATTTAGGCCCAGTAAATAAATTTCTTGGAATGAACATAAAACAAACACCAGAACAAATAAGCATATCTTTGGTTGATTACATAAATAAAAAGGCCAAAGAATACAATTTTACAGATATTCGTCCAACACATAGTCCTCTTCAAAGACATATTGATTACTACAGTGAATCTCCAATTTTAAGCAACAAGACCATCTACCAAAGTCTTATTGGTACCTTAATTTTTATGGCTAATACTGTACGACCAGATATAGCACATGCAGTACACTTCCTTTCCCGTTTCCTACAAAAGCCCACTGAGTTACAATACAAAGCTGCCAGACGTGTTTTCGATTATGTGTATACTACAAGAGAACAAGTTATTACCTATAAAATGGAAAATCAAGACTCTATTGTTGCTTACTCAGATGCGTCCTATGCAGATTGTCCAGACAGAAAATCAACTTATGGGTACATCTGTATGTATTCTTCTGGACCAATTACCTGGTGCTCAAAAAGAATAGCTTGCATGGTAACATCATCAGCTGAAGCTGAGGTCGTAGCTGCAAGTGAGGCAGCTAAAGAAATCAAATGGCTAAATCAGGTTTTAAATATCATGGGCATCAAATCAAAACCCCATATTCTCTATATTGATAATACATCAGCTCTAAAACTCGCTGATCACCCAATTCACCACTCGGACACAAAACACATCGATGT
The DNA here is from genome assembly GCA_017347545.2 of Arxiozyma slooffiae. NCBI lineage: Eukaryota > Fungi > Ascomycota > Saccharomycetes > Saccharomycetales > Saccharomycetaceae > Arxiozyma > Arxiozyma slooffiae. Next base: position 586,967 of record JAFHAQ020000010.1, on the reverse strand, counting down.
AAGGAATCTTTTTGTTAGAGAAGCAACAGAGCAAAAACTTATTTCCCCTGAATACATTTCTACAAAAGAACAACTTGCAGATATATTTACTAAGATATTAACCAAACACCAATTTACAGAGTTAAGAAATAAGCTGTTTAACCATAATAGGAACAACCATCATCCGAGTTTGGGCTGGGAGGGAGTGTCGCGATATTACCCGCACTCAGATGTTATGACTATGAATTTCCAAGTTAACATTTAGATTTTAAAACCAAAATGGAAAAATAAAGTTATACCTCTATTGTACTCTTTTACAATGCCTATTATTTTTAAATAACCTGTGTATTGTTTATGTTTTTTCGTGTTTGTTTATAGATTTCCTATTTTAAGTATTTAAACTTTTCTTTTTATTTCCTTTTTAGTCACTAAGAAAATTTTTCTTCAAAAAAGCTGAAACCGTATATAAAGATAGATTTGAAATTAATCTCGAAAAAAATATTTATTTTTTTTTTCAAAACATATAAATTTAAACAGCTTTAAATATCATTTTTTTGAAATATAAACATTAACAAACTATCTTATTAGTTTACCTATAAAAAGCTCACAGATCTATATTCAAGTTATAACAACATTTAAGAATGAATTCCCAATTTGTTACTTCACACATTAGAGATTTTTCTAACAGTAATAGAGTCCAAAAACCACATAACGGTAAATATTTTAAATATGACGATGTTTTGGGATCTTCCAAGCATTTATCCTCTTGTAGAAGAAAGACTCGCTATATTAACTATGAAAAAGGTCAATTACATTCAAAACAAGAATTAAAAAGCTTTTTAAAAGAAAGAGGACTAGAGGGTAATTTGGTTTTTGACGTAACTGCTACTATCCCTTATTCTATTTTAGGATTCAATGATGACCCATCTCAACAAGAATTTGATACCTTAACTGTTGAAATAATTTCAATGATTAAATTGACAACTGGATTAAACTTTATCTTTAAACAAAAAAACTTAAATAACAAGAAACAAGTTTCTTATAAGCAATTCATTTGTAAACAAGATGTAATGAGCAAAAGAAATGGAACAAAAATGTCATATTTAAAGGAATTTGACTGCAAATCTAACCTTGTCTGCAAATACCAGCCAGGCTTTGGGTATGTCACTATCGAATTAAAACACGATATGCATCATGCTACTATTGAAACTTTATCTTGTCCTCCAGGTTTGTCTGAATTTATTGAACAATCCAATTGTTTTAGATTGTCCAAACTCTATAATATGATATCTAAGGTTCCTAGGTTTATAGACTTTTATAATCAAAATTCGTCTAAGCCAAAAAATATTATTAAAGCTTTATGGATAAAATTAGTTGTTTCTAAATGCAGAAAGGATGATGATCCTTTGGAAAGTTGCAAAAAATTATTATCTCAAGGCGATTTAAAATACATAAAAAGGTTGCAGTTATCAGAAAATGCAAGCAGAGCACTCCACAACAATTATTTAGCAATCGAATTTCTATATGAAAATATTTCTAAGGATATTTTCAAGTCTGCTTCAATCGATGGTACGTTTAATTTATCTGCTACACTTAAACAAGCTCATTTCATCATTGGTGATTATAATAATGAAGGCTTTCCAATTGCTGCTCTGTTTTGTCCAAAAAATAATGTATCTGAATTTATTATTGACGATTTCTTACGGGTAGTTTTACAGCAAGGCTACTCCTTCAGATACATGACTACAGATATGGATCCAAGAAATATTCATGCCATTCAAAAGCACTGTGGTAGAGATGCAGTTCAACTTTGTTTATGGCATATTAAGCGTGCTTTGATGAAGACTAATTCATTGCCACGTAAGTCAAACACCTCTTTATACCCACCATATTTCATGTTACAGTACCCATGGTTTAATATTAATTTATTTGAACAACTACGCTCTAGACCTGATCATGATGAAGCTAATATTAGAGACGTTACGGAAAAAACAACCAAAATTATTAGTTCAGTCGCAAGAGATTCTTTATGTTTTTATGCTTATCGATGTGGAGGAACAGAACAAAGTCCAATTCTTGCATATTCCAAAACTGAAGAACAAATATATGAAGAACTTCTTAGAAAGGTCTATGAATATGTATTAGTTGAAAATAAAAAATTTCCATATTTTCAATATTTATGTCAATACTACTTAAATCCTGCTAAATTTAAATTGTGGAGTCGTGTTTCTAAATCTTATGTACCAAGAATGTCGAACATGATGAATGAATCTTTCTTTAAGGTTCTCAAACATAATTTTTTACAAACTGTAAGGGTATTTAGATTAGATACAGTTCTCTTCATTTTGAATCAAAGTATGGATTATAAGTTTAATCCTAAAATAAATAGAAGGATTAAAAAGTTTACCACCATATCCCAAATGGTGGCTAATTCTTCCTATTGGCAAAAAAATATGCTCACAAAAGTAAACCAATTGGTTAAAACGTTGGATTTTACTTCATCACAAGGGGATGTGGAGCATACTAACTACCATGTCGATATAGATTTGTGGTTATGTCAATGTGGAGAACAGAAATTTAACCCATTTTTTTTATGCAAGCATCTGGTAAAATATGCTATTTCTCAGTTAGGTATGGACAAAAAGTCTCTGTTAGCATATGGTTCTCATGTTCGAACAAATATTCCATTGGTTATTAATAAATTTCTAAACTATAACAAAATATATTCAATTAATGGAATGACCGTAGATTACGGGGAGAATTTACGAGAAGGCACATCCCTCAGTGTAACAACCAATGCTAATAACTTTTTAAATTTCACTGAAGAAGAAGATCAACAAGACGAGTTAGTAAGTGATGATGAGGGAATTGAGACACAACAGTTCATTATCGAAAACCAGGTAGATGAAGAAGGTGCGTTACTTGAACAAATATATTCAAATGAAGATGAAAGGATGAATAGAAGAAGAGAAGGTCGGATATTGTTATTGAGAAAAACCATTAGTGAATTAAACTATGTTTTGAATTTAAGTAAATGGAATTTTGATACTTTCTGGGAATCTAGAGGAGAAAATTGTACTAGCCTTCTTGAAAAAATCATGTTAAGATTCAAGCAGCCTAGGGAAGTTGCTAGATTTCATAAGGAAGGACTAATGGACCAAGTTACCACCAACAGACCTCCAGATTGGTTAAAAGATATGGACTGGTATGATGTATTAAAATATAATGAAGACGAATTAGAATACATACGTTATGATTGGGAATAGCTTACTGTGTTTGCCTGATGTTTAAAAAAAAAATGGTTGTTCAGAAAAGATATTTTAATTGACATAGTAATATTGATTCAGCTATATATATATATAAACTTTTTTATTTGTTTATTTGTTTATTTGTTTGTTTACATTTGTTTTTTTCGTGATTTGAAAATTTTTCACTAACTCTACAAATGAGAAAAACAATAATATCTTGAACAATAGCATAAATAAAACAAGAAACAATAGCTATTGTAAAATTAAAAATTTCAAAATTGAGATTTTAATAGTAAAATTCTATGTAGTCTCAGATGTTAGATATTTTACTTTAACGAAGTTTTTCTTTAGAGAAAATTTTTATTTAAATGAAGAAAATTTTCAACTTAATAAACTAAATTAAATCTTATAACTTGAATGTATATTAATGTATAATATTTGTATAATTATTGTATAATATAAAGAAAGGTAAGCCTTATACGATATAATTACCACACTAGTACTTACTATCTAAAGTATGAGCCAATTAACAGACTTCAGAAAGGAACTTGTATCTTTACAACTTGGCACATATGTAAATTACATAGAAAAAAAAAGATTGTTTAATCTTTTAAGCTACTTGAAAAATACGTTAGTTTCTGTCGTGAAGTAACCCTAACTCTTCTTTTTTTTTTTATTTTTAGTGTAACCCAGAATTAATCTGAATCTGAAATTTTATTTTTCCTCTTAAAAATTTTTTATAAACAATATAAAAGAATACTTACTGATTCTTTTATACTCGTTGTATATTATTACTACATGTTATATGTTTATTATATAATTGTTATGTAACAATCTAAAGAATATCGAAGATCATTAAGATTTGTATATTACTTACATATATACTATCCGACATTATGAAAAATATTACTGAATTTAGAAAAGAACTTAGATCTTTACAGTTTCTGCAGAAAGTTATTTCCATTTTTTTCTATTTTTGGTTTTACTAATATTATTAAAGTAATCCAGAATGCCTAAGTTTTGCCTAATATTACTATGAGCTTTGTAATTGAGTTCATGATGTAAATTTTTTAGAGTGGCAACATAATATTAATTGAGAACTTGGCTGTGACGTTCTTGATAGATGTATATGAAGCTAGGTATTTAGTGGTCTAATTAAAACATTTCTAAATATAAAAATAGTTGAATTAGGAAGCCTCTTAGTAAGAATATTTTATGGAAAATTGAATGTCCTATTTTAAAAGATGAATATAAACACCCTGTATAAAAGCAGCATTTAAATAGTGACATGTAAACTAGGGATCTAAAGAGAATACTTGTCGATCTTTAGTCCTCGAAATAATATTTAAAGAGACGTCAGAGATGACCAATCTAATATCCTATTGACCTTTCCAAATTATGCCATAAAGTTTGTTCATACTGTACCCTGTAAAAGAATACTCTACAGTTATTTATTTGTCATGACTCTTCAAAAACAAAGGCGGCATTAGGTCTTAGAAAAATGGAGATGAAAATTGAACTGAAGGATAAACTGTTAGAAAAGAGTAGAATTGAAAATGGCAGTTGTAAAGAAGTATTCCCTCCCTTACAGTAAAATTACAATGAAGGTTAGAAAAGGGACTTTACACAGTGAAAATTTTAAACCTGTTAAACTCTGACGATGAAAATGGCAATGTTGAAAGAGAAGAAATTGAGAACCTAATCTAGCTGCTAAGAAGTTAAAATCTGAAAGCAAACGATAAGAATATATGAAAAAGCAAATCAGTCCATCTGTATGAAAATATTTACTGGCATGTCTAAATATTATCTCATGACTGACTATTTAATGATAAATGACCTTGAAATAATTTAGTTGAAATACAGTGGTAAGCAGCTAGACGTAGTTAATTCTTACAATCTCGTATTAATTCAATGACAGAAGAAGAGAAAGGATATTCTATATATTGGTTAGAATACTTTATGTCGTTTGAAACAATTGAATTAAATATGGGGTTATGAAAAATAGAGTTTATATTATTACTCTATGACACAATTTTGTTTAACATGGATTTTCACAATAAGATGTAGTCGAAAGAAATAGCAAGTTAATTGTGGCGAACAGAATATTTGTAGTGTTCCCCCCGTTCCGGAGACACACCACTTATGGAAAGAAAGAGTTCTAAGAAGATATAGCCTGAAATTAGAAAACCGTAGTATACTAATGAATAGTCGTAGATCATTGAGAGATAAGGAAAATAGCAAATACGTTGGAGATAAATAGTAATCCTACAGTGGTGATAGTATGGCAATTAGATACGAATCATGTTCTTCTATGCTGTGTATTGTGCCCATATTGTCGGATAGTATATGTGTCTGCAACATATAAATCATATGGGGCTTGGATGGTTGCCTGTCATAATGAAGGAACTGAACACAATATTGAAAGCCGATCTGACAGAGTTTCAACCCTAATGTGAGAGTTATTGTAAGAACATGTATGGTATGATGAAAGTTGTTGTAGTGTAATCTGTGTTAATCGAAAAAAATGATATGATTAACAACTTTTAGACGTAAGCCAATAATACACTGTTAGGATTAGGGACATGAATAAGTTGGTTCAACTCTCGGTTTATGATGTTGCAACCAATGTTAGTGTTTTAAAATGGTATAATGAAAGCAGTACTTTATGATCGACATATATAAATACAGACAAAGTTAGGCTATTGAGTAATTGGATTTGAAAACAGGCACACAATATATATTAAATCAAAACTGAAATGTTGAAGGATTTTTTTCTGACTCGATGCAATACTTAATTTATAAACCTCTCATGAGTAGGATAGTACACGTAATGAATCCGTGTAAATCTTCTGTAGCAGGCTAATTAAATAACTCGAAAAATAGTCAACAAATGCATTCTTCAACATTGGAATACTAAATAAATAAACCTTTGTAGTTGTTCATACCTTGGATATTACATGTGCATTTGACAAATAAAAAATATGAAACTAAAATTACTACCTTAGAAAATAAATTGAAAGATGTTGTTATTGTAAATTGAATGCATTGACAGTGTCATAGACAAGATTCATCATTCATACACTTGGATAGCATATGCTCCAAAGGCATATATATCGTATTAATGTAACCAAATAATCAAGTTGTGCAGAATACATCAGAGCAGCACTTAAAAATGCGTTTCAATTGATAGGTAGGTGATATGCTATTATTTTTTAAACGGAACCTTACAAAGCAACATAAGGTTAAGTGGGAAATGTATTAGCAGCCAATATGGAAACAGTTATTATACATGTATTAAACAGCTGGGGAAAGGTGTATAAGTAGGAGTAATGAATGACACCTTTAGAGGTAACAACCTTACGTAAAGAGAATAAGGTGAAGTATGGTTGACGTGTTCCTATGTATCAGTACATACATTAACTGATACATAGAGGAACTCGTATCAGGACTCATAACCTGTTACAATTTAAGAGATGTGGAGTAATAACCTATAAGTTATAACGGAACATTATAAACCGTGTATTTTATAAGTAGTCGCTCACATGTATTAAACAATACAAACATTATATACTAAACTATGTAAAGAGTATATAAAGTGGTAGATAAAAGAAATTATTTTTAATTTCTGTATCTCGACTATTTATATTTTCCTAAAAGACAATCTTATACTATTATTTTTGGTTAAATTATGTAATATCAACTTTATATGAAATCTTGTATTCCTTACATCAATTACGTTTTATGTGTTGTGTGTATTTTAAATAGATCTATTTATCATTATCTTGTATGCTGATCATTAGAAATTTGAAGAGTTTTCTACCAGATTTAACATAAAAAAGACCACCTGTGATCGTTCGTATCTAATGATTTAGAGGTTTACTTTTTAATAGATCTCAAAAATTTTGAGTGTTTGTCTTTTCTTTTCTTTTCTTTTCTTTTTTTTTTTTTTTTCATTCTTTCGATGAAAATGGAAATACAGGAAAAGAGTTAAATAAAGTTGTGGATTATTGTAATCTATAACTAAGTAAGAGAATAAAAAATTGACCTTTCCAATTAGACATAATTCGACTCAACTCGCGTCTCTGAATTCCAATTAATACACATTTTTTAGTATTATTTTGTTTTTCTATTCCGTTATCTCCTTCTCCATTTCTGTGTTTATTACAGTATAAGACTGTAGTTTAACAAATATTGCTCAAGATTAAAGTTATCTCTGTTTTGATATAATTTGTTAATTTTGTGGACAATTCTCAACGAATTAAAAACAAAATAAGGAAAAATCAATTATATAGTATCTTTAACTGTTTATGAATCTCTTCAATTCAGAAGGATCCATTCTTTTACTGGTCTTATTTATAACATTATTTTATTACATTTCTACAGGCAAACTTAAATATAATCTTCTTCTGAAAATGGTGAATGAGTTGAGAAGAAGAATTCTTCCAAATTATTCCAACTCAATCGATGATGTAATATTAAAACGTGGTGGCTATGTTGCTGGTCTCATCAATGATGGTAATACATGTTTTATGAATTCGGTTTTGCAGGCATTATCATCCTCTAATGAATTAAATGAGTTTTTGGATGATTTTATTAAAACTCAGCTTACTACCAATGATACCAATGGGAAGTCTTTAACCAATATAAAATTCAGTGTTGCATTTAAAGCGTTATTTGACAAGCTCAACGCCAAGTATTATAGAGACAGAAAATATTTCCGTCCAAATGATTTACTAAAGACTATGGAGGCAGGTCCAAATAAAAATATCTTATTAGGATATGACCAGGAAGATGCACAAGAATTTTTTCAACAATTATTATCTCAATTAGAAAAAGATATTAAAAAGACGAAACAAGAAATGAATATCGAAGTCAAACATGATGTTAATGATAGTGGGACTAATAATGGTAAAAAGAAATTGGTCAAAAAAAGTGAATTGCCGGTAGATGCTCTCTTGAATCAAGATCATTTGGACAAGGTTGGGACCGTTTATATTCCCACTGAGCAAATTGATCCCAACATCACATTGGATGAGAAATTGAATAATGATGAAAACCACTATTATACACCTTTTCAGCTTTTAACACCACTAGATGGGGTCACGGTTGAAAGAATTGGTTGTCTAACATGTGGTGAGAATGGTGGAATTAGATATTCAGTATTTTCAGGATTGAGTCTTAATTTACCAAATGAGAATATCGGCGCTACCTTGAAATTATCGGAATTATTAAACAAATGGTCGGAACCAGAGATTATTGAAGGTGTTGAATGCAATCGTTGTGCGTTAAAGGCTGTCAGAACTCACCTTTTGGAGCAATATGAACAAATGACATCGTCTGACAAGAAAGTTCCAACTAAATTACTAAACGCTATGAAAGAAAGAATTGAACTGTTAGATAAGACATTGAGGAAGCCAGTGATAGATGATGCCGATTATAAAAAATTACATACGGAAAATATGGTAAGAAAATGTTCTAAGTCTAAACAAGTTCTAATATCAAGACCACCACCGTTGTTGTCAATTCATATTAATAGATCTGTATTTGATCCAAGAACTTTTATGATGAGAAAAAACAATTCTAGGGTGTTGTTCAAATCAAGAATTAATTTGGACCAGTGGTGTTGCTCTCCAGAAGATATCAACTTAGATGCTCGTTTACCTATGTCCAAGAAAACTGACGTCGCTAGAGATTCTAGTGAAGACGAAAATATTGGAGGTGAATATTATGCCAAAATTCATAAAAGGTTCCAGCAAGAATTTGAAGACAGCGAAGAAGAAGACGAAGAAAGTATTGAATATCCAATATCTAGACCTAGAAATGTTAATAATTATGATCCACTAGCAGATCAATATATATCTAACTCATGCGGATCTGATTATGATTTTGAAAGTGACGAAGATAATGATGAAGATACTGACTTTGTTGTAGAAACTGATTCTTTGGGAAATACGGTCCGAAGAAGAGTGGTCAAGGGAGAGGATGACGTACGGGAGCAAAAATACTCTAATTTAAATAATACTCAAAAATATGATACTATAGATCCATTGAAGTTTGAATCAGATGAAGAATTAAACAATGTTAGTGATGTATCAAGTACAGATGAGAAAGGCGGCGGTGAGTCAGATGGCGAAAAATTCCAAGCTACAAACCGTCCTTCATTAAATATTTTACCAAAGATTTCAAATATTCCTGCTACTCCACTAACATACTCTTTGCGTTCTGTTATTGTTCATTATGGTACTCATAATTACGGCCACTATATTGCATTTAGAAAATATAGAGGTGTTTGGTGGAGAATATCTGATGAAACTGTGTATGTGGTGGAAGAAGCTGAGGTTTTATCGACACCTGGTGTATTTATGTTATTCTACGAATACAATTATGATGAATCTACCGGTAAATTAAAAGATGATGATATTACACAATATGAAGAAAACAAACAGGGAGTTAAAATAGTAGATAATGGTATGGACACTAATAATCTTGATAATCATGCTGTTTCAGATGATGTCCATAGTGGTTCTAATTCTGAACAACACGATGGACTCTCCAACAAAACCAAAATAGTGTAGACGCTGAAAGATAAGACTAAACATTCAATACGTGTATTATCGGCCGAAGTATTTTAGTTTAGACGTAAAAATAACAAATCAGTACCTCAATGACACAATATTTTGGGTAAATATAATCTATAAACAGTATAAAATTTAAATTACATATATAAATTAGTCTATTAAAAAAGAGATTTAAAGCAAATATTGAATTAGTCAAATACAAATCAAATATAATTAGCAAATTTAGGTAAAAAATGTAGTTTGCTTAACTATTAAGAAGTATAGTTTTAATGGAAGAATAGTCTATTGAAAGAGACCTGGTTAAATATATGTAGATAAAGTTAAACTAATTATGAGAGGAACTATTATATAATACTATATACCTAGTCTCTAACCTATAAAATACTTCACTATTTCGTTGTCCTCTTTCTATATGACTATATAACTATATAAGTAAGGTGGAGATGGAAGTGAATTGACTTTCATCAAAACTCGTCTATTTATATCCATTTATTCCTTCTCCTTTGCTCATCTTATTTTCGAATCTCGAAACAAAAATTTTACAATAAGCAACAAAGTTCAACAAAATAAAATAACAAATTCATAACGTAAAATAAAATTCAACAAAATAAGACAAAACAAAATAATCACATTCACAACATGAAATAATCTCCAACAAATTAAAATCAATAGATTAAAACAAAACACAACAACTTAAAAGAAAATAATCGGATTCAACAAATCAAAACAAAATAATCGGATTCAACAAATCAAAACAAAATAAATCGGATTCAACAAATCAAAACAAATTAAGTCGAAATAAATTGAACTCAACAAATCAAATCAAAACAAAACAAATCAAATCAAAACAAAACAAATCAAAACAAATCAAAAACAAAACAAATCAAATCCAATCAAATCAAATCAGATCAAATCAAAAACAAAACAAAACAAAACAAATCAAATCAAATCAAATCAAAACAAAATAAAACAAATCAAAACAAAATAAGACAAATCAACAAATCAAAACAAAACAAAACAAAATAAAATAAAATAAAAACAAATCAATTCAAAACAAAATAAAATAAGATAAAATAAAACAAAATAAAACAAAATAAAACAAATTAAAACAAATTAAAACAAAATAAAACAAAATAAAATAATCAACTAACAAGGTATCTCACATCTATTTAAAATAGTTTTTACTTTTTGGAGTCTATGAACATCCTGTTTTTCTCGATGAAGATATTAGAGTATTATTTCATTCTACTTCTATTTAATGAGGTTGATTCGATTAGACAAAACTTTCTGAAGCCTCGTATTCTCTTCCTTTAAATTGATTGCGTCTTTTCAATAATTCCCTCCTTTCCTCTTCTTCGTCCTCATTAATCAATTCATCAATATCAAAATCAAAGGTATTTGGATCTGCATCATTAATGTATTTTCCAATAACACGTTTTTTCAAACCAGTCTTTGAATCAATTTCAAATTTACCTGTTTTCTTTGATGTAATAATAGCGGATGAAGAAACGCCAACTAAGGTTTCATCTGCGTTAGATGATTCCTTTTCCTCCTTTAATTTAAATTTTAATATGTCTTTTCGACCACCATTTTGTCTTATATTTTTGTTGCTTCTGAAATTATCTAATTTAAAGCTACCTATACCGGATAAAAGGGGCAATAGAAGTATAAAAAGAATTACTACGAATAGTAGCACGAAATAAACATAAAAGTCCATTGTTCCAAAAAAAGGACAAATCTACTAGAGAATAACAAACCACACAATGATAAAAGCAAATTACAGACTATATTCTTTTTGATTAAATGTTATTGAAATTCTTTATAGATAATTCTATACAGATCACTATATTGGATATATTTGATTTCTTGGTTGAGTACTAGATACTCTGCATCGACATAGATTCGTTAAGCTGATACTTAAGTATTTCGATGAGTATAACATTAGACAACAGATGAAAGGACAAAAAAGAAAAATATAATTTCAAGAAAAAAAAAAAAAAAAAAAATATAAAAAAAATTGATAGAAAATTATATTTTGACGGAATTGTGGCGGTTCTTAAATTTCCTCGTTTTCCTTTTCATATATATATTTCTATCAGGGAAGAGAACTTTGAAGAGTCCTGTTAAAAATGAAGGACTTTACTTACGGTACCTTTCCCCATATATTTGTACTTTGAGCAAGTAAAAACAGTAAAACTTTCTTATCGGTTAGTCAAGTGTTCTATATCATTGACATAGATAATAACAAAATCCAAGATATTTACAGGTTTGTGCTATCAGGTCTGTTCAAAGAATTACTTCAACAAACTTTAAATAACAATTAGATATATACAAAATACTAAATACCTTTACAAAAATTACTGCATAAAGATGCTTAAACAAAATACAGTTTTATTAATAAAAAGACAGATTAGAGGAATATCTGCTTTGGCATTTGGGTTTAGGAATGCTCCTTTATCCCGCCCGATAACTTCATGTCTATGTAATCCCATAATAACTACTGGAAATACTATTCTGTATGAACAAAACAAAACAATGGCAAGTAGAAGAAATTCTATGATGATTAAAAAATTCTACTCGGAGAAATGTACTACATCTACAAATGGTATGGATATTCCTAAAGAAATTATTGATTTGCCATTAAACACATATCATAATGAGGCTGACAAGATTTTAGATTCGATTTTTGAACAGTTGGAGGCGTTAAGTGAAGATTACCCAGAATTAATTCCCGAAGTGGAGTTGGATCATGGTGTCATGACACTAAATTTAGCAAAATTGGGACCATATGTGATCAATAAACAACCACCAAATAAACAGATTTGGTTTGCTTCCCCGATCTCAGGACCAAATAGATTTGATTTTTATCAAAACGAATGGATTTCTCTAAGAAACAATATTAAACTTATAGATTTAATAAATGAGGAGGTGAGAATGGCAATGCCTGGTCATGATATAACGATTACAAAGGAAGTTGAACATTAAGTATCCATATTTTATTTTAGATTTTATATCTTAATACTTCGGATAATTGAGTATTTTATTGTTATGTTAAGGATCTCGAAATGCAATAATTTATTTTTTTTTGAAGCTTGTTTAAGAATATATTACTGATATTGTTGCAAATAGGTAAATAGTTAAACACTTCCAAATAGAAATAATCATGAAGTTATTATTATGATTTAAAATATATTCATGTTATTTAATTCTTGGTAAAATATTTAACAAGCTCTTCGTATATACTCCATGCAATGCCAGCACTTATTGTCTTTCTTGTTAATCTCATGCTCAATCCGCTGAATATGTGGGTCACGGATTCTTTTGTTACTATATATTTTAACGTTTGAAACGAATTATGGAATTTTTGAGGTTCCAATTGCATTCTAGTCTTGATTGTATCAAACGGAGCTGTTATAGTAGTTGCTATACTCGCGGAAATAATTGCACTTGTTGAATTTATACTGGTTGACGTCACCAAGGAGTAGTTTCCATTTGAATTTATACCAATAAAATTTTTTGGAATAAGTTTAGGTAATATTGATTTAGTCTTTTCATACAATAGAACATAAAGACCTGCATAAGGTGCGTCTCTAAGACAGGTTGCACCAAACCCTGTAAAAAATCCATTAATTCCTTCATTTTTCCAAATATCCTTTATAGCTCGTGATATGCTTGTATAGTCATACATCGTAGATTCGTATCTAACTTTCAATACAGTGATTGGCATGGTAATATAGCCCACCAATGCTCTTGCAAGAGCACCTGTGATTAAATTTTCATATACGTTCAATTCAGGTAAAGAACTACTCTTGTTATTTATTCTTATATTATTTTTATTGATATTTTTATACTCACATACTTTAGTTCTCATTATATTAAGACAGGATAAATAAAGTGCAGAGCCAATAGATGTCCTTAACGCAGAAGGCAGAGTTCCTCTCCAAAGTTCTAAAGGCCCATTTAATTGTTTAATTGAAGAAGATAATGTCAATGAGTTTTGTTGTTGCATTCTAGTTTTCAATAAGTCTAAAGGTTGTAAGACTATGGCTGATGTTAAACCACCAACAAATCCACTAATTAAATGAGAAGAAGATTTGCTACGAGGCTTTCCAATTACATTTTTTGAAATTGAATCCTTCATGGGGGGGGGGGGGGGGGGTAATGAGCTTTATAATGATGTAGAGTTAGTAACTTAAATTATTAATAGTGAAATGTGGTATGTATTTATATAAATCAATTTAGTGAAAAAAAAAAAAAAACTATACTCTTCTGTTGATTTAATTAAAGAAACAAAGGCTCATATTATCAACTGCGTCAATGATAAAATGTCAAAAGTGAATGCAAACAAATTAAGTAGTTTAGTTTTCTTCTATAGTACAGATTCCGAAGCGAAATGTTTTTTTTTTTAAAAAAAAATGAAAGAAGGAAGAGATGGAGTATGTAGCTTGTTTAAAGAAAGCTATATACTAGAGAAATTTTTAACTAATAAAGATAACTATTTATTATTCTTCAAATAAATAGTAACATTAAGTTTTCTTTTACACAGAGATCATACACTCTCATTATTTACACACACAGACAGATACATACACAAAAGAAAAGAAGAAGAAGAAGAAGAAGAAGAGGGGGGGGGGGAGTAAAAGACAACTGGAAAAATTTGCACATACTCTCTATACAACTTAAAGAAAATCTCTTGATAGTCATGTGGAAACCATAAACAAAATAACTAAAATAAATATGATAATAAATGATAACAATTACTGCAATAAGGGGTGGAAGAAAGTTGAAAATCTCTTGAACTTCTTAGTTACTGAAAAGGGTTTTATAAATAGCATAAGATTAAATTTATTTAAATGATTTAAATGCTCTGGTTTTTATCCAAAGGATCCTTTGTTCCTATTACAATCCCAAAACAATTAACTTGGAAAATAGAGAACTCTCCATCGCCTGGCTCTTTGGTTTTAGGAGAAGGTGAAGTAAAGAAACAAAGAAAGAAAGAAGAAGAAGAAGAGAAAAATAAAAAGGATAGGATTTTTTATTTTGTTTTGCCCCCTTTTGTTCTTGCAAAAATAAATAAATAAATAAGAAAAAAAAAAGAGAGAGAGGAGATCAAAGAAAAGGAACTAATTAGGGAGATCAAAAACGCTGGCAATGATATTACCTAAAGGGGAAATCCAGGATTTTTCAAACCAGCAAAGTTTTGTTTAAATTTTTTTTCAGCTCTTTTAATATATTATAATTAGTATTAGCTGTTAAAAGATGGTATAAAAATTAGAATATTTATTAAATGGGTAGCATATTTATCTAATAAGATTCACAAGTGGTTTTTTTAAGGTTAAATGTTTTTCCTTGGTTTACAATTAGTCAAAAGAGAAAAAAAAAAAATAATAATAAAATAAAAAATAAAAAAATAAAAAATAAAAAGAACAACGTGAATTTGATTTTAAACTTATTAAATTTACTGATAAAATTAGGTTTGTTGGAGAAGTATTTTACATATCGAGAAGTAAATTGAATGAGTATTTTTCCATGAGTACAACAACAACAGTTCTACCATTTAAAGTTAAGGCAAAATATGGTTGGTCAGGTCAAACTAAGGATGACCTGGGATTTTTGGAAGGTGACATTATGGAGGTAACAAGAATTACCGGTGACTGGTATTATGGAAAGTTACTTCGAAATAAAAAGTGTACCGGTTATTTCCCTAACAATTTTGTAGTTGTTCTCGAAGAGAAAACTGTACCAACTGGTGATCAAACAAAGAACAAAAAGTTGAAGTCTTTTGAAGAAGTTAAAAAACAAAAACAAATAATGGATAATTCTTCATCGTCATTATCCTCATCATCAATTTTACCCCCAATTCCAGCGAGAGAGCTTAAATTGAGAGACACTGAAAAGAAGAAAGCTTCTAAGTCAAGCTTTTATCCAAAAGATGGAATGTCGCCCAATTCATCACAGGAATACAATAGCTATAGGAACCAATTTACATTTGAGGATTCGAAAAAAGACATGAATTCAAATTTATTTTATGAACATAATCATAGTTCTAACCCTGAATTGTATTTAAGTTCAATGGATAATCCTAGTACAACTAATGATCGTCCTGGTGTGTTTCAGAGTAAACAACAGAGGAGACATCATAACGCCTTTTGGGAACAAAGTAAGAGTAATGCACTGCCACCTTTACCCCCACTGCCTAATGGAATAAAAATACCTTCTTCTTCTTCTTCACCATCACTGGTCTCACCAATTTCACCATCAACTGATGTCTTCAGTAGATATAAAAAGACAAATCTTTACAAACAATCACCAATAAAGTTAGTAGATTCACAACAACTCGATAGACTCAATAAGAGAGCATTATACAATTGTGTAGTTAAACCAGAATCAGTAAATTCAAATTTGTATTCTAGTCGTTCCTCTAATGGAGATTCATCAACTGGTATCTTTTCTAATTCAAAGTATATGGATACGTCAGTAACTGACTCGGAGAATAGTTTTGCATTAATGAGTGACTTCAGTGCTACTAGTGCAGGTAGCTTTGCTAGACATAGGTATGCACAATCATTTACTGATTCTCTGGAGAGATCTCGCTCAAGTAGATATTTCCCAGATGGATCCACATTTGACTCTCAATCTTTATCTGATAAGGGGAGCACTGATTTAAAAAACTCTAATAATGGTAAAATGGGAGATTTACTAAGAAGATTAATACCCACTTCTTCCTCTAGTAGTTTATCATCCCCATTGAAATCTACCTCATACAACAACTTGCCTAAATTACCTTCAATTCAAAATTTAAATATATCTAATAATAATGAGGCCAAGGACTGGATAACAGTAAAATCACATATTAATAGGTCAAGAACTTTGACAAAATATGAAAAGCATCCACGTTATATGCGTGCTTTAGAAGACCATAGAGACTTAGTTTTACATCCACAAGATTCGATTTATAGTGGCTTAAATACAAATGAAGTCAAGTTGGGAGGCAAACCTGGTATGGTAAATGTAATGTTAACAGAATTAAACTGTGAATATATTGATGAAATGACAAGGAAAAGATGTAATAAAACGGGGAATGCTAGTCTAAGTTCATGGGCAAGAATGAATTTTTCTGCAAGGTATAAAACTGCTTTGGATGTACTAAGAGGGATATATATTTTTTGTACCGAAAAGTTTGAATTAATCGATGATAATTCAACCACAGATTTCACATGTGAACCACACAATTTAGATCAAGTACTACACAGTCAGTATTGTACTCCATATCAGTTAACATGGTTATTTAAAAAATTAGCAAACACATTAGGTATTACTTGTGAAGTTGTTATTGGGTTTTTAAAGACACCAGATAGTAATAATTATGAATTCAAGTTCAACCATTGTTGGCTTAGAGTGCTTGTCAACAGAGAATGGAGATTTGTTGACGTTATTTTGGGTAATATCACCAATCCTATTCATGAATTTGTCAACAATGAACCTGCCAAAAAAGGTGATGATAGTTACTTCCTTGTTGAACCCTTAGATTTTATTTACACACATATACCTCCAAGAGAATTTGAGCAACATATTGTTCCAAGTATAGACCAGCTTTCAGCAATTTACCTACCATTAGTGTTTCCTTCATTTTTTAAGAATGATATTAAACTTTACAATTATAGTACTGCATTATCGTATTTAGAAGACACAGAAATATTTGAATGTTCCATCGAGATTCCAAATGATGTAGAAGTTTTTACATCAGTTGTTGTTTCAGGTGTAGATCAAAGCAAAGAACATGAATTTGGTCAAATGGAGTTATCTCTATCTCAAATAAAAAAGCATAAATCAAAATCAGGTCGCAGAATTGCTATTTTGAAGGCAGTTTTACCACCAAGTGTAGAGAAGGGTACATTGTATGTTCACTCTGGTATCAGGGGAAAACAAAAAACTAGAGCCAATATCCATCCATTGACAATGATTATTCCTTTAGAACATAGAGGAATTGATATGAAGTACGAATTTGTGGTTAAATTACCGTCAGAAAATGTACAAAATGTGGAGATGTATATCAAAGAGCCACAAAATAGATATTTGTTTCCTAATAATGATTATATTTTCGAAATTATTCAAACACCTTTTGATGGGATAGTATATGATTCAGTATCCCAGAATAAGGAACAACCTATGGCAATCAAATCACCATCAGGAGAAATTTATAAATTACATAAGAAAGATCGACAATCTTTGTTTGGCACATGGGAAGCAAAGGTGAAAATTAAGGAAAAAGGTATTTGGACAGCCATCGTAATTTCTGATTCAGGTTTGGGATGGTGTCCATTTGCGGAATGGCTTTGTGTATGATGAAGCACTACGTATTATTTTTAACTTGAACATAAGTATGAAATTAAAAGAAAGCTTCCCAATGGAGTCAGTTATACTCATTGAATAAACGTGGAGATAGGAAACAAAAGGAAAATAAAGAATAAAGAGAGTAAATCCCAAGAGGCTACATTGATAGAATATATGTAATTTGCGTATATAGAAGGATTCTTTGAATAATATAATAAATAAAAGATTAGGATTCAGTTGAAGAACTTTTTTGGGACAAAAAGTTGCTTAGTATCCTGTTATTATTTAATTTTCTTATTTTTTTGTCTCTTTGCGTTGTTAACATATTTGTTTTAATATTGGTTCTTTTTAGTAACTTATCTCTTCTATCTTGACACTGTCTCCTATGTACCATTTTTATTGGTAATTTTTTAATTTAAAAGTGCATAAAGAAACATATATGCAAACATTCGTTTTAAGTGATTAAAAACCGTTGAAACCAATTGAAAAAAAAAATAAAGGAATAAAAGTTAATGCTACATTAAGAAACGAGAGCATCAAACATTATACAAAAGAATACATCTTATTGCTCTAATTATTGTGTATAACCCTTTAATTCAACACAAATATCATCATTTTAACATGGAAATTGATTCACAAAGTTTAAACAAGTTACAACACTATTCAGATTTTGCTGAAGTATTAAAAACTTATCTGACTGATTCCTATGATGAGGTGAAACATCCAGATGCATTCGCTGTTGTTAAAGAATTTCGTTCAATTGCAGGTAAATCAGCCTTTAATTTAGTTCAAACTGAATTTCAAGAGAAGTCAAAGAACGCATATACTAATTGGGAACTTGAGGCACAATTTTGGCACATTTTCGATTTATTAATGGATTTTAGGACATCAGATATACCATTAGAATCAGAAAAAGCTAAAACCTATAACTCTAATTCAGTATTTGAAAAGGAATTGTTACAAAATAACAGAGAACTCTATGAAATTTGGCTTATTATAATCTGGTTGCAAGAAAATATTAAGACTAGTAATAAACCTGAAAACGTTCCTGTTCAAAAATGGTCTCATACATATATAAATGGGAATTTAAAGAGTGCAGATTTAGATTATCCATTAAGGCATAATGATGTCACAATAGATGAAGAAGATAAATCCACGGATCATATTTTCTTTAAATACATCTATGAACTGTTATTATCTGGTAATTTTGAAAAGGTCTATGAGGAGTGTAAGTTATCAGACAACATCACTTTAGCTATGATCATTTCTGGTATGCAGGAATATCTAAACCCTAAAATAGATACAGAATTCTCTAATGATGTTACGAGCCAACAGGGTATTAAAAAACATGCACTTTGGAGAAGAGTAGTATATGAGTTGGCAAAGACTCCAGAATTAGATCCTTATGAAAGAGCAATTTATTTCTATCTTTCAGGAACTTTACCAGATGAGGGTTTGGTTAAAGATTCCTCTTGGGAATCTGACCTGTTGATTAATTTAAACCAAATCTTACAAATAAATATTGAAAACTATTTGGTTCAGAGGGGTAGGATTGACCAAGGAGAATTAATATTCTCTTTATCTTCTACAGCTCCATTATTATCAACTACGTTAAATGATGTTTCCGCAAAATATCCAATTGAAAGTAGTCACCCAATTAGAATACTTATAGGTTCTGTTATATTAAACACAATGGATAAACTATTACATTCATCAGTGGAAATTTTACTGGATATAACGAAAGGAAATGAAATATCAAACGAAATATTGGATGAACCTTACTTATTACGTATTGTTACACATCTAGCTATATTATTAGATATAATTACACCAGGGAAAGTTGATAATAGTGATAAAGTAAAATTAATTACAGCATATATCAGCATTTTAAAATTAAACAAATTGTATGATTGCATTCCAATATATATTAAATTTTTGAATGAGAATGATGCATTGGAGGCTTACTCGTTTATATTATCCACTATTTCTGAATCAATAGATAGAAAGGGGCAGGTAGAGCTAATGGAGTATCTCCGATTACCTACTGCTAATATTTTAAGACGTACCACCCAGCGGGTTTTCATTGAATCAGAGTCTATGTATATTCCCGAAAAAAATATTGTTATCTCTTCAGAAATAAGTGGTGTAGATAAGCATATAATTCATGCTGTTGAATGGTTGATTGATGGAAAATTAAATAAGGATGCTATTAAATCTATTGTTGCTATGGGAAGAAGGTTTTTGTTAAACGGTAGGATAAAATCATTGCAATTTTTTTTCAGTAACAATAATGTTGAAAGTGTAGTGAATTCTTATAAACTTGAAAATTTAGCTGATGATGATATTATTGCAGACGATGTCCAGATTAAAGAGATTCTAGAATACCAAAATTTAGTAAAGAGTTATGAGATGTATGAAGAATGGCAAAAGGCGATCAAACAATTAAATTCCGAATCAAATATCCCTACTTTAATTGAAAAATTCCAAGAGTATACGAACAATACATTGGAACTTGTCAAGACCTTCTTAGTAGAACTTACGTCAGACCCATCAACATCTGATTATTTGGTTCTGTACGAAATTCGTGCGCTATATATTCCATATTTCTTAATCGAACTGCATAAGGGATTGGTGGAAGCTGCAAGATTATTGAAAATACCAAAGTTTATTAAGAAAGCATTAGACTTCACTTCATTGGTTGCAAATGAGACAGATTCTTTATATACATTATTTCAATCAAGTGGTAAACTGAAGGAATATCTTCAATTAATTGCTTATACTGCTATTCTATTAGAAAAAGAATAAGTGGGGAATGCTGTAATTTTAGAATATAGATATATATTTTATTGGCTGTATAATACATCTGTTTGATGTATATATGTATTATTTTATATCGAGTTATGATAATATTTTAAGCAGTATTTTAAAATTATAGTAAAACAAAGAAAAGAAGAGGAAATGAATCTGACAATCAAACATTAAATAAGATATTGATTTCAACTACACTATGACAACATAAAGATGATATAGGTATATATTAATTAATCTACAAAAAAGTATAATTAAAAAGAAAAAATGTGGTTCAAAAGTTAAGTATATCTCAATCCGTCCTTTCGTTGATCATTTTTTGTAGCCTACCAAATATCTTGTCTCTATATTGGGCCAAAGGATCATCTTTATCTGTAGGAAAAAATTCATTTCTTTCATATTCTTCATCTTCATAGTGATCATCCCAGGTCTCTTGGTAATTTTCTGTGTGATTCATTTCTTCATCATCGTTTTCATATGCATCATAATCATTATATGTGGCTGTATCTAAATCAATGACGTTGGCATTTTTTAAAGAATTTAAAATATTACTGCTTCCTTCTAATCTATTAAATAATTCTGAATACGAGGTAAAATTTTCATTATTTGTCTCATCTGATGTATGTGGCTCTTCTGGTAATTTACTCCATTGTAAATTGTCAATTGATTCCTCATCTTCAACTTCAGATCCAAATAAAATAGAACGGTCATCATCTTCATCTTCTGGGTAGTCATTCTGATAGTAATTTTCATCATTAGAATCTTCATCATCCGATAACTGAAAGTTTGAATCCCCATCACTCTCTGGTATCAAATCTAAATCCTTATTCACAATTTTGATAAAACCAATATCATTGGTAGAATATTTGTCAAATTCATCTTCAGGTATTGTTTCCAAATGATAAATATCATAAACGTAATCTAGACTAGGTAGTACTGCTACTTCTGATGAGAAATGTTTCTTACTTGGTTTTTTTGGTCTAGAAGGTTTTTCTCCGGAATCTTTCTGTATCTTCAAATAATCATTTACCATTTGTGCAATTTCATCTGGCAAAGATTCACTACTATCTTCACATGATTCTATATTTCTAGAATTTATGTCTTCTATGTTATTTGAATTACCATGTCGATTGTGTTGTTCTAATACGAAATGTTTATTGTCTGCCTCCTCAGATAATTTTAACAAAGGTGTTGTTGTACTGTTTTTATTGGCGTATACATCTTGATTAACAGTCCTAGTTAATTTGAATACATACCTTGCCTTTTTCCTCTTTTGGTTTTCATCAAATACTGTAGGGAATAAATATTATTTGTTATGTAAAACAACAGTGTTGTATAAAATATTTGTTGTTAGTATATTCATACGTTTAAATAGACTAAACAAATAAAGAAACATTAAAATAAAGGACGAAAGAAAGAAAACAGAATAGATTAAATGAGGAAAGGGAAATATGACATACTTAATGCTTGAACAGAATCTTCATCTCTTCTTCTTTTCACTCTGATAAATTCTGGGGTATCGTTCATGATATTATTAAATTATCTTTCTTGTTTTTTCAATAGGAAAAATATTCTCCACTATTTTAAGCAGAGATGAATACAGTTGTAACCTTTATCTAACATAAAGCTCTTATAATCTCATATATTCTGAAGGGATGAAGGTTAAACTAAAAGAAAACGACTGTTAAACATAATTAGGTGGTCCAAAGTCCAATGTTCCTAAAAGAAAATTTGGTTATTTAATAAATGGAGAAAAAATGCAAAGGAACAAAAAAGGAAAGAAAAAAACCTAGATTTCCCAAACTAGTCATTCCTAAGATTTTGTGACACAAAGAAGGATTATCAACATAAAACTGTTAAAAGTGTCATACAAGTAAATAAGAATGAAAATCCTAAAAGTTTTAGTGTTAAATGAAGGTAAGGATTTAAAGAAACATCAGTATTACAACTTCTTTTCTTTAAAAAATTATTCTCAAATAGAAATATTTTATCTTTTTCTGACTGGTTAAGAACCATTGTAAAAAATGCAATATGTTTATGATATATCTTCTCATTTTGAGAGTCCAAAGGGAATAATACTAAATAATACGAAATTAAATGTACTTATTACGGGGGGATCCCAAGGTTTAGGGTTAGAACTTGTGAAAATTTTACAAGGGAAGGGTTGTAGTGTGATAATTGTTGATATCATTAGACCAGTTAATGATATCTTATCACATAAAAATATTTTTTTTTACTATTGTGATATTTCCAACCTGTCTCAGATACAGAAATTACACATAGATATTAAATATAGACACGGTCCGGTTACAATTTTAATAAATAATGCAGGCATTCAAAGATTATCAAACTTGGTAGATATGGAAAATGAAGAAATAGATAAAGTTATGAGTGTTAACCTTCTCGGTACATACTTTATCACTTCTGCATTTCTAAATGATATTTTATCCCAAAATCAAGGGACTATAGTAAATGTTACTTCAATTCTTGGTTGTATCTCTCCTGCAAGATTATCAACATATTGTGCCTCCAAAGGTGGTCAGATTGCTTTTCATGAATGTCTTACTAACTACATGAAACAATTTAATAAGAATTATAATAAAAAACTAAGCACGTTACTTGTTTGTACTGGGAAATTAAATACTTTACTGTTTAAAGATGTTAAAACACCTTCCAATTTCTTAGCGCCAGATATTTGTTCAAAAGAATTAGCAAAACGGATAGTTCATATTCTTGAAACTGGTGGCACTAATAATTTAAAAGTTCCTTATTATACAAATTTTATTGACATAATAAACAATTTGAATTGGCCGTACCGAAAAGTAATTAAAAATATTAGTGGAATGAATAATTCAACACAGATGTAATCGTTAAAAATTGGGAAATAACTTAGTTAATTGGAAACTTTTTTCCATGTAAACGTGTAAATGTGTAGAATAAATTATATATTATTTTATTTAAATATCGTTATCGTCACGTTTTTAGCGTCATTTCTGAGAAGCCTCCTCTCTCTCGTAATTCAATTTAAGTTCCTTCCACACCTTCAAACTTCTTGTTGCGTAATCTTTAAAGGCTTTAGCACAGTTCTTCATTGCCAGAGACCACTCTTCTTTACGTATTTGGGAAAATATTACCAATTGTTTTTCTTTAATCTCTTTGGAGATAAATATAAGATCATTATCTATCACTGAATATATTTCTTTTAATTCATCAATTTCCTTACCCAAGGTATCCATCAGAATATCAGGATCGGTATCTTGATATATGATGGATTCTTTTACAATATTTGCTAATTTGTTAATTCTCTTAAAAAATTTTCCAGTGTAACTGGTATTGTTATCATTTTGTGATTTTTGAGGTCTTTCAAAGGATATTTGATGACTTTTCCCCATTTCTTGATCAATGATCTTATCAATAGATTTAAAATTATTTTTCTCTATTTGTAGTTTATTTAATTGATTTTGTTTACTTTGTAAAGCTTTCTTTATCATTTCCTTTTGAATATACTTTAATCTTTGAAATTTAATTAATTCTTTTACCGATGATGCCATATAAACAATTTCATTTAATTGATCAATTATCACATTATCAAATTTTGTTACTAATTGATCACATATATTATAGGATTTGTCAAAAGTACTACTAAAATATAAGAAAATTTCAGCTAAATCAAGTTGTTGCAATTCTTTATTTGAGAAGTTTAAAAACTCTTGACCAATGTCCCTATAATCGATTTTTAGTTCTCCGATATTTTTCATTATTCTTTTGTTATATTTATATGTATTTTTACAGAGAGTTTCATATAATTTATAATTGTTTCCAATGATACCAAATGATTCAACAATAGTAGTTTCCGGCTGTTTAGAACTCGATTCTGTAGTTTTTAAATCATTCTGTAAATCATTGTCTGAATTAGATACTTTATTTTTGTTGTCGTCATGATCATTATTATTATTATTATTATTATTATATGTGTTATTATCTACCTTTGAATGTTGTATAGATAAAGAACTAGTTAATGAAGAAGTTGGTATGGGTAAAGAAGCATGAATTCTTGTTGTGTTAGTTGGATCCAATGGATTACATTGTAAAATATTTTTAGGTAAATTAGAGAAAGTTGGTGAGTTTGTAATAAAATCATTCCAATTTGGGACATTAGGATTCAAAAATTCGAATAAGATTGAGGTATCCATTATTTCATCATTCTTAAATAAAAGATTTAAAAAAATTGTTAACATTTTAATTCTACGTCGTATAAATTTTTCATCTGAATTTTTTGAAGAATTGCTTAATTTCGATAAAGATAATTCTAAAGAACGTCCGATATCAGTTGGAAGAAGATAATTTGTGCTTGAATTTGTTAAAGTTTTACTGAAGACTTTTAGATTTTGTTTTTCAGGGATTGGAGGTATAAATGTAATTGGAAACAATCTAATTAAAAGATTTCTTAAGCTTTCAAAATCACTGTAACGTCTTTTAACAGAGTTTAATCCATATATTATGGTATAAGCTATATAACTTCTACTTTGTCCCTCCGATACATTAGTAGCTTCTGAAATAATTATTTTATTTTTATTGGTGTTATTGGATATAAATTCAGGGTTATTTTGATCATCATTATTACTATTATTATTATTATGTGTTAAGTTATTTTGATTTAATTTATTATGAGATGACATTTGAAGAGAAAGTAATCTATCATTAGTTTTAGTAATATCAAAATATTCAACAACATTATTATTATTATTATTGCTGTTGCTGTTGCTGTTGTTATCATTTTCTTGTTTTCGTGTATCTAAATATTCGCCATTAGGATTTTTGATATTATAAATTTTTTCAGTAGCCATTGTAAAAGTTTGTAAAATATCATTTTTATTTTGATTTTTTTCCTTTATCGTAACAACATTTGAATGAAGATTGAGATTAGAATTGTTAATTTTTTTATCATCCTTTATGATTTTACTAAGGAAGGGATTATCCTTTTCTAAAATTTTTGTATGGATCATTTTTTGGAAATTTGTATTATCTTCCTCGATATCAGAGGATTGGATTGAATCTGAATATTTATTGCTGGTAACTGGTGTAGTAACATTATTGTTATTGTTATGTTTATCTATTAGGATGGAAGAATGATGATTATCTATTAGGTCAATTTGTGATTGAACATCAGGAATTGTTTGAAAGGAAGTAGTTGATTCCAATGAAGAATTACTAGTTTTATTGAAATCATGTGGATCATTTGAATTATTTGATAATATATTAGGTATATCGGATATTATATCCGAATCATAATAATTATTCTCCGTACTTATATCTTTGATTGAATTTGATCCCATGTTATTGTTGTTGTTATTATTATTATATTTTGTTTTGGCTGTTATAGATTATATTATATGATATAAATTATTTTTATTTTGGTTTGATTGTAGATTAAGATTGTTAGGAGTGATTCTTTAGTAATATTAGTATAATAATTAGAAATAAAAAGAAAAAGTAAAAAGAGTGAGAATGATGATTTTTTTACAGTCTAAATGATATAGGTATTCAGGTGTAAATATATCAATATTATATACATTTGAAAGAAGGGAAATTTTTATGTATTTTTAGTTTCTTTGTTTTTTTTTTTTGTTTTTTTCCAGTTGTCCTCTAAGAATCTGTTGTATGTGTTATCTAAGATATAATGTTTAATTACAGAGTAGAACACATCTATATATATATATATATATATATATATATGTATATGTATGCGTGTAAATTTTTACATTAAAAAACATATGGGAGATATATGATCTAATTAGTCACATATTTTTTCTTTAGTATATTCTTACAGGTAAGTAATCAAGAGATACACATATGTTGAATAGATAAAGGTATTGCCTTCAGGTCAGATGACAACCAATATTTAAACCAACTCAATGGAACACTTACACCTAGGATAGAGGTTGAATAATGTGTGTGACCAAATATGAAAATATCACCAATTCCCCTTCTTGTTTGTAGAAGAAGAAGAAGAAGAAGAAGAAGGAGGGGGGGGAACCTCATTCCATCCCCTTTGCCCCTCCTCCGTCTTCCCCTAAGTTAAAAGACTGAAGAAAGAAAGAAATAAAGAAAGAAAGAAAAAAGGGGTGAAATAAAATAAAAGATTGGGAATTTGTTGTCTTTTTTTTTTTTTTCATTTCTGTGAAAAACAGTTCTTTAGGGTTGAACCATGAAAGAAAGAAAAAACCATTTGTAAATAACTTAGGGTTACTGTTTTTTTTTTTTATTCAATTAAAGAATAAATAACTTTTCCCAGGTTGTATAATAAAGCACCTTTCTATCTTTATTTAGCGGCAATAGAAAAAAAATAAATAAAACATAAGAAAAATATAAAAACCTGGCTTAGATTTCGAAATAGAATTATACGAGAATTGAGATCATACCTCTTACACTATGTTATCTACTTTCAAGATGTCCCTGGAAAGAAGAGACTTTACTGGAATTTTATGAATGTCAGAATTTTTTTTTTTCGCTACTTAAGTTTTATTTATCAATATTCAAATTTCTTGTTAAGAATAAATTAGCAATACATTATTATTTACAACCTATATATATATATATATAATTCAAACATCGCTGGAAAATATAAAGATGTTATCCTAAATTCATTTTTAATATTTTCTTTTCTTTCTTTCTTTTATAATATATAAATATTTTATGTGTGCTAGATCTTTTTTTTTAAAAAAAAAACCATTTATTTTTTTCTTTTTAAGGTTTAAAATCATCTTGGCATTATTATTACGATATTTTACAATATTGAATTACACCAAAGGAAGGTGATTCTTTCATGAAAGGTTTTATTACATTAAGGCAAAGGATAAGTTTTAAAAGAAAAAAAAGTTTTCTTTCTTGCATGAAAATTTTAAACAGTTTGTTGAAAATAATTTGTTGTCTAAAATAAATAAGTTTATGGTTTATATTTCATATATAAATATATATATATATATATATATTAAAATTAAAAACCGGCGATTCAGCTTAATTTCAATGAGAGCTTTGTTAAAGCTGAATAGTATCAATTCACTGTAATAATATTTTTTTTTGTTACTTTTAACTAGTATATCTTTATAGTATTTTACATAAAAACAGTTTCAATAGTTTAGTACAAAAACTGTTTGATATTATATAGAAATTTAATTCTGTTTTTAAACTAAAATTGAAAATAAGTCATAATTATTACTAAAATTGTCTTCAATTCGTCTATTTTAGTAATATAACTTAATAGCAAGAACATTAAGAGTAATATTTGCTTGTTAATAATAAAAGTTTGTGTTATATTAAGAGTCACTGGTTCTGAATTCTTATTATTATAAATTACCTTGTAAGGGTGTCTATTTTGTTCAATTTTTTTTTTTTTATTTATTTGTTTCAAAGCTATTGAAAATAATGGTTTAGTATATGAAAAAAGGTATTTGAGAAAAACACACAAGGATCAAAATTTCTTTTTTTTTACAAATGATAGACCGCATGAAGGTTCCAACAAATGGTTCAAATTCAAACAAAACTACAAAACATTTACTTTCAGTCCACACAGATGTGCTAAATAACACAAAACAATAAGAAACGGACAATATTACCCATAACTCTACATGTAAGGGGAATGATTATCTTTATGTGTACGAACAAAAATTTTAAGAAAGAAGGCAAAAGAGTAATTAAGAAAAATGTCAGAATTCTATTGAATGCCAAAAAATATTTTTGTTTTAAATAAAGTACCCCCCCCCCCCCCACCTCAGTAATGTGTCTCGGTACACAGAAACAAATATATAAATGGATATATATTTACTCGTATCTCTATGCACTGTGTTAAAATTTCCTAAGTTTAAAAAAGTATTTTCTTTTTTTTTTACTAATAAATGACATAACAATGAGTAAAAATCAAAAAAAAAAAAATAATTGTTTTTTCTAATCAGCCCTGAGTTATATATATTATCAGGTAATATCTTTTCATTTAGGTAAATTTTTTGAGAACTCTACTTATTCAAACTCACCACTCTTCATCTGTTATTATTGGAAAATCTTAAAATATCTTTTACTGCTGTATCTTTTTCGTTTAAAAATAGTTGTAGAAAACTTTTCAAAAGTTGAGAAGGACCAGCCAATGATGTTAAAGATCATCTGGTTAAATATTGGATAAA
Organism: Arxiozyma slooffiae; assembly: GCA_017347545.2. Classification (NCBI taxonomy): domain Eukaryota; kingdom Fungi; phylum Ascomycota; class Saccharomycetes; order Saccharomycetales; family Saccharomycetaceae; genus Arxiozyma; species Arxiozyma slooffiae. The sequence goes on along the minus strand of JAFHAQ020000010.1, from coordinate 557,843 downwards.
CTGGACCTTTGAACTTTCTAAATTTAGAACAATATTAGTTAAAATACTAAATAATGCATCCTATTAGGTGAAACTATCAAAAAATATCATGGTAACAACTACAAATACAAAATTTACCTAGACAGAATGGAATGCTTAATCCCGTAGATATTCTTCTACCTACATACAAACAAAAACAAAAACAAAAAAAAATACAATCAATATTTAGATCTGACAGAAATGTATTTAAATATTTAATTCTTGTTTGTTTCAACCAAATAATGCCTCATTTTAAATATACATTTTAGTTCATGCAGAAGTAACTCCATTGAGAAATACTACTCTATTATCCCAGTAATATTTAAAAACTAATTTCTTCCTATTGCTATTAGGATAATATAGGAAGCTTAGTTGTAATCTTATGCCATTTTAGGTTGTAGTATTGGATATTACCCAAATACCCTCTTTATAAAAAGAGAAAAGATGTAATCAATCCACCTAATGTTACAACAATTCACCAATATAACTTAGCTCCTATTTTTCGTTGACGACTTTTTTTTTCATTATTTACATATGTCAATTATTGCAACAATTAGTAACATTAAACAACCAGTAGAGCAACCAACTAGTTAAAAATGTCACAAAAAATATAGCGTAAAAAGGAGATGAAACTTCTAACCTCTCTTAAAATAATTTATTCCTTTCTTTTTAATATAAATTCATATAAAAGTTAAAAGTGCCAGTTAATATAAAGTCAATGCGTGATAATTTCAATACTTAGGATATTTTAATATTTCAGCTTTAGAGTTTTAACTACAATCTACCCTCACTATTTCCTGTTGTGTGCTTATTTCAACTGATTTTTCTAAGCGCCGGTGCCATAGTGCCTCCAACTTATTTCTTCCACATTGTTCTTGAGCTGGTTATCGGAAAGTATGTAGAAGGTTAGGTCTTCATGTTACTTTGGCACAATTATTCTACTATATTCTAACCTATACTAACTTGCACCTATTTCTTTGTATTAAATTTTCTTTTCACTACATTTAATTATCACATACCAATTAGTTATAACAGGCAACATAACTTTATATTATAACAAGACTTCTATACATAGTATTCTGGACATTCATTTAAAGGGAAAAATCTTTAGTACCCACTCCTCTTAGAATGGAAAAAAAAATACTTCTTTTCTTTTTGAGGGTAGTTCAAATTTAGTATCTAAACCTCAAAGTTCTTTAATTGCGATCATCCTCTCGAGTATTTAATTAAATTTAAGTCAATATTTTTGTTCAGTTGACAACTTTTTCTTCTGTCTCAGTCCTTGTACAACTATTTTTTTGTTTATATTTCAGTTCATATTCAAGGTCTTAATTCAAACACCATTGATACGGCACTTACTCTGATCTCCTAAGTCTTCCTCTAGAAAGAGAATCCCGTGAAGCACCAAGTCCTATTTCTTCCATAAACAGGTGTGTGGTTTTCATGTTCCAAAATACTCGGTTCAGGTCTACTACTAGAAGAACCACCACGTTCCAATGCCTCATTCCCTAGATGAAATTGCTATAACACATAATTTGCTAGATTAGATGTACACCTCTGCCGAGTAATCATCATGTTCATGATAGCTCAATTGTTTTTATGTTACAGCTATTTTTATTCATTTGATCTTATCTGCTTTATATTCATATAAAATATATACTTCTGTTATTCCCGTTGGATTCTGCACCTAATATCGTTTTATTTCAATTGTTATCTTCAGTAGTACCAGTACTGATCTAATATCGATCTTGTTCTCACAATGCAAGTCAACTATTCTCACAAGTGTTCTCCAGTCCCGTTTATTTTCAACAAACACTACGAGCGGACTAGAAGATGCAAAAATAAAGTTGCTATTCCATTTTATAAAAGAAACTTAATAACACAGCATAATCTTCACTCTTCCTTCGACATTTAATACATTCGTATGTGCCACATACACAGATTACCATGCATATTTATTTTGAATGCGTAGGTATATCAACTATTTGAGTTAGAGCGTCTAGAATGATTCAATCCGGTCCATGCTACAGATATTCCTAAATGTACCACGAAGTATATAAACTGTTTCATTAGTTCAACGACTTCAACCATTGCAAGAAGTTGAGGTGAGATAACAACGTAAGATATGGCTATATAAAAGAGAGGTTACAGTAAAACATATATGGAACAAAACAACTAGAGAATATAAAATTAATAGATAGATAAAATAATAAATAGGAAATATAAAGAACGAAAGAAGGTCAAGTTATTTTTTATCCTTCGAAAGATTCATTTTCAATTGCCAGCAGTGCTATTCAATCGACCATTAGTCAGGGAAAGTCGAGTACGAGACATTGAAGGTCCTTTCCCTTTTTGTATTAAAATGATCAACAAGCATCAGTCTAAAAACGGTATCAAACAATTCGTAGTAATTAGGTCTGAAAACGGGCTGTATGTGCTTCTTCAAACTGTGCGGCACTTGTCGATACATGCGTCCTTGTGGAACCAGGTTCATCCGATAGCCAACTCCTCCATTTGATCCATAGAGCGGAAACAGCCTGTAGAAGATCACTAGCCTTTGTGGTTTGACACCCTAGGGATCTTTTCTCCAAAGCTTGGAGATGGCTGTTCCAACATATTTGCCCCCATTTCGAATCCCGTTCAGTACGGTGCTGTCCAGAACAATACAGTCTGTGACAAAACGTCCGTACTCCCACGAGGACTTGAAATCTTCCACTTTACCCTTCCACCCCTCTGGTTTGACCATTTTAGCGAGTACACACTCAAGGATGTACTCAGTATCATCGAACAAAGAGGAGTCGTACATGGAATCGTAAATTGGGACGTAGTTAGGATCGAAGACTTGGACTTCGTTACATCCTTCATCCAAAAAACGATATGGCTCATTTGTGATTTTACTATCGATCATTTTCCTGAGTTCTGGTGCTAAATTTCCACCAGGATGGTACTGCTTTCTCTGCGAGGGGCTCTTTTGGCTTGGGTACCTTTCGTAAAATTGCCTTCTAACATCGTCGAGCATGTTAGGGCGTAACACGGGTATTTTCTGTGGTTTCTGGGGCTTCATATGTTCACCTTTAAGATTTGCTACTGAAAATGGATATGGATATGGAGATAGAGATGGAGATAAAGAGGTTCCATCATCATTCCTTTTAAAGAAAGATTGAGCGTTGGTTGGACTCTCATTTATCTCCTTGTTTTCTGGCTGTGGTTCTGGCACTTTTGGCGATTCTTTTTCGTTGATATTAAAGAATGCCTTAAATTTTTCCATGCCACTTTTATACCTGGGTTCGATAACCTGCTCCTTTTTGATACCTGAAACTCCGCCAGACTCACTGAGACTAACTAGCGGCTTCGAAACGTTGGAAGGTGTAGGATTAGGTATATCATCTTTTGTTGATGGAGGTGCTGTTTTTTCAGCTGGCTCTTTCTTATTTATTCTAAAAAATGACTTAAATTTCTCCAAGCCACTTTTACCAGTTGCTTTGATAACTGTCTCGTTCTCAACAAAGGTAACTGTCTTAGCCTTTTGGACCTTAACTAGAGACCTCGAGGTCTCAGCTAATTTAGATGTAGGGACAGTTTCCTCTTTTGGCAGAGACGTTTTTTTCACAACAAAAATTTCTTCTTCTTCTTTCAGAACCGACTTAGCTTGATCTGGCTTTGGGACGCTTTTTTCTTTCACTGGCTGATCTTCTTCCGATCTTAGAACTTCTTTTTTCTCAAGAAGTCCTTCCTCCTTGGTCGGTTGTTTTTCTTTTGTAACAAAGTCTTTCTTTGAGACTTTTTCCTTTATTATTTTTTCTTTTTTTATTGGAATACATGCTTCCTTAGGAACTTGTTTTGTATTCAAAACTTGAAGTTCTCTTAAAATGTCTTTTTGCACTGGAACACCTTTCTCCTTCTTTGGTTCTTTAACTCTTTGTCTATTTAACACGGGTGCTCTTGTTTTAATAGTAGCTCCTTTCAGTGATCTGTGCTTTTTTCTTTCGTTTTTAATGGCTACTGATCTGTCCTTCTTTTGAATGTTTGCTTGACGGGCTCTTAGAACAAGAGCTCTAACCTCAGCAATAATTTCTTCCAAAGGCATAAGCTTCTCCTCTCTGACCCGTTTTTTACCAGCATGTGAGACACCCTTTGGTGTGGAAATATCAACCAAACCATACGAACTAACAAGTTTTCTTGATCCAGATACAATCTTTCCTACCTTTAAAGATTGGTTCTTTGTAACTTGTCCTCTTTCTTTTTTCTTAGTGATTAATTTTACTTCAGACATTGCATCCTTGTTTAGTGGAGCCGTTTGCGACTTACACTTATCAATCTGCTCAGTGTTAACTTGCTTCTTGTTTTTTAACGAAGCTTGATATTCTAACTGAGGTTGCATATTTCAAGTATCACAAACCTTTTTTGACTGAAATAATACGTAAAATAAACTAACTGATCTCTCTTAATAACTTTTTTGAAATATATGAAACACTAATATTAATATATGTAATGTCTCTTATTAAAAAAGCCTATGGTATGCTAAGAGAGAACAAGAAAAATAATAATTAGAGAAACCAATTAAGAGATCAATAAAACTACCAATATAAGTAAACAAGTGAACTGTAAAATAGAGTAGAGACACAAAATATAGAGTATTTTTTTTCTTATATCCTGTGTCTGTCACTGAATTTGTGACATCCAAATTTCCTATCTAATATATTTGGAAATTTGAAAGATAGCAATATGAAAATAGCAATAAGTCAAATTTGATTAAAAAATTAATTAAATTTTAAGACTTAAATTTTATAAATTATAAAAGAAAATTTGTATAATTAATACTTATTTTTCTGAGAATAAGATAATAAGACAATCAAATTTATAGTTGACCGTGTCCATAGCAACATTATGAATATGATCAGTTCTTATCTGAGGCATTTACCATGTTTGTTTTCCAGTTTCTTCTTACAGCTAAACTGTTCGAAAGTTAAAAATATAAGCAAGGGTCAATCTCGACTTATATTAATTTCTATACAATTCGGTCATATGTAGGGTAAGAAAGAATCTACAATATACTGCTTAGTCCCTAAGAGAAAACTGAATGTATACGCACATTTTCTCATGGATAAGATGGACCACTAATCTTACTAATTTATATTCAAAACAATATTGTTAACTAAGCAAATTATATAATTAACAAATATATAACAGTAGGAAGATATCTCTCTGAAGTATCTTTTTGTCCAATCAACATAACTTATTGATATTTACGAATTACCTGTACATTCCAAAAACCACTAATAGGTTATGACGGTTAGAGTTTCTCACGAGATTAGTGAAGAAAAAAAGTTTATATTTAGACAGAGTCAGTTTACTTCTAAACATTTCTTGTATTGGAAACTATGGCATTCTTTTTTTAATATTAAACTTATTAGTTCAAATTTTCTCACAAATCCATCAAAACAACAATTCTTGAATGTGAAAATTCAACTTAATAAGATATACTCTTTTATTCTTAGATTCAATCTATTTCGATTAGTTTAATTTGTCAGTTGAATTAATCAAAAGAAGACCTGACCAGATTTCTCTCTCAGTAAAAAGCACTCCATATGTTTGAGCTTTAATGAGCTTGCGTTGGTTTGACCATAAAGTATTTTTCTTATGTTTACCGCCCATTGGAAAGTAGTACTTCATTTGCAATTTGATATACATTCCAATATAAAATTTTTTGAATCACTAATGAATCAAATCTTTCCAGGTCCATTGCATGTACACATAGAAATAATTTGACAATATAAGATTTTTGCCTTTGAAAAAAGCTGAAGCATCGTATCTTTTAATGTTTATTTCATTGCTTTCGAGAAAAAACAGAGACAAGACCAAGAAAAAAAAAATCAGCAAATGCATAGTTACTAGTTCATGCTGACTAGTGCTAGTAAGAATGAACACCTGTTTCGCTACTAACTACCTGCGTTATTAACTCGATAATATAATAACAATGATATTTATTCTTGATATCTAGGAAATAAAGTGAAATACTAAAATAACTCTTGGATTATAATAAATATAGCCTCATTATTATAAATAACTAGAGTGATATGTTTATTCTTTTACATCTTTTATGTGGCTTATCACTAAGGTATTTCACTTCCTCTAATATTGTGAGTCTTTCTCTAAAAAAGATATTATAGAAAAGCACCCAGTTCTATTTTCACCATAGACAGAGGCGTGGCCTTCATGCTTCAAAGTGGTAGGATCATGTATGATAGCAAAAGAACCACCATTTGCCAATGTTGCTTTCTCTAATTGAAGTTGTTATTACATCAATTTTTTCTAGACTGGATGTATGACAAAAACATATGATTTTAAAGATTCCTTTTACATAAGTTTGATATGTGGATATATTATAAATATTCAATATATAATGTTAACTAATCTACTAAAAGGATTTCTTTATCATATTATTCATAATTATTATCTCCAATGAATAGGAAAAAAAACAATAGATTTAGCTTTCAAAAAGGAAAAAAAGAGGAAACAAAAAGAGAAAACAAAATATTGATTAATAAAGCAAAATGTATTATCGTAGCAAAACTTGGTGAAAAAGTTACTGGATAGATTTCAGAGTTATATTATAATATCTTATATGTCTAAATTTTAGTATCAATAAACTTATATTGAAATATTTTGTTCTCTAGGTAATTGTATGTTTGAATTTCCTGAGCATGTCGCAATTCTTCTCTCAATCTTATCTTATTGTAAACTTTGCGAAAGTCGGTGGAAAATTTTTCTTTTCCTCAACGAAAAATCTAAAAGCCTTGTACGGAGTTTTGCGGAATTTTTCATTTTAAATTATATTCATTCTAAAAGAGACGAACAGAGAAGGGAAGAAAGAAGGTATACTTAACCTATTGAATGGAAGGAATATCTGTTTCTGTCTTTTTAGTTCGAGAGAATGACATAATGACCATTACTAGTTTTCCAAATAAACCAATCTTTCAATGAATATCCCATAATTTGAATCTTTTTTTTTTTTTTTTTTTTCTTGGTTAAGATACAGTTTATCACCTAGAGGTTAATAAAATTTAGATTTTTAGAAACTGATCAACAAGGAAAAAATGAAATAAAAGAATATCCATTAATTCTAATCAATCGCTTCTTTTTGAAATAGAAATATCAAAGATATTGAAAAAGGATGATCAGGATATAAAAAAAAGGAAAAGAACAAAGAAAGGATATATATATATATGTATAATATATAATAATGTTTTCGAGATTAGCTAATCAATCTTCAGTTTCACAATTTTCACAGATGCTATCATGTCTTGTGACTACTCAAATAAAATCAAGACTTATCTAGCAACAGTAACAATTGCCAAGAATGGGCGAACAAAGAAATTATGTTACTTTAAAAGAAGTAGAAACTGGATTGAAGTCTTTTAAAACATCTAAAGGATTACTAAAATATGAAGACTGTTACATCAACAAAATTATCCAAGGCGGGAAAGGTTAATGACATTGCTTCCATGATTGATGAAGTTACTAAACATTCTTTCAAAACTTGTCATTTAAAATCAGATGAAGAAGGTGCTACCTTTGAAAAGGTTAGCAAAGAATTAACTATATCCATTACTTCTGATAAAGGGTCATGCGATGCTATCCATTTTTCGCTGGCTCGCAATGTTAGATCTCATTTAAATAGTATAAATTACCATGGTGACATTGTCACTATTGACAATAAAATTAAAATGAAACTATTAAGATCTCAACCAGAAAAATGTTAAATTTGTCTTCTATGGTATCGACAAAGATGCTCCAACCTTCCAAAATCTACTTTAATCTCTAAAAAAAATCATAAATACTTTAGATGTTTACAATCTGTACTACAAAATCTCTATTTATTTCAATGATCAAGTCAGTTATCTAGCCTTTGAATCCACTTTTAAACCAATCTTTAACTCTTAAAGGATTGAACAATCCCCAAAGTTAGATAAATTCAACCTTGTACAAAATGAAAACGTTATCAACGATTTATTCTAACGCAGTTTTACAAATAATTTTTTAACTGCCATGGATAAAGGTTACGTTACAAAAATCTTTGCAAGAAGGAACACAATAGATAACGCTTCCAACAATGTGAGTAAAATGATGAGTGAGTACTCCGTTCTTTACAAAAGAACAAGACAAACCGCCATTACTAATGAATTAGTCGATATTATTATTAGTGCTTCAAGTTTGGACTAGTTTCATAATCGAAAAAAAAAAGTTTTGCCATTCCAATTTCTTGTTTTTAGTTTGAATTTTAATTCATTTCTTTTAAAAATTATTATTATTATTATTATTATTTTATTTTTGGTAACTCTTTCTGTTCACAAGTAAATAAATTAAATATATACCTCCCATTCTGTTATCAACATGTAAATATGAAATAAATAACCCTTTTTTTATACATATGTTATTTAACTATTTCTTTTCTTCTCTCTATATATTATTATTTTTTTTTTTTCAAAAGTGTTTCAGATTTGATTTGTATATATATATATATATTTCTTTGTGCAGTATACCTTTTGTAGCCGAAAATTTTGACACCTTTACTACTTAAAACACAGGTCATTAAAGATTTTATAATATCGAAACAAATAAGAAACGTCTATTATAATTAGTTATAATAGTTGTATGGTTGAAACAATAATCAAACTAACTGAAAGTTAAGTCATTAATGTTTGATATGAAGTTGTAAAGTATGGTAAGAAGTAAATATATAAGAGAAAGGTTGAAATATTTTCTTCTTCCTTCGAATTTTCTTTTATCTATTCTAAAACTGATCTGAATGTTAATTGTATATCATATAAAAAAACCCACCAAAATAAAAACAAATCGGCAAAACAACAATAATAACTCTTAAAGTGACTATGACATTATTATGGCATTTTCTAAAAAAAAGTCCCAAATTTATTATCATGACTCTGAATTTCATTACCATATTTTTGACTTTTTTCTTACTTACTGGTTGTTATAATGAACAGAATAAAAGTACCTTTCTTGTTAAATATCAATTTAATAAGAATTCATCATTTTATCCAATAATTGAACAGTCTTTTGACAATACAAATAGTAACAAGACATGGGGACTTGAAAATGTTGTAATAAGATCAGGTTATATGGGAATCTGTATCGATAATATTCCAAAAAATTATAATTTACAAGATCAGTCTCTAGAATCTATATGCTATTCAAGAAAAAATATATCAAATGTTCCATTGTACAATGATTTAATGATTCAGATATCTGGTATCAATCCTGAAAATACAACAGCATCTACTACAAAAACAAGTTTGAATATTTTAAAATTATCTCAAATGACTTCAGTTAATATTATTCATCCTTATATTTTAGGTGCAACAATAATTTTATCAGTTTTCCAATTCATAATTTTATCGTATTCAATGATCCCAGGAATCCCCTATAAAGAATATATCAATAAACCGATTTTCACTTTAAGTCTTATTTTGACTTTATTATGGGGAATAGGTGCTACTTGGACCCATATTGCTGTTCATTCGGCTTTTGATTTTATCCCTGAAGCAAGTATGCATATTATTAAAGTAAATAAGGGTAAAAAAGCTGGTTCAATGTCTTGGCTATCCTTTTCCTTTTTATTAGTCATATCATGTATTCTATTTGCTACTGAATGGAAAAATATTAAGAAAACCGATCAAAATGCACAAGGAAGTGACAAAGAAAACATTTATAACTATCATTATTACTCTTCTGATGGTTCATCATTCAGTACAAAAGTATGATTACTCATTTGAAATTTCCTCTTTCATAAACCATATTCATTTTATCTAACATCTCAGTGTCTTTTTTCTCTTTCTAAGTTTTCTATTATGATTTTTTTTTTATTTTATATAATTAAATAAGACCTATTTTCTATACACTTCCTAGATATATTAAAAATCTTTAGTATCTGCAAAATTTGTTATTCTTATTAACCCTATATTTATCCTCAAACAACTAGTTAATGCATTTTCTTAATTTTATGACACTTGAGTTTTTCTCTCTCTTATTCTTGCATCTTTCTTCCCGCAGCTTCTAAATAAAATTGCCAAGGATACTTCGAGTTTTCCTTCTTTGGAAATGTCGAGATTTTCAAAAACTTTTTTTGTTTCTGCGTTTTTTTCTCTCTCTCTCTTTTTTTTTTCTTTTTTTGAACAAAACAGGTAAACAAAAAGTCTCGAGGAAATTCGTATATAAAAAGAATGAGTTCGGTGAATAGAAAAGAATATATATTAGGTCCTACAGCTACAAAACAACAACAACAATAATAATTTCAAGCTTAATCACATTATTTAAGTTTAAATAACTATTTAAGTAGATCCCTACATATTTGGTCCAGTTTAGTTTACAATAGAACTATTACTATTCAAACTATTCCATCTAATAGGCAAACTATCAACAAGATAATGTCAGTTGGTTCAATTCTTCGTTTCATTCTTTCCAGATTATTCATTAGTCTGTTGCGTCTGATACGTATTTTACTTTACCCATTTGTAAAATTGGGATCATGGCTTTGTGGTGACTATTTCATTGCATTAGATAGAAGACATAGAATTAGCGAAGATTTCTACATTATTCCAACTTTTTTCAAATATGTGTTCCAGTACATTTGGGCCGTAAAGACCCATAGATTTCAAAATTGGTATATCTTTATTGATCAAGTGAAAAATCAAGGTGACAATCTTGCTGTTCGTTATACAAAAGCTCTTCCAACTAAAGGAGATTTTGAATTGGAATCATATACTTATAAAGAATTATACAATATTGTATTAAGATTATCTTATATCCTAATAAACACATACCATGTTAAACCTGGTGATTACATTGGGATTGATTGTACTAATAAGCCATTGTTTATTTTCTTATGGTTTTCATTGTGGAATATTGGCGCTGTACCAGCCTTCCTAAATTATAATACTATGGGAAAGCCATTGATCCATTCATTGAAAATAGCTAATATTGCCCAAGTGTTTATTGACCCAGATGCATCTGAACCAATCAACAAATCTGAAGAAGAGATTAAAAATGCATTACCAGATTTAGCATTAAATTATTTGGATGAAAGAAATCTATATGATACTATAATGGATCCAAATTCTCCTGAATTTTTACAAGACGATGATGTTAGATCACCAGAGGGGCTAACAGATTTTAAACCATCAATGTTAATATATACATCTGGTACAACAGGTTTACCAAAAGCTGCAATTATGTCATGGAGAAAATCTTCTGTCGGTTGTAAATTATTCGGTCATGTGTTACACATGAATCCTAACAGTATTGTCTTTACTGGTATGCCATTATTTCACTCTACTGCCGCATTATTGGGTGCATGTGCTATTCTTTCTCAAGGTGGTTGTATCGCATTAGCTAGTAAGTTCTCTGCTACAAACTTCTGGAAACAAGCGTATTTAACTGAAGCAACGCATGTTCAATATGTTGGTGAAGTTTGTAGATATTTATTGCATACCCCTAAGTCGAAATATGAATCCATGCATCGTGTTAAAGTTGCGTATGGAAACGGATTGAGAAGCGATATTTGGCAACAATTTCGTAACAGATTTAATATTGAAGTCATTGGTGAGTTCTATGCAGCTACAGAAGCACCTTTTGCTACTACATCTTTCCAAAGAGGCGATTTTGGTGTTGGTGCATGTAGAAACTATGGTACTATTATCCAATTTTTCCTTCAATATCAACAAACTTTAGTTAAAGTAGAAAAGGATGATGACTCTGTCATATATAGAAATGAAAAGGGATTCTGTGAAGTTGCTGATGTTAATGAACCAGGTGAAATGTTAATGAGAATTTTCTTCCCTAAGAAACCCGAGACCTCATTCCAGGGATATTTGGGGAATGCCAAAGAAACAAAGTCCAAGGTTATTAGAAATGTTTTTAGAAAAGGTGATGCTTGGTATAGATGTGGTGATTTATTAAAGGCAGATGAATATGGGTTATGGTATTTCCTTGATAGAATGGGTGATACTTTTAGATGGAAGTCGGAAAACGTCTCAACCTCAGAAGTAGAAGATCAAGTAGCGGCAAGTAATGAAAAAGAAATAAAACATGTGACAGTTGTAGGTATCAAAATTCCTAAATACGAGGGAAGGGCTGGTTTTGCAGTCATTCAATTAGATAAAGATGTATCTTCTGTTTCTACAGAAGAAAAAATTCAGCTTTTAAACAAATCGTTGGTCTATTTAAAACAGTCACTTCCCAAATATGCATTACCAATTTTTGTCAAATTTGTAAATAAAATTGAAATGACTAATAATCATAAAGTAATTAAAAAAATTTATAGAGACCAAAAATTACCTAAGGGTGAGTCAGGTAATGACGAATTATTTTGGTTAAAAAACTATAATGAATACAAACAACTTACCTCAGAAGACTGGAATGATATAGAACAGGAACGCATCAAACTATGACTGATCTTAAGTAGAGTTTTGAATTTATGTAGAAAACAGAAAAAAGATATGAAATTAATTATTGATATACTAAAGTACAGTATATGAATATAATCTTTTTTATACAATACATTAATTAAATATTATTTGTTCTTAGTAAATAGCAAATAGTTTTAAAATATATAGGAATGTAATGAACGGAGTAAAAGCAACTAGTAGGTATTCAAAGGGACTAAGACCAAAATTATCAATTACTGTTGAAATATCATTGGAGGCTTGTTTAAAAGAACCACTAACGTAATATTCTTCTAATAATTCATCTTTCTCTTTCCATACATTATATAACCATTTAGTAAAAACCTCTTCATCCTTTAATGGTATATCTTTCAATTTAAATGAACGAATATATATGTCTACAATTTGAGGATATTTACCTTCCAAAAACATTTGTTTTAAACTGTAGTAAGAGGCTGCATAGGAAGAACTTTGCACCCCCGAATAACCAATAGTAACATCATATACTACATCTAAACTTGATTCTAAAGTTTCTAAAGTGAATCTTAATCCAGTCACATGAGGTAATAAAAGGTGTCTGAAGGGCTGTTTATTGATTTTGTTAGCATATTTAAGACTCTTTGATCTTGTATTGGCTGTTAAATTAGTACCTTCTGGAAATAATAAGAAATTATAAGACCAACACTCAGTATTTGTCTCTTTTTCTTTCATAGAGGGATGAACTTCAGAACTCCAAGTAATTACACCATCATCATCGGTTTTAACCGAACTATTACCACTAAGTGGACCAAAACCTCTTGCATTAGCATCCAACTCATTTAATGTATTAAGTAAATTAACACGATCATGTGCCCATTTTCTGTTCATAAATAAGAAATTAAAATTAGTCATACCAAATCCTAGTAGAGGAATAGACTGTAATGATTTCTTCAACATGATGTGCACTCTACCAGCCAAATCTGAGGTGTAAGCAATCCACCATAAATAAATCCAGTCAGTATAAATTTGGTGGTTACATATTACTATAGAATTAGGACATAATGTGGATAAAATTCTTCCTTTTTGATGATCCATTGTAAAGGCCTTTTCACCCATGGTACCGTTACATGTGGTTATTCTAACCTTGGATGGGGCAGCTATCGACAAAATTGCTGTCAACATGATTAAGAAATACTTCTTAGTGAAGTCCATACATTTTTGATGCCACTTAGTGTCCTTTCTAAATAAAATCATCGTTATGAGTTGTATGAAAAAAAGGGTTAGACAACTTTCAAAAAAGACAGCCGCAGATATCAATAAAATTCCTAGCTGTTTAACACTTTGAAACAATTTCGAAGACATAATATGGAAATAATCTTATTGTAGATGGTGATTTTGTTTACCTCCCTTGGAGTAGGATCGGTTTGTTGCATATTGCAAGGTTGATTGTGTCTAAGATATATTTATAAAGAAGCTTTTATATTTGACGCATGAATCTCATGTTTCGACTTTATGTGAAAAAAAAGGACATGAAGGTCCGAAAAAGATTCATTATTCTGAAAGTGGTAAAAAGCTAAATATACTTAGAAGTATTCCCACTAATAATAATGAATGTCACATAACCGATATAAATATATGTATACATAAGAAAATTTTCGGCGACAACACTACTGAACACGCATATATACAGGACATAATTATAAATGTAAACAGTAGTTATGATATCAGTTATTACGGGGTTATTTCTTTGGCTTCTCCATTACAGATGTGATCATGGTGCTACAGTTACCGAATAGTTGTAGAAAATTAGTTGTTGTGAACAATGCATTATTAATTTGATTCCAAGGTTCAAGGAAGCCCTTTGAAAGTAAGTCATTTTTGAATTTTTCCTCACTTTCTGAGTTTGTAATAAGCGGAAGATGTGCAGTGTTTGGATCTTTTATCTCCATAGTCTTGGAAACAAATTTTGATACTTGCTGCTTGTTAATTCCATATTCATTTTGTAATGCTCTCTCCATGGGTGTTGACAGACAATTTAATACTGCATCTACACCAACTCTGATATTAAAATTTTCTCTACATTTTTTCCATTCCAACAAATTTAGCACCTTAGGGATCGTCTTTACAAGTGAAACACCGTAGCCACCAACAAATCCACTTGCTAACCCATCGCACAAAATATCATTGATCAGGTGTTCTAGAAGATTACGTCTGGTATCGATTTCCAGCTCTGTTGTACCTCCAACATTTACCTTTATTGTGGTATGTAAATGCTTATCTATAATTTCTTCTTTTGGCAGTATTTCATTATATAATAGTGCTTCTCCGGTACTGGCTTTAAATGATTCTATCTCCCCAAAATATTGACTAGCTGATACAGTACTAGGTACAATGTCGCTGTAATCACAGGAATAAATACTGTCTATACCTTGAGGTAACTTTAAAAATTTTAAAAGAGGAAAATTTTCATAAAGTGAAATATTGTTGTTGTCTTTTGGATTATATTTCATAACAATTATTCTCATTGGTTTACCGTTCCTTTTATTTTTATTATTATTTATAGATATTGCAGCAAGTGCTTCTCCACTACATTCACCAGAGACTAACAATAATAAGGATTTCTCAATTTTGTTCATATAAGTAATAGAAGGAAGAATTTGTCTCGCACTTTGTAAATATCCGTCACAAATCAGAACCAACATTGGTTTCTGAATAGAGATCAGCTTTTGTTTTGGGAAACCTAGAGATCTAAGATAGGCTTCATTAGTATTTATTATACCAAATAAAAATCTCCAACCTTTAGTTACTTCAATTTCATCATATGTTTTTTTACCCGAAACAACCCTTACTATATCATCTGAATACAATTTATAGTCTAACTTTTGTAATACATCTTTAATGGTCTTTCTATTGGCAACAGAGATATTCAATGAATCGACAAGGGAAGATATAATAGTTGGTTTTTGAATCAATAACTTATTTTCTGATAATGTATCCGAAACTATTTTTAGTGCTAATGTTATACCATATAAGGTGTCTTTGAAAGGATATTTATTATATGTTGTCAATAAATTGGATACCAAATACGGTACTAGAGGATGAAATTTACCACTTCCACATTCTTTTAATAACTGTAAGGTAATTATTCCTAATTTATCTTGACTTGGCAGTCCTTTACACGCATTATTTAAAGCATTATCCAACTCAAGCGATTTTAAGTAATTTTGGATTACATAATCCATTCTAGTATAATCTCTGCCGCATATTATTTGTAATTTATCCTTATATTTATCCTTATAAAGAAGACTATTATTGGTGCCAACAGAAGCTAATAATTTATCTAACACTCTAATATGGAACAATATTTGATCAGTTTGTTGTTTAGAATGATCCAACCTGTGAACTATAGAATATTTTGTCTTTAAGGAACGTTTAATAATGTAGTTAAGTCCATCTTTTACTGATAATTTACCTAAATAAGACCACATGAGGTTCTTTATGATTCTTATTGACTAATTTTTTTTATAGAGACAATCAATTTCTTTTGCATGTTCTACGTCTATTGAATATCTTTACACTTTCGAAGGATCTTTATTTCTTACAACTTATTTCTTGGAATTTTCCTCTTAAAAAAGTAAGAAATAAAAAAAAAGAAGAACACTCAATATTAACAAAAAGAAAATAGGATGTACCAGAAAAGTGTGGGTATAATCAAATAAAAAGTTTGTTTTTTTTAAATACGATTGGGATATTTTATTTACGAGTTAAAACACATTTACTTCGTTTTCTATTTTCTTTTTAATTATCTGGTGTTTAATAATATCCCAGATAGAAATTAGTTCTAACTAGTTGATATTAATAGTACTTTATAATTTTGTAGTATTATATTTAGACATCTTTCACTGGAAACGGTCACGCGATCGTAGTTGCACTTTTGAAGGTTTCGTTTTTCAAAAATATTTAAGATACGATACCATATCCACTGGATGTAAAAGATTATGAGTTGCTGAGTTATTACTTAACAGTTCAAAATTGTGCAGATATTCTATTAAGACTAAGTACAATCTTTGTTACATTTTGCTCCGTTTAATAAACACAGGAATAATAATATATATATATATATATATTATAGAATATTTCTAATCCCAATTTTACTCTTTTGTAGAATTCTTTTTCTAATAATTGATTTTGTAAAACAGTTAATCCGTTAAAATAAAAAATAAGTATGTTGAAGAAAGACCAAAAAATGGTAATTAATATGATCAATGTAATCTAAATATAGGTTGGTAGTTTCTCTGGGTGAAACACAACTTAATGAAAAATTTTTATTGATCGATGAAATACAAAATATTACAAGGACTCTTAAAAAAAAAGAAGAATAACTCTCAAGTGATTAGACTTTAATATTTAAAACAAAGGTAAGAAAAAATAATAGTATCGAGAAGAAAGGGATAGATTTTCCATATTTTTGGTGATGTTAGACATTGTGATGAGTAGATCTGTTAATTCTTGATAATAATATTATGGTTATGTTTTTATATGAAGACTTCTTTGGTTTATTCTATGTATGATAACTATACATTATATAAACCTATATA
This sequence comes from Arxiozyma slooffiae, assembly GCA_017347545.2. Taxonomy (NCBI): domain Eukaryota; kingdom Fungi; phylum Ascomycota; class Saccharomycetes; order Saccharomycetales; family Saccharomycetaceae; genus Arxiozyma; species Arxiozyma slooffiae. The sequence continues at coordinate 540,787 of JAFHAQ020000010.1, read as the reverse complement.
TATGGTCAAATCTATCTATTCCTTCTTTATATGTAAAATAAATTCTGGAAGATAAGATTTTCTCCATAATAAAAATATATTTCCAATATAGGGAACAGTTCTAGCATAATAAATAAACAACTAGCACAGTAATCTCCTAAATTGGAAAAATTCCAACAAGTATAAAGAGAAAATCAAATATATGTATATAAAAAATATAAAATAAGATAAAATATATGTGTTACCTATAATGGAAATAAAGAAATCGTAGTGAAAGATAATTACGTATTTTCAAAGTCCGTAGAGAAGATATAATCAATCAAGGGAAAATTATACATAACAGGAAACAAAAATTTGAAAAGTTGTGATTTCCCCATCATTCTACCAAAGTCTGCAATTTGAATAAAATCGTACAGAGATTAGGATTATTATAGTAATTTTACTAGGAAATTTTCTTTATTTTTTGTTAGGTATGTTTCACAACTTGTTTTGAACGACAATTATATACTGGAGTAAGAATAACGATAATATTAATTTAAACTAGAGGAAAAGGTGTATAGTATGAAAATTAATAATAAAAATAAAACAACAATATGACAACTTGATATAAAAAAAACTGTGAAATAGAAAAGAAAAGAAGAGAAAAATTAGAAAAGAGGAAAGAAATATTTCACAGGTATTTGAGATGTCTTCCCCTTATATATTTTTATTTTCAGTTTTTTGTGTCATTTTAAAAATTTAATTCCTATATTATATCTAGAAATGCAATAATTATCAAAGTTGAAATTAATAAAACATGTATCTTTAGCAAAAATATATTGAATAAAACAGGGAAGAAAAAGAAATAAAATATTACAATCTAGAGGAATTTTGTGGTTGACACAAGTATTAGAAGATTTTCTTTTATTATATATTACTTCAAATTAATATGAGATTTACTGTTTACAAAAAAATGCTTTGTTTCACATCATTCTTTTAAATTTTAAGAATTTAATGATTTTTATTTGACAACTTACGTTTATTTTAAAATTAAATATTATCACTTCAACATGACATATGAAACAAATTGAAGTAATTAAATAATTTGTTTAATAATATCAGAGTATCATTTAAGTATAGTCACCAAATTATTTTCATTTCCCTAAGATAAACAAGGAATTTAATTTCTTATTATAGATTCATTTTTGCTTAGGAAACTTTTTGAATTTAATTACACAGTGTATATCGTAGCCAAAGTAAAACAGAACTGATAAAAAATTATTTTAACTCTGATAAGTTTGGAAATTTCCTATTTTTTTTAGGCATTTTAAATATTTTAAAAATGGAAAAGAAAAAAAAGATATTTGATATTTTTTATATGTTAACAATATATCATTCTTACCGTAATTACAGTTTCAGTAAATGAAATTGCCACTTGCTTTTCTCATTTTTGAAGGCTTCCGTTGTGAATAATAATATTTTTCAGTTATTTGTGTTTAACTCACTTTTAGTTGATTTTGATACGTAGTAAACAAATTTACAAACTACTAAAGGATAATATATAAAAAAGGAAAGTGAAGTATAATATATATATAATTTAATTTGAAATATGTTTTTACTGGAATGAACTTATACCTGTTTAGGAAATATATCATTCTTCTAGAAAAAGAAATGCATGTAAAGCACAATCCACAAAGGTGAAAAGTTTTCACACACTTTCACCTTTGCCAAGAATGAGACAACAACAATTGTGAAAAGAGTTTTCCAGAAGTAAAAATATATAAGTGGGTAACTTTACTTATCCAATTTCCAATCTGATTGAGGAATATGTATACATCATTTTTTATACTTCATTTATAATAATTTAATTTTATTTTCCCTTGTAAGAGATCGAGGGGAAAATCTCTATACTTAATAATATATTAATGCTTTAAATATTGTAGATAAGAAACGATCCAAGACTCTAATAACATGTATAATAATGTCCTTTATCTAGTGGAAATTTATTTGTACGTTTGCATTTTCATTTTAAATAATTTTGAGAATTTTTTCTTTATTATTAAATTAAGATCAATATCTTTGGTCTGCCTGGAACCACAAATAAATTAAAAACTTCACCGATATTTGATAGATATCCATTTTTTTTTAATTGTTACAAATAAACCATAGACTCTTTCAATAAAATAGAAATACTCAACTACTATTTCAAAAATTTATAAATATGTATTGACAAAGTTTCTTTTTCTCCTGAATGAAGCTGTTCTTCAAAACATTTTTTTTAAACACTATTTTTTAAAGTCTAATGAGAACCTGTAAGGGGTTATCTCAAGTAATATACTAAAATATGGATATTAATTGTATACAAACACTTACAAATTATATAGTTGTTGATTCTAACTAGTAAATCAATTATATAATATTATTTTAGTTGTGGGATATTCTCTTATTATTTCTCTTAGGCAGAACCTAATAGATCTAATAAGAATGTGAATGCTGATAATTACCTCTGGCACACACTCTCAATAATCAGAGGTCTCTTAAATAAGTTTCTCTGTAATTTGCCACTAAGGTCAATCCGACGATCATTCGTTCGAATACACTCACAGCCTGGGCTCAGAGTTTCTGGCTGTTCCAAGTCCTTCGCCTCGACATCAAGCGTTACCCGCGGACTACGTATTTCAGGATTTTCCAATTAGAGCTTCTTACAGAACCGTATTTTAGTTAATTAATGAAGTTTTTAGTATAAAATAGTTAAATTTCAAAAGATGACCCCATGATCTTTTTCATTAAAGGTATATAATATAGGTCTTTTAATAAATAAAATAAAATTTTTTTAAATTTACACTACATTCACCCTTACCCCTCCCAAAAAAAAAAAAAAAAAAAAAAAAAAAGAAAAAAAAAAAAAAAAACTCTAAAAATATCAAGTGATAGTTCTTTTATAAATATTTTAAAAGCAAAAATCAACCAAGCGAATTTTTTTTGTAATTTTAGTACTAGAACAATTGGTGTTTGAATTCATGAGATAAATTGTTTTAAAATCAAAACTTGTTGTACTAATATAAAAAGGAAATTATTTTATAATAAAATTTATGTTAGACTATAATCCAAAAATATAAGAAAAAGTTCAATAGTTTACAATTAAAATTTTCAAAATTAAAAGTTCAGACAAATTAGAACATTTGTTTCTAGTTTTGAATAATACAAAATGTTTTTATTATGGGTATGTTGGAAACTGAGATTTTAGGTATATGACTTAAATTTAAAAACTTTCTTTCTAGTTTAGTCTTATCGTCAGTCCCACAACATAACCATGATTTTTACTTAGTAAAAAGTTTTGGAATTCTATTGAATGGTATTGGAGAAAAACAGCTGAGCCTCAACTTTTAGTGTATCAGTGTTGGGAATAGAGACAACTTGAGGTAATTTTGAATATTGTGAAGCGTTAGTACTATCTGTCCTAACGAAAAATTCCAAAAGCAAAGTTAAAAAAATATCGAATTTGTTAGTTTGTTATATTTGAATAAAAAGAAATACAGAAGTGTATATAAACAATGTTTACAGAAAAGTTTAAAAACCTTCCACCAAAAAATTCCAAAATTCTTCTTTTTTTATAAGAGTGAAATATTTTATTATTATACTTTTAGGTTAAAAACGTTAGTATAATTTGGGTAACACTCAATAAATTGTGTCATCAGGTATATCTTAAGACCAAATAAGGTTTAAAAGTGCTTTAGTAAACTTAAAGAAATTGTTGTTCAAAAGATATATTAAATGTAAGGTCACTCTTGTATATATAAATTTTGTCAATTTTAATAAAATCAAGAAAGAAATTCATTACAAGGAGGATGAAAAAAAGAGCCTGCTATTATTAAGTATATTAAACGCCTTAACAACCAAAATTAATAACAAGGTTTATGTGATACGCTCTAATCTTTAAAATTAATAATAAAAAATGGAAAAAATGTTGTATAGTGAATCCCTTTAACCCGTTTGGTAAAAGAATTGTTCGGTTCACGTTGTCCTCGGTTCGATCCCGTCTAGGATCAGAATTTTGAAAGAACTTAACCCGTTCGGTTAAGATATATAAGTTAAGTAATAAGAAGCCCGTTAGGCTAAATATATAACTAAACGAACTAAGTAAGAACCTACTATCGTATATAGCCGTTTAATATATTAACTAAGACCGTTAGTAATTGACTTACCGTTTGTATCAATTACTGTCTTCGAACCATTATAATATCCGTTAGATATTCGTTGCGCTTCCCGTACCATATTATAGACTTACCACTTTACACTTTACTACAATTGGTAGCGTCGCTTTTTCAAGAAGAAGGGGGAATTACCTTCCCCCTAAGAACCAATCACTGTAAACAAAACCTCAATGACACCATTACTTTAGCTCCAGTTGTGTCCGATCCCTATCCACTCGTTGGTAGTAATTGTCAAGTTAAAATGTTTGTTAAAGGAGTGCCCGTAAATGTGTTAGTGGACACTGGTTCTCCTACATCTTTTATTAGAGCCGATATTGCTGACCGCTTAAAGTTAGCACGTACTATTGCCCCGCCATTCCGTTTTAGAGGTGTCGTGTCATCCGAATCTGCAATAAATAGTGAATCTGTTGAAGTTTCACTCGAACTTGATGACGTTAAAATTAAAGCACCCGTATATGTTACTAACTCGATTAGTTTTGAAATTATTCTTGGGCACCCAGTTATATCATCACACCCGTCCCTTTGTAAATTGCTCGAAGCAAAGAAACCCGTTCCTGAGTATACTGTGTCAATGATCACTGAAGAAGACACCGATAGTATTTACTCCGATGCTGCTGTTATTTTCGCTATTAAGGTTTTCGAAATTGGTGCTGATGATCGTTTTAATGTATTGCCCGACTGGCTACAAGATAAATATTCCTCTACGGTTCGTAATGATTTACCTCCGAGAAATTTCGATGAAAAATCTAAAGTTGAACATGAAATAGATATTAAGCCTGATGCTCGTTTACCAAGAAGACAACCATATCAAACTACCCCTAAGTTAGAACAAGAGATAAATCAAATCGTCGCTGATCTGCTAGAAAAGAAATTTATTGTGCCATCGAAATCCCCATGTAGCTCCCCAGTAGTTTTGGTTAGGAAGAAAGATAACACATACCGTTTGTGTGTGGACTACAGAGCTTTGAACTCCGTTACTGTTAAAGACCCGTTTCCATTACCTAGGATTGATAACTTACTAGCTAAAATAGGCTCGTCTACAATATTCACTACATTAGATTTACACTCAGGTTATCACCAGATTCCTATGAAGGAAAGTGACCGTTTTAAAACCGCTTTCGTCACTCCCAATGGAAAGTATGAATACACCGTCATGCCGTTTGGTCTCGTTAATGCCCCAAGTACTTTTGCCCGTTATATGGCCGATCTCTTTAGAGACTTACCTTTTGTCTGTGTTTACCTCGATGATATTTTGGTCCACTCTGCCACCGTCGACGAACATTGGAAACACCTAGACATTGTTTTGCAAAGATTGCAAAAGGAGAAACTTATCGTAAAAAAGAAGAAATGCAACTTTGCCGCCCAATCTGTTGAATTTTTAGGTTACACCATCTCGAAAAACAAAATTCAACCGCTCATCTCAAAATGTGCCGCTATCGACAATTTCCCAACACCAAAAACTGTCAAGGACGCTCAACGTTTTTTGGGCATGATTAATTATTACCGCCGTTTTATTCCCCGCTGCTCGCATATACAACAGCCGATTCAAGATTTTATACATGGTAAAGTAAAGTGGTCGAACGAACAAGATGACAGTTTCGCATTACTAAAGTCACACCTGACCTCGAACCCAATACTTGTTTCATTCAAACCTAATGGACGCTACAGATTGACTACTGATGCTTCGAAAATCGGGTTAGGTGCTGTACTCGAAGAAATTGATGAACAAGGAAAACTAGTTGGTGTTGTTGGTTATTTTTCAAAAACCTTACAAGGTGCTCAAAAGAATTACTCTGCCGGTGATCTCGAACTATTAGCCATCGTAGAAGCGTTGTCACACTTCAAATACATGCTTCATGGATTAAAGTTCACGCTAAGAACAGATCACATTAATCTGTTAACCGCTCAAAACAATAAAGAGCCGTCACGTAGAGTAACTAAATGGTTAAACGAATTGTCCGAATTCGACTTTAAATTAGAATACTTAGCCGGTCCCAAAAATTTAGTCGCCGATGCGATATCCAGAGCCGATTACGCTGTCGCTGCTGTCGAGGAAGCCGCCGTCGTCTTAGATCCGAAGAGTTGGTATGATGATTATCTAACTGATCCGTTATGTACTTCCTGTCTCGTATATATGTGCAAGCTAGACGAAAAGGAATTAGCGATATGTAATTCCTCGTTATATAAGAAGTACATGAAAAAGTTCACCTTATCTCGAACTTTTCGAAGCTGCTTCACAGTCGTTGACAACATTATCTACTACAAGGAACGCTACGTTGTCCCCGCTACTAAAAGGACAGAGGTCCTTCGAACATACCACGATCATGGTTTATATGGAGGTCATTTTGGTGCTTCCGTTACATTTAATAAGATTGCAAGCCGTTATTATTGGCCGAATTTATTCCACACCGTTAATGAATATGTTGCCTCATGTGTGCAATGCCAACTTGTCAAGTCTCACCGCCCAAACAAGCAAGGTTTACTGATGCCTTCCGATGTCCCTGAAGGTCGCTGGTTAAATATTAGTATTGATTTTGTATCTGGTTTACCCGAGTCTGAACAAGGTAACAATATGATTATGGTAGTCGTGGATATGTTTTCTAAAAGAACACATATGATTGCTGGTAGCTATCCGTTTGATACTACAGCTGTGATTAATGCCTTATTCCGCTACGTTTTCGCTTACCATGGTTTTCCTGAAGCAATCACCTCCGATAGAGATCCTCGCTTCACGTCCGCTGAATTCCAAGAAATGGCAAAACGATTGAATATTAAATTAAAGATGTCTTCCGCTAATCATCCTCAAACCGATGGACAAACTGAACGAACCATTCAGACGCTGAATCGGTTACTGAAGACTTACACTGGCAATAATCACCGTCAATGGGATCGTTTACTGCCCCACATTGAATTTGTATACAATTCAACGCCCAACCGAACTACCAAGGCTGCTCCCTTCGAAGTTGATCTAGGTTATATTCCTAATGAACCCGTCATTCTAACCGGTCATGCGTCTACTTCCCGTCACGATGCAACGCAGGAACTCGCTACAAAGTTGCAAGCAATTACACTACGTACCAAGGACTTTTTGACCGAAAACCAAGTTAACATGGAAGTTAACCATAACCAAGGGAGGAAAGAAGTTACTTACAAAGTCGGAGACTTCGTGCTGCTCCACAGAGATGCTTACTTTAAGAGAGGTCAATATTTGAAACTACAACCAATATATGTAGGTCCATTCCAGATTGTGAAAAAGATCAACGATAATGCTTACGAACTGGATTTACCGTCCATGAAGAAAACCCACAGAGTGATTAATGTCGAGAAATTGAAGCCGTTGAAGTTAAGGAAAGATCGTTATCCAAAAGATCCACCAAATACTGCTGCTGAAAGGAAACTCCGTGTCAATGAGATTATTAATGTTGTCGGTTATGATAAAGATAATAAGTTTTTTTACTGCCATATGGAAGACGTCGATCCAACTATTACAGTTGAATATCCAGTTGAAGAATTTAACCTGCTTCCCGCTAATATTGGTCAGTCGTTAGTAGATAACTTTGTTCAATTGTGGAAACAAAGTTCCAAAGAGGGAGAGGAAGATGTTGTATAGTGAATCCCTTTAACCCGTTTGGTAAAAGAATTGTTCGGTTCACGTTGTCCTCGGTTCGATCCCGTCTAGGATCAGAATTTTGAAAGAACTTAACCCGTTCGGTTAAGATATATAAGTTAAGTAATAAGAAGCCCGTTAGGCTAAATATATAACTAAACGAACTAAGTAAGAACCTACTATCGTATATAGCCGTTTAATATATTAACTAAGACCGTTAGTAATTGACTTACCGTTTGTATCAATTACTGTCTTCGAACCATTATAATATCCGTTAGATATTCGTTGCGCTTCCCGTACCATATTATAGACTTACCACTTTACACTTTACTACAAAAAATGTTCTTTTGGTTCTATAGTGTAGTGGTCATCACTTTCGGTTTTGATCCGAACAACCCCGGTTCGAATCCGGGTAGGACCTCTTTTTGCCAACAACCTCTTAAATCTGTTTTTATAATAACCTTACAGTTATGTGTTTGTGATAATAGGTGACCTAATTGTAATAATAACAATAATTCACCTGAAGATGTATAACCCACTTTGAATTTCTAGATGTAATATTGATATATATCAATATATGTATCTCTCCATCTCTACATCTAATCTACTGGGACAGATAATATATATATTTATATGTTTTATATCTATTCCTGTTGTTATCCTTCTTCCTTCTTCTTCATGTTGGTTGTAATCTTTCACTTATATTGGTCACTCCTGCCTTTTATATATGTTTGTAAATTTTTTCAAAAAGGAGAGTTTAGAAAAATTTACATTAATCCTCATTTTGCTAAACCAATCCTAAATAGGTAATATCAGGGATATTTCATTTTTTATTTGTTATAACTTTTTTATTGCGCAAAAACCTGTGTGAATATGACTTATAGAAAACTCAATAATCAATCACTTAGATAGCTACAGAATATAAATTCTTTTCATATCTTTAGACATGCAGATGTAACGAATTAAGCAAATCGACTGAACTAAGCTAACTACTTTCTATCATATTATATTACTTAATCTCCTTTGCTGTCTGGTAATTGTTTAGAACTTAAACTGGTATTAAAATGAAATCCGTTCAAATATACTTTATAATTGTCACACTAAAAATATTGATAATAAATTATTATCTAATGTCCCAGAAAAAAAGCTTGAATATGTCTTAGTTTGAAAATATAGGTGTAATGGATTAACCATAAACTCTCTTTCTTTTAAATGGTACAAATATGCAAAGATATACCTTTATAATATGAGTAGGAAAAAAAAATCTTTTAACCTAATTTTCATTTCTTTATCTTTTTAGGATTTTACTATGAGGTTTTTCGTAAACTTGTTATTTTTTTCCAGTTTGAAACCTTAATGAGCCTCCGAAAAGAAAAAGAAGATACTTTTTCTGATAAAATAATATCTTCTCTGGGGCTTGTAGACCTTGAAAGGTACATTAGTTTCAAAAGTCGTGCAAACAATGTGGGAAAATTGCAGTTAGATACAAGAAGAACCAGGAAACTGTGGTCTTTAGGTCTTTTGGATATCGATCTTTTTCAAAAATAGTGAACATCTTGAGATCACAAACAGACAGTATTCTATGTGATGCTATGTGTAGATAGATGATTTGAGTAGAAAAGTAGCATAGTATAGTTGAAAACACGGCTTTGTAAAATTTCTTTTATTGTTTTATAAGAGGCAGAAAATTAAAATTTATAGAAATACCTTTATATTATGATTTTTAACTTTTGGGCTTAATTTATAGGACAGATGGAAGAGGTCGAGAAAAATAAGCGATTCTTTAAAACATTTCAAGTTTGTATATAAAAAGCAAATGTTTAATTTAATATGTACCAAGATTCATTACTCAAAAGTAGAACATTTGGAAATAAGTATTGGAAGAAGAAGGTGAAAAACACTTAAGGGGAAAAATACCACTTAATCAACAATTCACGGAATATACAAAATATGAGTCCACGTTATTATATGACCACATCTCACACAGGTAATATATATTCAATAAGCACCACCAAAGCAGAGGAACGATGATTGTTATGACTGTGGTAATTGTTGTGCTTGTGTTGCTTGTTGTTGCAATACGGTTAAAAATGTATTATGTTGTTTATGTATAACAGATATATGTTTATGTTGTTTAGCTTAGTGTAAACGAGTGCACACACACACACACACATATATATATATATATATATATATGTATGTGTGTGTACGTATATATAATATCCAAATATATTAGTACTTTTTAATAGTTTTATTTTTTTATAGTAGTTTATACTTCATTGCTCCATTGTTAGATATTATTATATCAATGATAGTGATCATGCATGATATAAATGTCTATTATATAGATAAATAAATCAGATTACAGAGTTACGAAATCCGAAGAATGCAAAGAAAATCCTTATATTATAGTTAGTATAAATGCAATGTCAATTTAATAAAAAAAAAATAAAATAAAATAAAATAAAATCGGGGAAAGGAAAAAGAGTTAGATTCTTATTATTTTTTATTTGATAATGAACTGATTCGATCTTCTAATACTTTTATTCTCTCCTTTAATTCCATATTTTCTCTTTTAGCCAAATTTAATTCAATATTGATTTCTTTGGATTTACCATACGATAGCATTTTGGCCATTTCTTTATTTTCTTTGGTCAAGATTTCTAATCGTACAATTATTTTATGTGCAATGGTTTCAACATCATACCTACCATCCTTTGTTATTGAATTGCTTGGATTTAATGCTATAGCACATAAGATACTTTCCAGATGGTCTTCTGTAGCTTTTAATTTCTCTTGTGTCTCTCTCAACTTTGTAGATAAAGTGTATAAAATAGTTTTCATATTTTCCGGTATTATTATTTTATTTAAAGTATCTTCATCATTTTCATCTTCTTCGATAGAGTCCAGAATGGAATTATTGACATTATTATATGTATTTATCCCTTGATTAAATTTTAGATCATCATTAATTAATTTTTTGTAAAGTCTAACTTCATTCTCTAATGCCTGTATTTGAGTTTCCTTTATTTGCAAATCTATTTTTAAAGAATTCATTGTATCTGTATCAGAGTTATTTTCATTACCATCAGTATTATTTAGCATAGTTGGAGAATATGTGTTGTCGTTATTTTTATTACTACTACTATTATTATTTAAGTATGAGAACGTACTTGGAGGTACGGATATTACATTAATAGCATCATCAGTTTTACTATTATTATTATTATTCTTACTACTATCATTACTGGAGTTAATATTAGAACCACGATTTCTTGATGTTATATTTTCATTATTTATTGTTCCAACATTCCTAATATTATTATTATTATTTTTATTATTATCATTATTATTCTCTTCATTTTTATTGAATGATAAATTGCTAAATGCAGAGTCTAATGTTCTCTGTGAATCATCGTATGCATAATTGCCATAATTCATTTCTCTCAACAATTCTGTGTTTCAATGGGAATTATAGAAAGTAATCAAAGTCTCTGCAAAATATCTTATAAGTTCTTACCACATACATACATATATGTACGTGTTTGTATATATCAACTTATATCTTAAAACAATATTTAATTAAAAGATCCCATGATCCTTTTGGAAGACTGAAGAAAACCGTAAAAAAGGGAACTTTCTTTGTATTTTACTACTGCCTGTTCAGTTTTTTCGTCCTCATCCTGTATTTGCAGAAAGTTGCCAAAAAAAAAAAAAAAAAAAAAAAAAAAAAGATAATAATAATAATAATTTATTACTGGAGAGTTCCATCAAACCCTAACTTGTATATATTTTGACCTTTCAAATGGAATATCGTTTAAAATATGATTGCAATTTGAATATTGGTTTGAAATTAGAGAGTATCTTATATATTTAGGTTCGAAAGGGTTTGGATTATAAATTAGTCGAATTATTGATTCCAGTAGAAATTTAACTACATTTTCCTAAAAAAAAAAGATGCTAAGTTAAGTGAGAGAAGTCTCTGTTATTGGAGAAGAGTGAAGACTTTTTATAGTGGGTTGATAAACATAACAACACGAAGTCATTGTATTAAAATAAAAAAAATCGGGGTTTTACACAGTTTTACATTCTTAATACCCTGAATTGAATTTATGTAGTCACATATTAAAAGCTAATACTGGTAACGTTGCTTCAGAAAGTAAATATTTTATCATATTTATGAAAAATTTCCCTGCATGATGCCTCAAAGAGTGAGAAAGTTAGTATATTAAAGAATCTATTCAATAAACAAAAGAATCGAGATAAATATCTTTGGATTGAAGATTTCTAATGCATTCAATTTGAGCCAAAATAATGGTAAGATATGTATTACAGATTCTTGGAATTTTACAATTTGTGAATAGGACATTAAATGAGCCAATATTTAGTAAAGATATGACTTCGTAAATTTTTAATCTAAAAAAATGAAATTCTTCGATCAAGTAGCAATGTCTTGAGGGGCAAACTTTTCTAAAAAATTTTTAACTAAGAAAAAAAAATTGAAAATACCTACTAATGACTTAATGATCACTTTAAAACTTACAAAAATAAAGAATTAAAGAGATTAATCGAGGACTATATATTTAAAGTATTTTAAGGGACTTGAAATCAAAAATTAGGATAATATATTGAATTTTGAAAACACCTATAAAAAAAAAGAAATAGTAATACTACTGATAGTATTTATCCAATTGTCAAAAATGTACAAAAGATAGCGTCACTCTTCTACTGTATTTTCTTGAAAGTTTTTTCAATGATTTTTCAAAAAAGCAATTAATTGATTAAAAAAAAAATCTATGGGATATCTTAGATCTATGATTCAATATCAATATAAGTGAAAGGAATTAAAGATTGATATCACAAATAACTAGAAAAACCTTTTAAAAAAGAAGATAAAAATATCCCTTGAGTTATAAACAGTCAAGAATAAAAGTAATTTATAAAAAAATACTTAAGAAATCAGACGACTGAATTTTAGAATTCAATGTTAACAATAATCTTTTTTATTTATTTATATATATATATATATTTGATTTAAAAGTTACTGTCTTTTTGAATATTATTGTATGATTAACGAATATATGAAAGTTTGTTATTTTTTCCTTTTTTTTTTCCTGTTGGGAATATTAGAAGAAGACGTACAAATGGTGAATACTACTTATATTCTAATGCAGATGAACTACCAATACACCTTTGTATGTTAAATTTTATTTTTGTTCTTTTCCATTCAATCAAAAACATTTTTTGCTCCCAAAAGTATATCGAAAATAAACCTGTGGCCTCCATTTAGTCTCATTGTTAACCTAATTGCACTAACAAATTCTAGATATCTTTCAACAACTAATTTATCACTTAAACAGTTACAATAGAGACCAATCTTTGTAATGTGGAAAGATGTTTTAGATGTTGAAGTGTATCGTGAAAGAATAGATAACTCAATATATTTTTCTCACTGGAATATTAATTCATCTGGATTATCTTCAAAAGAAACATATGTACTATTTAGTCTTCTTTCCATATATTGTTTCTTAAAATGTTCTAATTCAGTGTAGAATTTTTCAATATAATTTGAATCTTCTAGTAACTATTTAGACTTGTGTCTTATTGTTGGAAAACTTATAGCATGATGTTTAAAATGAGATGTTGAGGGAATAATTACCCTTTTAGATACAGTTTTAGAATGAAAGCATAAATTTGTAATTAAAAACTGACATGATTTGATCAACACTAACCACATAGTTTTGTAATTTCGTCCTAAGAGTTTCCGTCACGTTGGTAATGTATTAGTAAGAAACAGGTATTACCACAGAAGTAGAAAAAACATTTATCTCTTTGTCTTTTTATTTATATGTTAAGGTATTTACTTTAAAGGTTCGGAGTTTTATTTTTATTTTTTCACTTGGTTTCTTATTTCTCTTGTGTAATTTTGCTGAAGCTTTCCAAAATGTACTTTTATAGAAAATATTTTTTTGTTTGGTTTTAGTGTCACAAAATATTACTCTCTTTGTATAAAGACACATTTCTTTTCTAGTGACAAGGTGAAACAAAATTATATTTTAAAACAAATTAAAATTGGAGAGTGTTGACGTACAAAGAGTTATTTTTGAACTAAAGCAATTTCTTATAAAAGATATATTATTCTATCAAAAAAAATAAAATAACAATATGAATTTTACAGAGTTACCACAGAAGAATTCCTTGGATGAAAATTTAAGCACGTCCCAAGATACTACATCAGATTATTCTAAATATTTTAATCCTTCATTAACTTTATATAATGGGTTAACACAAGAAGAGATCATAGATTTACAAAAACGTATTGTGATAAAGGATCAACATTCACAAAAAAATTCTTTTAAGGTTTCAAAAAGATCGCGATTAAAGAATCACTTCAAACAACCATTTCAAAGACTCCAAAAGAAGAAGAAAAATGAAAATATAGGTAAAATCTTTACCTCCTTGAATAATAACTCTAGTGTTTCAAATGGTGGGCGTCTTTATGATAACGATATAGATTCACTTTCTTGTTATAATTATTTTAAGACAGATCAGTTAAGTCTCTTATTTGATATATCCATGAGCGAAAATAATAAAGGTAAAAAACCTTACAAACAAGTGGTAAACCAAGAAAATAAATATATTGAACAATCAAACAGAGAACAAATAAAGAATTACAAGTTTAATGAAAATGGTAGTATATTATGGATTAACAAAGGGGATATTTTGGAACCACCTTTGTCTTCTTCAACAGAAAATTTTATTTTTAATCAAGAAATGTTTAAAAATTTTCCTCTTAAAAAGAAAACGTCTTCCAATAACATCATAATTTCTAAAAAAAGTTCGCCTTTAGAAAACAATTACATTCAGTATCAATTATTTCAGTCACTCAATTTTTTATCAAGATCAAACTCTTTTTCTAGGTCTATATTGTCTTCAACAAACCCTTTACTTTCAAGTAATCTTTACTCTATTCCAACATTTAAGGAAAAGAGACAACACTTAACTGTTCCAAAAATTGTTGGTAATTTACTAAATGGGTCCATAAATGTAAATTCACAGGGGCATCCAAGTTTGTCTTATCAAAATGCAAACTTTTACTCGAATAAATCTTTTTTATCAACTTCCTCACTACCCATTTATGTTTCACAGTACAATGTTGACGATCCCTCGAAAATAAAATTTGATGAGAAGTCTAGTTTATTTGTTTATGAAAATTTGACAAGATTATCCAACTTTTATACTAATAATTCTACAAATCTTAAACCTATTCTAAAGAATACAATAAACAAAAGACAAGATATTGAATTGAAAAACGCAGAAGAATGTGATAAAGTTGAGTTGGACCAATTTTTAAAAAATTTGATTGATACTGAAGATCAAAACCCGTTTGATTCTACGCAAAGCGAAATGAAAAGGAACAAGCAGTTAATTAGATATTATAAAGAAGAGACACAAAATCTTATAAATGACCACTATACAGTACATGATGATTTTGTTTCTTCAATACCACTTCCTAAAAAGTATGTGACTATAATAGGCGAGAAAAAAAGAAAGCTTCTTGGAGTGACGGAGTTATATTAGATTTTATAATAATTAAATTTTTTAAATAAAATAACGTATAATTATATTTAAATAGTGTTTTAAAATGGTTTATTAAAACGTGATATTTTTGAACTTGTTAAAGGTAATTTATTTTAATATAAATTAGTGGTTACCAATAAAGAAACCATTTTATTTAACAAAAATTAAATATTTTAATTTTGCTTTTTGTTACATAAAGTTAAGGTTACTCGATTAGCAGTTTGATCCTTTTGGTTTTTTCTTTTTTATGCAAAACACTTCTTCTGGAAGAAGAGAAGAAAAACCTGCACTCGTTATATTGTCATTTGATTTCTCTCAGCGAAAGAAATCAAAAAAAATAAGCTCTGTAGAGTAATTATTATTAATAATATATGTACAGATTGGGGAAAAAAGTTTTTCTAAATAAAAGAAAAAATTGGTGTAGTCGATTTTTTTTTTTTCACATTTTACTTAAAAGACTAAAATTATGGTTACTTGAAAAGTGCGATAAGTTAAAAAATACGCAAGTAAGAAAATTTTCTTTTTGAAGTTCATTATATTGCTTACACACTCTTCTAAATTTTAATGTAGATATTAATGTAAAGTTGTCTTTCCTACTCCTGATCTTGTTGAAAATCAAAGCCTTTTGGTTGTTGATATATTTGAAAAGTTTTTCTTCTCTTTATATAAGTTTTATATATATTTATATACAATATTGGAGTTAAGGTTTTCCTCCTTGTTCCTTATACACGAAATAACAAATAAAAAGAGAAAAAGCGCATTATAAGAGAAAATCCCTAAGTTTACATATACAAAAATAGAGGTGTTTTTCTCTACGAAAGACAAAAAATTATTCAAATAATTTCTTTGGCGTTTAAAGGTGCTAAAAAAATAAATATTCAACTTTCTAGTGTTTGGTTTTTGGCACTCAACTTATCAACGGTTTGTTAATACACACTTATGACCCATCCATTTTTTCAGCTCCCTCAAGTATTTAGGTTCTGTTTGCAACAAAATTGTCAGAGATCATATTTCACACATTACCTTAAAAGGATAGACCTCTGAGACCGAAGGTTGTATAACGGTCCGAAAAAAAAAAGAGAATTTAGTTGACTGATACAACTCAGATATTGTTCAGTCCTGACATATGTAGCTAATACTAACCCAACAGAGGTCTTCTAGTTTTCCGCTACAGTTTAACTAGCTAATCCATTCTGTGTCCAAACTTACATAAAATGTATTATACAAGTTCTTTTCTAAATTCTGTAAAATAACTCATTTTTTGGATAATAAAAACTGGTTGGATAATTATATTATATATGACTTTTCTTTCTTATAGTGTATAAAAATCTATACAAATAATATTTATTAATACATTCAATTTATAAGGAATTGTTTATTTTATTAAACAGAAAATTTTCTCCAAAAAAAAAAAAAAAATTTAAATAAAAACACATCTAAGTGTGTGTAATATGTAGAGTTCTCAAGGCTTGACCAAAAGTTATATCCAACATATTCTTTATAATCTGTAGTGTATTTAGATCACCTTATGAGTATTATAATGAATAATATAACGCTTACTTAGTTAAACATATTATACAAATAAATATCTACTCTAATATACAAGTAATGTACAAGAGACAAAATTATCTTATAATTTTGTCGGTATAAGGTTTTATATAAAAAATTTTTCAAATAAAAAATTACTTGTTCATCACGTGATCATGATACACTTTTATCGCAACATAATATTGCGACATAAGGGACAGCTACTTCAACATTTAAGTCTAACACTCCAGTGTTCTCCTCTGTGTAAAGCTAAATAATATAAAAAAAATTAATTAGAATAACATATAATACTTAACACCAAGAATCGCTAAAATAAACAGTAGTTTAACATAATATATATATAATGAAAATATGTCATATTTTACCTTACATTTGCAAAAATTCGTGTGCCTAGAAGTACTAAATATAACTAGTCTATTTGACTTCCCCATATTTTATTATTTTGAATACCATATACAACTTTAGGGCACCGATGTTGTAAAGTTAACTGGAAGTAGATAAGACATTAAGTAAATGAGAAGCACTATAGGTATATCTTAATAAAACAATACACAAAATGAAATTAATAATTAATATAGACTGTATTTAATTACTATACTGTTTTATTAGTATTAAGTAAAATTCTATATTTTATTAGTGTTTTTGAATGTTGTTCTTCTATTTTTTTTAATATTATATAGAGGAAAGTAATCTGAACATGGGAAAAGAGTGGGGAAATAGATGTCCTTCTTATTTGTTTGGATATGAGGATGGTTGAGGTCCTTAAATAGTAGTAGGACATTAGAAAAACTATGTTAGGATAATAATAGTCAAGGTACTTCAGGTTAAAACAATATATGAATTAGCATTTTCAGTAATTCAACATATTTTCAACGTAAAATGTTGATCAAAGGAGGGTTGGCCGAGTGGTCTAAGGCGGCAGACTTAAGATCTGTTGGACAGTGTCCGCGCGAGTTCGAACCTCGCATCCTTCATTTTTATCACCCCTTTTACCTAGGGGTGAGTTGCAAAACACTGATAATTGTCGCTTTTTACTTTCTAGAGTGCCCATATATAAGGAAAGTAATTCATACAAAGAAAAGTGTAACATAAACCAATTTCTGGCGAATAAAATATATCATAAAATATTTGGTAACCCTATCAGTGTTTAATTTTTTTTTGTGATTCAATCCAAGTCATCTAATTTTTAAACGTCAATAAGTAAAAAACGAAAAAAAAAAAAAAAACAGTAATGGGGATTGTGGATAAATTAAAGGAGAAATTTGAACACACACACATCGGAAGTTCAATTAATAAGTTTGAAGTAAATAAAAGTTCAAATTTCACAAAAACATTGGAAATTGATACACCTACTAAACGTGTGATTTACAGAAATAGATTTAATAATGGTGTCAATTTAGGTGCTCTATTTGTATTAGAATCGTGGATTTTTGATTCACAGTTGACTGAATGTGGTGGGAATTGTGAATTGGAATGTGTGGGAAATATTTCTCAAAAGTTATCCCCAAATGAAGCAGTGAAAAGGTTAAGTGAACATTATAAACAATACATTGATAAAATTGATTGGGTTTGGTTAAGGGACGTGGCCAAAATCACCGCTATAAGAGTACCTATCGGTTATTGGCATGTTAACAACGGAGGCTTTACTAAAGGATTACCATTTGAACCACTTATGGAAATATATGAGAAAGCTAAGCCCTGGGATATCTTTAAGTCTTTGATTGAAAAAGCCAATCAGTATAATATTGGAATTTTAATTGACATTCACGGTTTACCAGGTGGTGCAAATAATGAGTCTCATAGTGGAGATGTAACAGGTAACTCTTCTTTTTTTAACACACCCAAATATGTTAATAAAATGATTAATGAGATAATTCCCTTTATTGTAAAGGATACAGCTCTTCCATATGAAAATATTATTGGCATTCAAATAGTTAATGAAGCAAAGTTTAATGAAAAGGGTAAAGCTGAAAAAGATTATTATGAGAGGGCAATCAAAGTCATAAACCAATTAGATCCACAGTTACCAATTGTCATATCAGATGGCTGGTGGCCTGAACAATGGTCCGATTGGTTGAATAAGAAAAAATTTGATTCGTTTGTGGTTATTGACTCTCATGTTTACCGATGTTTCTCAGATGAAGATAAATCTAAAACTGCACAAGAAATCATTAAAAGTTTGAAAAACACAGTAAGTTTTCCCTACGATAAAACAGATTTTGTAGTGGGTGAATTTTCATGTGTACTAGATGAACAGACTTGGTCTAAGACTGATGGTGTTAAAGAAGATTTAGTAAAACAATTTGGTAATGAGCAAATCAATATTTTTAATAAGGTGGCAAGCTGGGGTTGGTTTTTCTGGACTCTACAATTTCTGTGGGGTGATGGAGGCGAATGGGGATTTGTTCCACAAGTTAATAGTGGCGCTATCCCATTAAGAAAGAAAAATTCAATTGAGATTGATGGTAAGAAAATAAATTCTATTTTCGAGGAACACGTTAATTATTGGAGTGATAAAGGTGAAAACTTTGAACATGAAAGATATAAAGATGGCTTAAGGCAAGCTATTAATGATATTAAATATTTTGATAAATTCGATAATTCAAGAATCGGTAGACTTCATTCATGGACATTAATGAGAAGAGAACAATATATTAAGACACATGGTGATAGTGAATTTATGTGGGAATGGGATCAAGGGTATCAACGTGGTATATCAGAGTTTAATAAATGATGCTCTTAATCTAATAAGTTTTTATTATACGTCTTATCGGATAGACTTAACTTAGGATTGAAAAAAAAATATCAAAAATTCTAGCTTTTGCCACCAGTATCCTTTAAAATAAAATATCATTATGGATAAATGTTACAGTTCTTCATTGAAAAAATTGCCTATTTATTTTTTCATTATTCTTACTTTTTAAATAACTGTTGTAAACGCTATCCAGACATAAATAACCAAAATATAAAACACTCGGTGCTATAAATATGAAAGTTTTATATTATCCCACGTATTCGTACTTTATATTATAACTTTCTATATAAGTAAATATATGGGGAAAACTAGCACCTAGAATGTAAATAATAAAAGATATAATTTTACTTAATAATGAAAAAAAAAATGGATATTAATTAAAATATTTTTCCATACTTCTGTTTCTTCATCTCCTACATAAATGTGTTTTATGGCACTATTGAAAAAACATAAATTAAAGAAAAAGAAACATCTCAAACAAATTTAGTCACCATCAAAAAAAATAAACATCATAAATACAGAAGTGTTCTGCTAAAATAATTATTGCAACTATAATTATAAGATCCAAGTATATCAAAGGTCAAAACAAATATATATAGATTTAAAAAATCTATGTGTATGGACAAAGAAATGTTAAAGATTGTTAGAAGGAAAGGTAAAAAAAATATTCAAGTAAAAACTGATAATTATTATTTAGTAAAAGCCACCCGAGAACCTAAAGGTTGAAAAAACAAAACTCTTTGACTTACATTCTATACATAATATGTGCTTTGAAGTGGTAGAAGAACATTAATATACATATATGCATATGTACTTGTTTTTTTTTCTGTTTGTTTCTTTTTTACACTAACATCTAATAAACATTCCTTCTATAATATAGATTAGCTAAAAATATATTGTTGTTATTCTTTAAATATTAAAAAAAACTTATTTAAAGAATTTACTTCAGTTTCACCATTCTACTATTTTTAAAGTACAAATGGCTTTTAGTACAAACACCAAATAATTTAAGAAGTTCTTTGAAAATCTTGCCGATTTGTTTCGAAAAAAAAAAATACTAAAGTTTCAACGAAAACGTCAAAACACACTTCAACTAAAAAACTCTTGGCTGAAAGTAAATTATTTTTCAAAAAGACTAATGAGGAAAACACCAAAAAAAATTGATAATATTTCAGCTAAGAATGTCTAGTTATATATTTTTTTGTGAATAAACATTTCCTAGAGGTTGAGCATAACCAAACTATTCAACCAAGGGAGAAAAACGATAGTACGAAAATTTTTAAATTATTCTTTGATATTAAAAATATATATATGAGCAAAAGATAGTGATTGAAGTGTAAGCACAAAGCGTAACAAGATGGGTGATAATGCATAATAATATTTTTCTTCAAAAGAAAAGGTGTTCCAGTTTTAAAATCCTCGGAGAAGAAGAATAAACTAGAATTTGAGTTACATTTTCGTGAAAAAAAAAATAGAAAAAAGAGAACAGGAGAGTGTTATAAAACTATTGTTATATTAACTGAAATAGTAGAAAATAAGGTAAAAAAAAACTAAACGATAAAGTTAGTTATCAAGACTCAACATATTAGGAAACAATAATTAAAAAGAGTTGCAAGGCAAAAAAGAAAGGGGTCGTTAAGAATAGCAAACTGAATTGTATAAATGGAAAATTGACCAGGTCGAAAAACTAAGACTGGATCCATAGGAATATCAGAGACCAATCTATCACTATTCAAAAATGAATCCAAGGAAAGTATAGGAAGTGTTAAAAAGTGACCATGAAAATCAACTTGTAGTTTGGTGAAAGAAACACAACTTCTTAAAACACCAAACTGTCTGTAACATTGCGACAGATCCAGAAAAGTGAGGTGTCGTTGTCAAAGAGATACACTATGATACTGTTATGTACATAGGCTTGTGAAGAGAAATGTTTCGTGGTACTTTTGGAAATGCAAAATATTCTAGAACAATAAAGAAAAAAAGAAATTACATGTGCGGAGGAATACTATAGACTAAGTAGGGACATTTTGGAATACTAAAACGACACAGAAGGGGATACATATTAAGGTGTGTGCAATCAACAAGCAATTTACAATATTTGATAAAACATTTGAGTATTAGAAAAACAAAATTTATCATAAAATCATCTAAAGTTCGTAACCACAACTTTAGGGGAAAGTGCATATTCTCGGCTATTTTTAAAAGAGTTTGATTGGTATACAATAAAAAAACTCTTATGAATAATAGTTAGCCAAAAAAAAATATTCATGTGGTTTTTGAGTGCCTATAAAAATTACATAGAAGTATAACCATTATCAATTGTTGAAGGTTAAACGGTATTACCAGTTAGTTTATCTTTTGCTGTAGGTATGCCCTTTGCAAAGATCAATCTCCAATCAGTACCTTACAAATATTATATTCCATTTAAAATTATTCTTCTCTTCCATCTACACTTCAATTTATCTTTGCTGTTACCATTGTATTATATTTGGTGTTCGGTATTGTGTACCATTTAGTCCCATCTGTTCTTTTTCCAGATGAAATAGTTAGAAAGAAAATTCCTATCTTCTTTTAAATTCAACATTATATTTCGAAGAATTTTATCCCCAAAATGAATGTTTATCAACAAAACATTTATACACAGTTTAAAGCACCACAGATGACCATTTTCAAAAAATGGTTAAAAAAATGTGTATAAATAGGTTTCAAGTGATGCCCAGTTAATTGTTCTATTAAAGAAGCTAAAAGAATAAATAAATTAGTAAAATTCTTTGTTTACAAACTAAAAAAAATTCCAAACAACAAATCGTTAAAAAAATGAACTAGCAAAAGTGCTATTATTAGCTTTTTATATTAAACAAAGGAAAACATCTCTTTACCGTCAGTTTTATTTCTATCTTTTATTAATATTTATAATTTTTTTTTTCTGAAAATTTTATTAGCATATTTTTTGGGCGTTTTGTATAATATTCTATGTGTTTACATAAGAATATTATACACAAGAACAAACTTTTACTAAAAATTACACCCTTTGACCTTTTCTTTACCTATATTTTGGAAGGCGATAATTAAACAAAACAATTTTTTTCTTACAATATTAATTTTCTATTTTTAAATATATATATAAATCTTTATATCTTTTTAAATATTTAATTAAACTACACTCACCAACACCAAATGTGTATGATATAATCTGTACAGACAATTATAAAAAAAATTGAGTCAAAAAATTACTGTTCAGATAAGAAAATTTCCTTGAACTGTTCTGTAACATAAAACATAATAACAGTTAATTACAAAAAGGAAGATAAAATTAAAATCTCTATATCAAGACGCCTCTCCTTTTTAATCAACTGTTATTATGCCTAATGTTACGCAAAAAATTAAGAAGCTCTCCATAACAGAAACACTCGTAGTTTGATTGCATGCATTTATTTTATCTGATTAATATATAAGTCATTGAAATAAAACGTTTTTTCTCGACTTAAATCCCACTTTCTAGATCACAAACCTAAAATAAGCCAGATAACCACCATGAATTAAAAAGGAAAAGAAAGTTGGTGATAAAGTTGGACAACCAGTTTCTTTCTATAGCTTATTTCAGAATTCCTCAAATCTATATCCTAAAACTATGACATTTGTTGTCATTAAAAAAAAGCTATAAGAATTTATAATATGAATCATAATTGACACATCTAAATGGTCATAATATATAGATACACAGTTGATGATTAAAAAGTTAAATAATACTTATTATGGCCAGGAAAAGAATGTATTGACTGTGACATGATCATCCCTTTATGGTTAACAATATATTATACTGCTACAACACTATTAAATAAAATGAAAAATAATAAGAGGAGTCTTAGAAAAAGAAAAATAACTTTCAAAGGGTTACACCATAGTATTCAAGACAAAGGTAAGAAAAATTGAGAATATTTGATAAGACAGTAAAGCAAAAAGGTTAAATAAATATGTCATAGTCAAAAATATACAGTACCTGTGACAGAAATAAATGAAGCGTAGTGAAAGATTAATACAAAATTGCAGCGTCCATATAGAAAATATAATTTTTTTGGGAAAATTTATACAAATAGATTAGTTCAACCGAAAACATAAATTTAAAAAATGATGATTCCTCCCAGCAT
The DNA here is from genome assembly GCA_017347545.2 of Arxiozyma slooffiae. Lineage (NCBI taxonomy): Eukaryota > Fungi > Ascomycota > Saccharomycetes > Saccharomycetales > Saccharomycetaceae > Arxiozyma > Arxiozyma slooffiae. The sequence goes on along the minus strand of JAFHAQ020000010.1, from coordinate 516,976 downwards.
TTTACCAATTTCTGTTATTGGGTTAAAATCACACAAAGACTTTTCTTTACTTTATGTTTTGCCTGCTTTCACAACTTTTCTCGAAAAACGATTATATAATGGATTAATAGTAACGATATTATTAATGTGCTGTGGGAAAAGGTATAGAATATAAAAACTAATAAAAAAAAAATTAAAACGATAGTAATGACAAAAAAAAAAAATGAAAGGAAATAATAAATGCAAAATAACACGCAGAATAAAAATCAACTAAAGACTGGATTCAAACCAAATGAACTTTAGTGAAGAAACTTAATATAAAAAGAAGAAGTATATATATATATATATATTTCATTATGGGAGAAGTGAATACAAATACTCTTCCCTTCAATTATTTGAAAAGAAAAGCATCATGAAAAAAAATGTATTGAATTATAACCATAGCGATCATCCAATGACACAATGTTATGAAATCAAATAAAAATAAAATAAAATAAAAGATATAATTACATTTTACACTTAATATCAACCATTATATTTCCTACACTTTCTGTTAATCCAATTGATACCAAGGTCAAATATATAGATTGCAGAAGCTAGGTAGTAAAAACCAAAAATAGAAATATGGACAATGTTCTTTTACAAATATGGCAAAGATAAAGACTCTAGACGGCAGCTGAAATGTATAGCCCAACTAGGAAGATAACTTGTAAAGTGCCACTTATGATTTTACTGTAGGAAGGAAATAGGAAAAAATATGAAAAAAAAGCGATGAAATCAAAAAGAGAAGAATAGAAAAAAAAAACTGTATAATTGGATAATATATAAAAATAGTCACTCAAAGCAACTTTATTTTTATTGTAATAGTTTCAATAGCTTATGCTATCCATATAATAATCGGAACAATTTTATTAAAAAACAAAATAATAACGTTTAAAATGTGTTCTTTTTTTTTTAATTCTATCTTTATCTTTCTTAAAAAATCAAAAGAGTAAAATATCATGAATTTTCATTATTTGTATTTCCTTTAGAAAATTTATTTAGCAAACTTTATCTCATTTTTTTATTGTTTATTATATTAAATCTGACGCCTAAAAGTAATATTATATACAAAAAGTAAGTAAATTCTTTTCGTTCTATATAGTAATATATATGTACAAAATACATGAAGTAGTAAACAAGAAATAATTTTTTTCTTTTTTAAAAAAAGTGGGTAAATTTAAAATCATACTTCCATTACATTTCTAAATATTATCTTCAAACGATCATACGTATGCATTTCAATACAATATTCAATTATATTTATGATACTTTGTTAAGGTATTAACAAATTGAAGCTTGTCACTATGTAATACATTTTACAACACTCTATTTCTTTTAACTTGAAAGGCAGACCTTTAAACGAAAGGGAAAAAATTGATCCAAGAAAACACGCCTTCAACCTGATTCAAAAAGATACGAGAAAAATGTTCAAATAAGAGTAATAATTTTTTTAAAAAAAGGCGAGAGTAATAAGTTTACTTCTAGATATATCTATTTCTAGTATATTTTTATAATATTTTTATGATAGTAAATAAAAAAACAAAAAGTGAAATAGTAAAACAGAAAAACTTTTTCATAATTTTTTTAAGTTTAACAACAACTCCAAGGAAGAAAAAAAGATAAAATAAGTTCCTTGCGGTACGTTAAGCTTGAATATAATAATGACTACTATACATGTTTATTCCCTTACTTTATCGTATTAAAACTTCCCCCTCTCCCCCCCAAAAAAAAAAAAAGAAGAAGAAGAAGAAGAAACGAAGGTCCTCTAAAAGTAGAACTCTATTTAAGAACCCTACAATTAGCAAATTTAGATGAGAGAGAACGTCGAGCCAAGTATTTTTTTTTTTTGGCTTTTATTTTTATGACAGCCAGATGTATTTCATCCTATACGAAGATTTATATATATATATATATAAGCCATAAAAGTCCCCCCCCCTTGCTTTGAAATTCTATTCGTTTAGGAATAAAACTTGAAATAAACGAAAAAAAAAACGACGAAAAAAAATAAAAGATTTACGGGACTCACATACACAACAAAAAAAAAGCAAGTGTCGAAAATCTTTTTGAGGTAAGAATATGTACCCAACTTTTCCTTCTGGTATTTATCGAAATAGAGACAGAGTATTATTTTAAACCCTTACACTTTTTTATCTAGTGTATATAATTTTCGTATACAACACTGCTAACTTATACGTAAAGAAAGCCCTGCATAAACTTCGTAAAAACTGAAGATATTCATTCTCTTTGTCTTCTTCGCAGTTCCAGGTTTTACAAAGAATATATTCACTCACATCTATTTAGAAATAAAAATGAAAAAAAGAGATAATAAACAAACATAATAGTAAATTTAAGGAACAAAGTTATAAAAAAAATGTAACTTTTGATATTATATATAAAAAAAAATAAAACAATATTTTTTTGTAGATCCACTCGTGAACGATGATTTCTCAGTACAGGCGGATTTTTACTATTATTTTTTTTCTTATTTCTTTTACGAGACACACCAATATGATTACCTAAACTGGTATTATTCAATCAAATTGGAACGTTTTGGTTTATTATTATTATTCTCCCCCCATTATCTCTTGCTCAACAATAATTCACATGCTTCATATTAAAAAAAGTTTACAATTGTAAAATTACAACATGTTATTCGTTTGTGAAAGTTCGTTGTTAAAGGAGTCTTGTAAAATGTAAAAAACAAAGAAGAAGAAGAAGAAGAAGAAGAATGTATCTTATAATCCAATTTGACAGTTCATTTTACACATAAACCATCTCAAAATGTAACTTTACGATTGTGTGGTTCTATTCTTATACTATACAACAGGATTAATACATATATTTTGATACTTCTAATCAATATATATATATACTTATGTGTTTCTGATTGTAAACGGAAATTAAAAAACAGACATTAGAACCTCTCAATTTATTCAATTTACTAGTCACCTGCTTCCCAAACTATTTTTTTTCTGTTCCAACATTAACTAATCAAATAAAGACTGGCGACCCATTTCCAGATTCTTATTAACAATCCATATAAATAGTTTTTTTTTTAGAAAATGTCTTCCCAATTAATTATCAATATTCCAACTGCCTTCACCAAGTTCAACACATTGTTACCTTTATGCCCTAATGATACAAACCAAATAGAAAGAGATTTGATATCAAAATTAGATAGAGACTTGTTCTCTAATAAGCAGAAAACTAACACTAATACCATCGCCACCACCACATCACATTCCTTGAATTCATACCATCATTGTATAAAAGCAAACACATACAACCCTATCGTTAATCCAAGTTACATACAAACATATTTACCGTCTCCTCCAAGATCTCCTAAAAGTTTCGCCATGGCATCTCCAACAATGAGATCTACCATGGTATCACAGATACCAAAATCTATCGAAATAAGAACACCAGAAATAATGACTGTAACCAGTAAAATGCCTCTCTTCGGAAGAAACACGACAAATTATATATATAAAAATGTAGTATCCGCTGAAAATGGTCCAGTTGTATTGAAACTTCGCAATCTGAATTATCCTACCACCGTATTAAATTCTTCGCCAAATCAACGTGTAGGGTCTGAAATTACACCATCCTCAACACCGTCTCCAGCACAAAGTAAGACACCCTTTGCAATCACTGTTTCTTCAGCAAAACAAAGAAGATTCCGTTGTAAAACATGTTCAATGGCATTCACTACATCAGGTCATCTATCAAGACACAACAGAATCCACACAGGTGAGAGGAACTATACGTGTCCACACGAAGGTTGCGGGCAAAAGTTTTCTAGACATGATAATTGTCTACAACACTATCGAACCCATTTGAAGAAACAAGGAAGAAGAAGAAGAAGAAGAAGAAATTGATTTTCTTTTCTTTCGCATTGTTATATAACTATGTTTATAATAATTCTGTGCAAATGCTTTTTTTTTGTAATGTGCAATGATAGTCTTCTCATTCATTCTTAATATATATATATATTTTCCCTTTTTTATAAATTCAGGAAATGATTAAACTAAACCTGAAATAAATTAATCTTAAACATAGAATATTTGTTTTTTATATGTTCCTTATTTTTTTTTTTTTTGCCTTTTTTATAAATTCTCTTGTTTGCAAAAAAAAAACACTTGAAGATTAATTATTAAGAAGAACAAATGGGAACCAACAACAGAGAAATATTTGAACTCTTTTGAGATACAAGTTAAAAAAAAAAAACAACAACAAAAAAGGCTCTTCAGTAGTGCTTAGTTTTAAACTACGACAAATCCAATCAAAAACCAAAAGATAACTAGTTTCCACTATGTCATCAGACCCCATAATATGTGACGAATGTCTTGGATCAAGCAATGATATTAGAATGATTAAAGTGCCAGAAGGTGCAGAATGTAAGTTATGTACATTAGCATTCGATTTATACTATTTCAAGAAAGATAAAAGATCAAATACAATAATCAAGACTATCATTTGTCCCACATGTGCAAAACAAAGAAATGTCTGTCAATGTTGTATGCTAGACATGTTATGGCATATTTCTATTGAAGAAAGAGATCAACTATTATCTTTAGTTAAAGGTTATAACATCACCACTAAAGAAGCAACAAATGAAATGATGAAACGGTTCCTTGCATTGAAAAAACGTGATAAACAAATCGGTGGTGCCGCGATCATGACTAATGATAGTAAACAATTGGACATTTTAATGCAAGAAATGAGAAATTCTTTACAAAGAGAAACATCTAAATTGAAATCTAATAAACAAAACACTTCTTCACATAAAGTATCTAAGATTGATTCAAATAAATTTGCGAATGTCAATATTCAACATTTATTAGATAGATTACCCCTATATGAATCTTTAAATCAAGACAAAATTAATACAACAAGATTTTTTGTCTATAATATAGATTCATCATTGGCTGAATGGAAGATCGATGATAAAATATCACAATTATTAAATAATTCTCAATGGAAAGATAATCATCCGTTATCTATGATAATAAATCATAAAGCTACCTGTGGTTCTATTAATTTTAAAAATCAAGAACTGGCACAAAAATTTGTCGATCTATTGATATCAAAGGGCGATATCATATCAGGACTTGATAAGTCTGGGAACATAGTGCAAAGAGGCATATTGAAGATTGATCATTTTAATTTATATGTCGTACCATGGATCAAAGACAACTTTACACAAAATTCATTCGGAAATAATACAAAAGAATACATTAAATTAAGTATAACTTTACGAAATATGGTTATCTCAGATTTAAAATCCATTGAAAAATCTAATAAGAAGAGGAAATTTGATTCGAATAAATTGTTAACAGACAGAATGAAGGGGGAAAAGAAAAAAAAGAAGGGGAAGAAGAATAGTAGAATCACAACATCCTTTGAATTATAACCAATATCTTATTAAATAGATAAGTATTTAAAAGACGCTTTAGTTATATGGACTTTATTCTTTAATAATATTTTTTTTTCTAATGGGAAAAAGATCAGAAATAACATAACATACACCCGTACGAGAATGAAATAGTGATAAAGTATAAGAGACAACAATTGGATAAAATATGATATTTATTAGGATGAATTCAAAAGAAGAGGAATAAAAAGAAAGAAGGGAATGAACTTAATACCCTCAAACGACCATTCTCAGTCATATCCACACATGAAGGTAAATATGAATTAAAATTACATAATGGTATAATTAATTCTCCTTTCTTATCATAGTAGTAACAATATATTTATATAGATGAACTCGGAATCTACTAATAGAAGAGATGTTAGAGTACAATTACAAGTATTGTTTGACACTCTTAAGAATCCACAGTCTGACTATTATCTATTAGGGTTATTTGCCTCTATGATCGTGTCTCCAGAGCTACAGGAGGAATGATTAAATAGTGATGACCCACTAAAAATAAAGATTGTTCACAAAAATTTATTGACTCAATACCTAGCCTACCCAGAAATGAAATCCCATTGAAATAATAATATCCTATTTGTTATGAAAAATTTGGTAATAATGAATACCCCATTAGTCACTGAATTATCACAATGCCATCATAAATTTAATTCCCAATGCATATTATTGTGGATATCTGAACAATCCACATGTCCTCTGTGTAGAGATATAGTCAATAAGAAGAAATTTGACGAAATTGATTTACCCAAGGTAGAATTAGAAGAGGGTTGGGGCATGTATAGTTGATTTATTTCTATATACTCATCATATTCATAAGAATAGTAATTCTTATCAAATATTTATATATACATTTAAGTATAATACATAATGAGTATTAACGATGATTCTTATTTCCTAATATTTACTATTGATTTTTTTTTTTCGAAAAAAAAAAAGATAACAATAAAAATAATAGATTATGAAAGAATTTTAGATCTTGTCTTACTTAATAAAAAAAAAATGAAAACGACGTAGATATATACTTGTACACCTTCTTTCGCTTTGATAGAACCATTTCTATAATTTATCCCAACTTAGAAGAGAATGAAAGGGCTCTCTATACACATTTAACAGAAGTGATACTGTTTTTTTTTTTTTTTTTTTTTTGACAATGGGGAAAAGTAGTAAAGACAAAAGAGATTTATATTATAGAAAGGCCAAAGAACTAGGTTACAGAGCCAGATCTGCATTCAAACTATTACAACTGAATGAAGAATTTCATTTTCTAGATAATTTAGAAAGAGTCGTGGATTTGTGTGCTGCTCCTGGTTCGTGGTCTCAAGTTTTATCTCGTGTCATGTTTGAAGAAAACAACAACAGTCATAATAATCCAAATAAGAAAATTATTGCTGTGGATTTGCAACCAATGTCACCTATTAAAAATGTGATCACTTTACAAGCAGATATTACCCACCCAAGAACCTTAACACGTATACTTGAATTATTCGGTAACGAAAAGGCTGATTTTGTTTGTTCAGACGGTGCCCCAGACGTCACTGGTCTTCACGATTTAGATGAATATGTACAACAACAATTAATCATGAGTGCATTGCAATTAACTACCTGTATATTGAAACCACAAGGTACGTTTGTAGCTAAGATTTTCCGTGGTAGAGATATAGATATGTTGTATTCTCAACTGGGATATTTGTTTGATCGTGTAATATGTGCAAAGCCAAGAGCTTCAAGAGGTACTTCTTTAGAGGCATTTATTGTGTGTTTAGGTTACAATCCACCTGCAAATTGGGAACCGAGATTAGATATGAATCAATCCGTTGAAGAGTTCTTCCAAAATTGTCTCAGAAGTATATCTAAATTAACTATAGAGGATAAATTGATGGAGTGGCATGAAGAAGATCGCACAGTAGCACCATTTATGTCATGTGGTGGTTTAGATAGTATCGATTCGGATGCTACATACCATAATGAACCTAGTGATGACCCACAAAAACCTCGGCAATCGTTAGATCCAGTACAATCCCCAACAAATCCACCATATAAAAAAGCCTTAGAGTTAAAAAGAAGTGGAAAATTGACGAGATCAGTATAATTTTATCAAAATATTCGTAAATACATGTATTTAAATATGTATGCAATTGTAATATATTAATAATATTAAATTAAGATTACTACTATACAGTGATATCTGATATTCTCGCTATATTTAAGTGCCAGCCTTCTCTTTTTTGGTTTAATGGATGCCTTCCCTGAAAAACCCTGCTTTAAACGTAAACAAAAAAAAATTTTTCTTTCCCCGGTCACTGCACTTCGCACAATATTTTTTCAAATCTTATTTTTTTTTTTTTAATATTTTGTGTTTATTTCTTTCATTCTCAAAACAAACATATTTTCAATGAAAAAAAAAAGAACAACTATAATAAGAACATTTTCCCATTGACTAACTTATTATTTTAATTGAAGTCATTATACTCAAAGAAGATAGTCATCAACCTTGAATCACCATTAATTCTTCACTATTTTATTCCTTTCCACTCTTTCATATTAAAATCAAAAAGGCACAATGACTTCAGACAAAAAAGAGGCATTCAGTGATGATGATATCATTGCACATATAGATATATTATCATCTCCACCAAAGAGTCGAAGCACCTCTTCAGATAAACATCATTTATTTAATCCCCATACCAATAGACATACTTCTCCTTCTAAGAAAAATTCTTTAGAGAGAGTGGCATTATCTTCTGTATCTCCACACCCAAAGTCTTTGGCATCTGCCTTAAATTCTGAATCTCAAGAGACAGCTACATCCATCAATGAAACGGGTCCAGTCACTAAAAGGTATAAAAGAGCTGCAAAGACCAAGAAATCGAAAGAATTAAAAAAGGTTGTATCAAATGATGAAACTAAAATTAATGATCATTCAAAGAAAAAAAGAAGACCTGGAAGACCTAGAAAAGATACAAAATCAAGTGAAAGTATATCAAAAGCGGAAGATAAAACCAAACACAAAAATTCTAAATCTTCAAAATCTTCTGAGAATAGAATTAAAGAGAGTAAAATTATTAAATTGGAATTATCAACAGATAATATTTTACCAAAGAGTTCTCATAGAAGAACTACCCGTGCATTAACAAAAAGGTTTAATCTTGATGATAGTAGTGAAAGTGAATCATCATCAGATGAAGAATTTAAACCTGAAATTGAAGTTAAAAAGGAGTCTAAGAAGAAAAATGTAAGTAAACCAAAAAGGGCTATTCATAAAAAATCAAAAGTTGATGATAATGTGGAGAAGCCAAAGCTCAAAAGAGGCCGTCCTAAAAAGAACAAAGATGAAAACAATATTGTTGAACCAATGACTCCTCAAAAGAAACCCAAACTTAATGAAAATACTGTTTCAAAAGATTTTAATTTTGTATCACCATTGAAAAAAATGATCTTGGATAATTTGCAACAATATAAAAATTATAATAAAACTGTCTCCCTTAAATTGAACAAAAATTTTGTCCCAGCTCCACTTCCACAGCCTGATTACATACCAAGACAATTAGTGACAAAGGCTAACGATTTTTTGGATACCTTTGAGGGATATTTGGATCAAAAGAAACCTAGTAGAACAAGAGGAAAATCTACTAATTCCTTAGCCATGGCTCCTGAAGTTACAAGAGAAGAATTTGGATTAATATCCAATCTATTCAATAAAATGTTTTTAAAAAATAAAAGAAATAAATTATATGAATTACAACTCAAAATGTTTTCACAATATTGTTTTGAAATAACTCAAGGTTTCACTTTATTATTTTACGGTGTTGGTTCAAAACGTGCATTTTTAGAAAAATTTGCCGTTGAATACTTGTCTCCTAAATTGAAACAAATTCAACTATTTACAAAGGGTAACCAAATTGCCAATAATGAAAACGATGAACATACTGGGATTCCTTGTGTAGTGATTAATGGTTATAATCCCACTTGTAGTTATAGAGATGTATTTAAAGATATTACCAATATTTTGTTTCCAAAAGAATTAACTAGAAATGATACCAAATATTGGGGGAATCATGTTACTTTACAGATAAATAAAATGATTGAGTTTTATGAAACACAACCTAATGACATTAAATTGATTATTGTAGTTCACAATATCGATGGCCCTAGTGTCAGAAAGGACCCCTTCCAAACGATGCTAAGTTCACTAGCTACTATCAAACAGATTGCTATAGTGGCTTCTGCAGATCATATATATACACCGGTCTTATGGGATAATAAAAAGGCGCAAAATTATAATTTCATCTACCATAACGTATCTAATTATGAACCATATTCTGTGGAATCATCTTTCCATGATGTCATGAAGATAGGTAAGAGTGAGGCTTCAACTGGTGCCGAAGGTGCAAAGTATGTCTTAGAATCCTTAACTGTTAATTCTAAAAAATTGTTTAAATTACTTGTTGAGAATCAAATCTCTAAAATAGAATCTGAGAATAATGGAGACAAAATACGGTCCACAAAACGGTCTTCACCAAATTCAGGTCTTGAATTCCAACATCTCGCGCAACTCTGCGCCCAGGAGTTTATTGCATCCAATGATATTTCTTTGAGATCCATGCTAAGAGAATTTGTTGAACATAATATGACTAATATATCTAAGAACAACGCGGGTGTAGAATATGTATGGGTACCTTACAACTATTCAGAATTACAGAAATTGAAGACAACAGTTCTTTCTGACATTAAATAATTCAAGAATTTTAATTATTATTGTTATCTCACATTCATCCCTTTTAGAACTTACTACACAAATAAACATAATACGACAATAGTTTTTAACAAACACAAATATACGTGCACGTATATACATATGTATGTAATTATTTTTTTAACCAATTGTAACCAATAATGACACCCGGAATAAAATTGACTATATAAACAATTAGTTGCAAGGTTTATACTCATCCTCTATCATCGAAGAAATATATACATACAACTATATATATATTTTATATAGATGAATACTTACTAACGGGAATTAATAGTTAATAGAAAAGAAAAACAAACTGGCTAAAAAATCGGCGTGAGCAATAAGTTCTAAAAATAAACTCTTAACTAAAGGATCAAACAAGTAATTACTGAAGAGGTATTAAAAACATGTTGACATTTTCATGTCGTTTTTCCTCTGAGTGTCAAGGACCAATCTGATGTTGAACTTCTGTTAGTATAAATTTTAATATCATTTTTCCAGTATTTTAGTTCCCTATATTGATTGTTCATTTCTTGGTGTATTTACAGATTAAATATTATACGTAAGTTCCATTTTGAAATGGAACAATTATGAGATTCCCTAGAATCGACTTTATTTAGACCTTTACTTTCTTCCCAACTCTATATCATATATAATATAAGAAATAAGCCAAGAAGTAGAAAAAAAAAAGGGAACAAAACAATTGGTAATATGGAAAAATTGCATATTGAAAAATATATAACAGGACAACAAGTTGCCGTTGGATATCATAAAGTTGAAATAGTTAAATATCTTACGGAAGTGGATTTGCCCAAATATATGTAGTGAAGTTTCTTGAATTATTAAATGAATTCAATGCCAACACAAATAGCCCAAGTTTAAAACCTGGTGCATTAGCATGTCTGAAAAGAGTTATGGTTCAAGATGAAAAAGGGTTAGAAGAATTGAGAAATGAGGTAGAAGTTATGAAATTATTAAGTAATAAACCCAATGTAGTTCAGTACTATGATTCCAATGCCACTAGAAATCATCATAATGTCGGTGGATTTGAAGTATTGCTATTAATGGAATTTTGTCCTAATGAATCCTTACTAACTTATCTTAATCAGCGATTAGCCACTAAATTAACTGAACAGGAAATTTTGAAAATCATGTATGATATATCAATTGGGATTTCACAGTTACATTATCTGGAACCAACTTTAATTCATCGTGATATTAAAATAGAAAACGTTTTGGTAGATGCACAAAATAATTTTAAGTTATGCGACTTTGGGTCTACCACTAAATGTCCACCAGTAGCAACAACATACCAAGATATTGCTACATTAAGTCAAGATATTTACGTACATACCACTCCACAGTATAGATCTCCAGAAATGATCGATTTATTTAGGTATTTACCTATAAATGAAAAGTCTGATATCTGGGCTTTAGGAGTATTTCTTTATAAACTATTATTTTATACCACTCCATTTGAACATACAGGTCAATTTGCTATTTTACATTCCAAATATGATATCCCAAGGTGTAAATATTCCCCACAATTAATCAATCTAATAGTAATCATGTTATGTGAAAATCCTTATATGAGGCCAAACATATACCAAGTTGTCTATGGAATTTGTTCAATTTTAAATGTTGACGTACCTATCCCAGATAAATATGGGATTGGGCCATATAATTTTGATAATTTTATAGTCTATCAAAAGAAGTCCCAAAATTTGCAACGACAACTTTTTACCCAAATGACAAATACTAATATTGACAACATAGCTGTCAACTCCAATATCGTCAGTGATGCATATCTCGAATATTTTGATGCAATGCCTAGAATTCAAGAAATAAAAACCAATTTACAAGTTCCAACACAGTTAAAAGTCACACGAACTAAATCTATAACATCCGATGAAAAACTATCAAGACATACCACTGTAACAATTGATTCTAATAGAAGTACCGCCTCAGGTACAATTATTACCACCAATTCAAATGGAGGGCATAACACAAATGAAAATATTGTTGATGACAATGTTTATTCTGATAATAAATATAGCAAAAGTGAAACTAAAATAAATAGCCAAACTAATAATTCCAATTGTAATAGCAATACATATACAAATGAAACCCCAAATTTCCCGACATCATCACAAAATCCTTTTGAAAAAATGGAAACAAATCCCTCAACTAATAACAATTTTGAAGTAACTGCTATTCCAAAGAATCAACCAAGAAATGATTCACACCATTCATCAGGAAATCAGGTGTCTTCTGTTAATATTGATGACATATCTAATGAAAGTCCGTTACCTAAAGTTCACGAACAGAGATTAAATTACTCAAAACCACATAAATCTAATAATCCATTTCCAGATATAAGCAACAAAGGGTATAGTACAATGGGAATTTTAAATAACGATGAAAATATTTGTACTGATACAACTATTGCCACCATGACTAGTACTACTAAAGGGAGTAATAATGTATTCAATATACAACAATCACCACATGAAGAACATCATGAAAGATTACAGAATCCACCTTCAGATATAAACCAACAAGCAGTAGTATCTTTGCCATCAATAATTAATACACAACATATTCAAACATCTAGCTTCACAGAACAACAATCTTTGTTCTCTGAATCTTCAAATCAAGGGAATACACCTAACAACGAGAGAATAATAATGGGTGATTTTTCTATTATGACTACCACTACTACCACCAACAATAAGGATATTCAAAATAACAAGTATAACAAGATACTACAATCAACAAATATTGCAAAGATGTCATTCCCACCATCAATTGTAACACAATATTCACATAAACTTGAATCCATTCAAAATAAACCTTACATGAGCCATCAATCACCATTTCCTATGGATTCAAACATAAACATCCCTAATAAATCAATTCCTGTTAGTATACAATCTTTGTCTCTAAATAAAGACAACAATGCAAAAAAATCATCAAACCCATTCCCGTATATTCAAAATATAAATATTAATCATACGTCATCACTAATCAATGAAAACACTAAACCAAATAGAAATAATATGAATACAACATTGATGAATAAAAATAATGTAAATGCTTCAATAAATGAGACCACAAGAAAGTCACAAACAAATATTGTTAACCAAGAAGAGGGAAACCTAATCGATATTTCACCAGTAGTTAGAAAAAGCTCTGTGTCATCTACTAGCGATATGAATGAGAAAGATGAGAATGATAGCAGTGATATGCTCTCTATAAGTCAGTTAAAAAAAACAAATATAGGGTCTAGATCATTTCAGTTTAGCCTTGATGAAGTAAATCTATCTCAAGAAAGGAGTTTTATTAGCGGAATATTAAATAGTAAGATAAATGTTGGAAAAGCTGAGAGTGACAATGAAAATAGCAGTATTGCTTCTTCAGAAAGTATAAACTTAAATTTGAATGATAAAGACAAGAAGCCGATAGATAATACCAGATCGATGTTTGAAAACTTAAAGATCAATAACAATGACAGTATACAAACAGGAAAATCAATAAAAGAAGAGACCAACAACTCAAATTTATTGAGAATGGATAGACGAGAATTTGTCATTGATTCAAAAAGAAATAGACACTCCTTAGACTTAGAACTTCAAGAGATTAACTTCTCAACACAAAGTCTGAACTTGTCATTCAATACCCGAAAAAATAAAACTAAAAGCAATAAGAGTCAGATAACAGTAAGTAGTATCTCTCTAAGTTCCAATAATAATAGCCCAATTTCTGGAGACAATCATAATAACATAAAAATTTCCTCTAAGGTTTATCGTCAAGAACCATCATTAGTCTCTACACACCAAGTTTTGAATAGAGAAATACGTACCAAAAATAGAAATAAACTTCCTCCTGTTCGTCAATCCTTGGATATAGAAAGATTGCGTAAGGATTCATCGCTATTGGGTATTTCTACTGGGAACAGTAGCAACAATTCCAATGGAACTAACTCTAAAAGAAGATTATTTTTTTCATTATTCAAGGGTGACAAAAATTAATATGATATTTAATTAATAAACCCAATAATTAAACTCTAACAAGTAAATTAATAACAAACAGGATATCATTGAATGCAACAAATAGTGACATTATGATATATATATGTTTTTTCAAACTTTATAGAGTCAAATAACTTATACATTATTAGATACACGCCTATATCTATACATATTCAACACAAAATAATTCAAATTTACAGCGCAAACACTATATATGTATGCATATTCCGTACCTTCCATGAAGTAACATTCTTTCTTTAGTGTCACTGTTCTTTTACACGTAGTTCAAAATGGTTGGAACACTTTTTGTTTTTTCTTTTCTTTTCTTTCTTTTTTTTTGCTCCTCTTTTACTTTTCCATAATTTTTTTTGTTAATATAGAAACATTAATAAGAATCTTTTCTACTTAAATAGCATTTTTAGTGCAAAGGGTCTTATTTGTATCTGAGTTGACTCTATTATACCTGTTTATATTTAATTCTACTGTTAATATTTGTGCATATAATTAATTGAAGGAGTCGTGTTTTAATAACTATAAGAAGGAAGGGAACAGTCGAGTTTTGTTTCGTATACGGATTTCTATTAAAAGAGGAGTGAGCAGTTATCTCGTGGAATGTTATTTTAGGGTATAAAACTATTAAGAATACATATCGTTACTATACAACATCGACTACTACAGAAACAAATACGTATTTTTTACTATTACTAAAAGATGATTGAACCAGGTACTACTTCTATGGAATGGGTTCCAACTAACAAAGAAATGAAAATGAGATCAGGAAAAAAGCCAAATATTATACTAGACAAAATCGACGGTGTAGTTAGTAAATTGTATTGGATGTATTACGTCCATTTACCTTTCTACGTCATGACCTCTGATGATGCTTTTTACCTACATTTATTTTTCCTTTCAATATTTAGTTTGAGTATGTTTGGTGTTATCAAATATTGTTTCTTATAATAAAATAACATCATTTTACTCTACATTCAAGCGTCTGTCATCATTCCTGTATCGCCACTCAACCCACCACACTTACGTACAAATAACTAAATATACATATAAATATATATGTAGTCTATTTTGTTATATATACTTTTTTTTTTCTGAAGATTCTTTCGTGTTTATTAATATATATCTAATTCTGATTTTCTTCTCTTTTTTTTCTCTTCTTTAGATTAAATATAAAAGGCCTATGTAAAATGTAAGAGTAAAACAGAGCAATGGTTAAACTCTTGAGGGTTGAACCAAGTTAATCAACAAGCACCAATAGTTAACAGGTAAGAATTAAATTCAGGAAAAAATACACACATACACCTTTAACGCGCTTATCACACAACTAAGACTATCAAAAACCTTTTCACAAGAAGAAAAACATAATAAAATGGAAGATATTATTGCTACTATTGGCAATATCCCTACTGTCATCTCAAAGGATGAATGTATTTACTGCTTTGAAACATGTCTCAACAGATTAGGTGACACACCAAAAACTCATTCTTTGAATATTTGTTTAAAATGTTTTCAAACTGTTTGTCCCCGTCATGTCACTTTACATAGACAATCTGCATTTGTGTGTCAAGATTCTCAACATGATATATATTTACAGGTATGCAAACAGGAAAAAGAGATATCTACTTCATCAGAAGAACAAGCAAACAAAAAGTTAAAATTAGTAGTCCATGAAAGTAATGAAGATGATACATTTATGACTCTGTGGGATGTGATTAAATACGAACCAGGGGGTAATAATGAAAGTGAAATGAGTTCATATAAAGTAATTTTATCATCAAATGATTCAAACGATGCACCCGAACCGATTAAACGTATCCTAAATGCAAAATCTCAAATCACTATGGATCAAACTCATTCATGGGAATTGACTATAAACAGTTGTAACCATATTAATAATTTCAAACCTCTTTTTCCTGATAAAACTTTAAACATTGATCTATTAAATGGAGTGCAATGTAAAAGCTGTTCGTTGACACAAAACCTTTGGTTATGTTTACATTGTGGGAATATTGGTTGTGGTAGAGAACAAATTGGTATTGAAGGTCATTCCCATGCATTAGCTCACTACGAAGATAATAATACACACTCTCTTGCTGTCAAACTAGGATCTTTAAGTGCCACTACGAATGATGTTTATTGTTATTCCTGTGATGAAGAAGTCAAATTCTCTGACCCTAACCAGTTACGTGAGATATTGTTAAATCTCTATAACATCGATCTATCTTGTATTAACCAAGCCAAGGAAAAAACGTTAACTGAATTACAAGTGGAACAAAATTTACAATGGGATTTCCGTATGACTGATTCTCAGGGGAAAGAATTGGTTCTTTTACCTAGTGGTAAAAAATACGGGTTAGGTTTACAAAACTTGGGTAATTCATGTTACATGAATTCTGTACTTCAGGTGTTATTTCATGATGTAGAATTGGTTCAATCATTAATTAACGAGTACGGCGGTGACGAATTCCCAAGGGATATATTGTATCCGTCCACTAATTTATGCTGTCAATGGATTAAACTTTACAGAGCCATGATATTGGAACCTGAATTATACCCTAATGGGATCAAACCAACTACTTTCAAAAGATGTATCTCTCAAGGTAACAAAGAATTCGAATCTCAAAGACAACAAGATGCAATGGAATTTTTCACGTTTTTAATGGACCGTGTTGAATCCGTTGGTAAGATGACTCAATTTATGCTTGTTGATAAGTTGACATGTACTAAATGTGGTGGAGTCAAATACACAGAACAGATAAGTAACAGTATTCAAGTTTCGTTACCTGAGGACTCACATACTCAAGGCATCAACTTAACTAAGCAATTAAATCAATATTTTGAAAGCAACAGTGAAGATATCCAGTTTGATTGTCCTTCATGTAAGGAGACAGTTAAAGGTATTAAACAATTGTCTATGAGCACTGCACCTGATCTTTTAGTGTTAAATGTAATGAGAATGCAAATTGATAAGACGAATTGGAGTGTAAAGAAGACGAGTGATCCAATCCAATATGAGTCAAATATTGTATTGAATTCCTATATTACAAAACATGAACCAAATGAAACTATTCTAGAGGATCCAAATGGAAAGGAGACAAATCTGAACACTAAATTTGCTCCACGCGATGATGTGTTACCTCAATTAATGGAGATGGGATTCAGTAAAAATGCATGTGTAAAAGCGTTGTATTATACTGGGAATTTGCCTGATGGCGAGGTTGCAGTACAATGGTTATTTGAACACATTGAGGATCCAGATATTAATGAACCGTTAGTTATAAAGAGTGATAAAAACGATAATGAAGAATATAAGGAAAAGGCAAAAGAGATGACTGAGATGGGATTTGAATATTCAATCTGTTTAAAAGCATTGAAAGTAAACAAGGGCGATATTAATAGCAGTATTGAATGGGTATTTAATCATCCCGACGGTGTTGATGATGAGAGTATTGATGAAATAGATCCAAGAAGAAAACAAGAGAATCAGCGTTATGGACATGAAGAGATTAGTAATATTAAATATAATTTATTGGATGTGATATGTCACAAGGGTAATTCTGTACAATCTGGACATTATGTAGAATTCCACCGTGATTCAATTGAACAACCATGGATATTATACAATGACGAAAAGATGGTTCAAGCAGATACAAATGATGAAATTCAAAAGAATGGATATATTTATATCTATAGAAGAGAGTCTATATAATCCACATGATAATATCCATTAAATAACAATTACAGTATCAATAATATATATATAAATTCTAAACTACAGTATAATATAATAAAAAAGTTACAGGGATTTATTTTATTTTATTTTATTTGATGTTCTGTTTTTTCCAAGAAAACAGAAAAAAAATATTAGTTATATTTATAATAATAAAGCGGCGATAGCAACAACACCGGCACCCATACCGACAAAGGCCCTTTCAGCACGGTTAGCAGATCCACTCTTGGAAGAAGAAGCCTTAGAAGAAGAAGAGGAAGCTTTAGAAGATGTAGCAGTAGAAGACGAAGAATCTTTAGAAGATGTAGTAGTTGAGGAAGAAGAATCTTTAGAAGATGAAGCAGCAGAGGAAGAGAAAGATGAGGTGGAAGAAGAAGCCTTAGAAGAAGAAGAGGAAGAAGATTCAACGGCAGAAGAAGAATCTTTAGAAGAGATGGTAGAATTAGAAGAGAAAGAGGAGGAAGCAGCAGCAGAAGAAACAATAGAAGAGATAGCAGAAGAAGAAGAAGAAGCGACAGAAGAAACCTTAGAGGAAGCAGTAGAAGTGGAAGAATTAGAAATAGTGCCAGAACTGTATTCTTTTTCAATAGATTCTAAAACAGGTAATAATCTCTCAGAATACCAAGAGAAATAAGTGATAGTGTTTGCAATGGCACTGAAGTCCAAAGTACTAAATAAAGTAGTGTATGAATCATCAGTATAGGTTAAAATGTGTTGGTATAATTGCAATAATTCTGCTGGCATAGTAAAACCAGCTGGTGGATTCAACTCAAGATTAATATATTGAGCTTGATGGGCGTTAATATCACTGACGATAGCATTAATTTCTTGAACTTGCTCGTTGCTGATAGCAGAAGCGACAGATACAGATAAAGCAGTAGTAGCAACAGCAGTAGAAAATTTCATTTTAATGTTATTTTATTTGTTATTATTAATGTATAGAATATTAGTTTTTTTCTTAAAACCGAGAATGCCTATATATATTTGGATATATATGTAAGGGTTATAAAGAGTTAATCAATAGAAGTAAGTTGGCTTCACGGTAGAAGATAGAAGCACATACACACAAGATGGACAATGAACGACTTCTAGAGAAAGAAAAAAAGAAGAATATCTAATGAGAGGTAGAATGACATAGAAGGTTATACTATATATATATATATGTTAAGGCCTATCTGTATTAGTATAAATTTATACAATTGTTCACCAACAAACAGAGTAAAATAAGACACCCACGAAATCTCGAACAGTGAATGAGTATTATTGTTATTATCTATTTTATTGTCGCTCCTTCTTCTTTTTTTTTTTTTTTTATTTTCTCTCGTGTCTACTATTATTATTCCATTGCCCAACATCTCTCAATATAGTTATTAACAATAATATCAGTAGAGATAACCAAGAATAATAACAATAATAATAGAATGTATATCTATCTATCTAACTTCCCCGCCATCATCAACAATTATTTTACAACATGATTCAATTTCCGCCATTCCTCGACCTCAACAAAAAGATTTCTTTATCGGAAAAAAGAAAAGAATAGTTCACTCTATAGATGAGATGCCCTTATACATATTAGATAATAATAAGAGGAGATTTAATAATAAACCCATTGATTTGTCAGTAACCCAATTCATACATATTTTCCTTGGTTGTGGTGGGGAGGGGGGGATGTTTATATATTACATATATATATATATATATTCACTAATTTATTTATTTGTTACTTTGCCTCCACTGCGTGTTCCTGCCATTATTTTTGTTTTGTTCTATTTTATTTTTAGTTTCTCAACAATTTTTACTTGTATTGTTTATCTCTGAACTCAACAATTCCTTCAATCCATTTTTTATTTTTATCCCTTTTTGTTGGCCAAAAGAAAAACAAAAAAGACATGTAATAATCAATTAAATTAAATTAAATTAAAATAAGTTAAATTAAATAAAATAAATTAAATAAATATTGAAAGAAAACAGATTCCCAAAGGTGTATGAGTTGTTAGCCAGATTAAAGGAAGAAAAAAAAAAAACAGAACAAAACATTTATAATAGGGTTTTGTGGAAAACTGCAACATAAATATATTTAACCCTATAAAAGGTCTTTATCTTTTTTCTTTTATTTTATAAGATGTTTAGGGTTTGCATTTACATCGTTTCTTCCTTTTAAATATACATAATACATATTAACAAATTAAGAAAAAAAATGCTAAAGAGCTAAAAAATAAGATCGAGGCAAATGATTTATTTATTACATATACTTGTCTATATTAATATACACCGGATAACTTTGTACGTATTAAACCTCTAAGAACAATTTGTAAATTCACAAACATCTTCAAACCACCTCACCCCCTCCTTTTTTTTTCTTTTTCTTTTCTTCCAACTATTATTACTACTGGTACTACTACTAATTATAATAATAATAAATAGTACCATAAAAAAAAAAAATCATTACTTCCCTATACTTCTTTAACATCATACCATCTAATTTCACATATACATATATACACATATTCATTTTAAAAAAAAAAGATGTCCATTGCTTGGAAACAATTTCAATTTTATCAATCAATACCTATCAAAGATCCTTTCCTAGGCACTGATCAACCTTTATATTCAGATTCAAATTTGTCTGCTCTTACCATAACTTCTAATAACAATAATAATAACAATAATAATAATAATGTTACAAGTAACAATTCTTTTATTATTATTATGGCCACATCAAATCATACAAATATAACAATTATTGATTTGCAAAAATTAACTATATTATCTAAATTTAATTTAATGGATCAAAATGAGCAAAATTATATCGTTTCTCATATTCGTGTAATAAATAATAACACTCTTTCTTCTTCTTCTTCTTCAACTGATAATAATATTCAATGGGTTATGTTTATTTTGACTTCTAGATCTACATCACCTAATCAACCTACAATAATTAGATTCTATCAATTAAATAAATTGCTTAACTATAATAATAATAATCAAACACCACCTTCTTTCCACTCAGAATGCATAATATCATCACAAAAAGATAACAGTCCCATTTCATCTTTCGATATAACCCCTGATCTTTCCATAATCGCATTAGGTTATCTAAATGGCGATATAATAATCATTAGAGGCGATATTGCACACGACAAAGGATCAAGACAAAGGAAAATCTTCTCTGGGCAATCCATTCTATCAATAAATTTAATTATCAACCCATCAACAAAAAATGAATGGATCATTTTAGCATCAACTTTGACACAGATTTTATTGTTCTCTACTATGGGCGACAATAAGGGTAAACCAAACGTTCTACTAGGCGATAATCTGTCTTTAAATTTAAATTCAATGGCATGGGACCCTCAAAATTTGAAGTTTTGGACAGTTGATAACGTTGGATCTAATTTAATATCGTATAAATTAAACCATGAAAGAGAAATTATTAAACTACCCCCATTCCTTCACACATATAACACCCAAAGTGACATATCGATTAAAATAAATATGCTATCACTACTTGATTCAAATCATATCTTGTTGGTAGTAGAAGAATATCCAAGAATTAATAAAGATAATTATAAAAAAATACATAGGTTCATCATCTTAGATATCCACAACCATATCGTATCTTTCAATAGTTTAGTCCAAGATCCTATATTGGAATATCTCGGTGGCTTGAACAAAGTTAATAACATTAGTCAAGATTTCTATCTGCTTTCTACTAACGGTGTATTGTACCAAATTACACGAAAATCTTTCGCTCAAATTGTTGATGTCATATTGTCGAAATATGATTTCCCACTCGCTATTGAATTTGTTCAAAATAGTATCGACAACAACAACAACAACAACGTATATCGTAATGAATTATATCGTATCCATGAAAAATATGCCAAATATCTATTCGATCAAGGCCAGTACCTTGAATCAATACAAGAATATACTCAATGTCTACCAATCATTAATATTAACGAGACTTTAACAAAATTCTCCTCATTAGAAAACTTACCTAACAAAAGTAATAAAAATGACATAAATTATATTCTATCTGTATTCTTATGGTCATTATTGGAAAGAAACAAAGCAACTGCAGATCACATCACTCTATTACTGATCATCCTCATTAAATTAAACAACGTCGAGCAATTGAACAATTTTATCCAACATTTTACTCGGTCTGGTGAGTACGTAAAAGATATAACTCAGAACGATATATCAAACGAAGAGTTTTTTTATTCCAATAAAGATCTGTTCGATCTAGATTTAGTTATTGAATTGTTGCGTGAATGCAATCTCTTGGTCGAAGCATATGAAATGGCCAAGAAATTCTCGAAAGATCCAATACTTATAGTATCTATCCTATTAGACGACTTGAAAGAACCTCAGTCGGCATTGAATTTTATAAAGACTTTACCTATCGATGATACACTGAGGATAATGTGTCAATTTTCAAGACAGCTATTATCCTTTTTACCTAATGATACAAACTTGTTATTAATTGAAATATTCACCGGGAATTATAAACCAAAGAACAATAAGAATGATGAGACTGTTTCCTTAACTAGAAGAGAATCTGATTTGAAAAAAATTTTTTACAGCTATAAAACGTTCTTGTCTTATATGAATAGTGGTAATACTTATACTTTACCAGAAATCAAATCAGATAACCAATTTGATAAGACAACTGATGGGGCACTTTCCGATCGCAAAGTCAGTGACGCTACATATCATCCTCCTAAACCAAATTTAATATTTAGTTCTTTTATAGACAAACCTTTCCAATTTGTAGTCTTTTTAGAAGCATGTTTAGAGACATATGAACAATATGAAGGTTTCAAACAGGATTTACAGGAAATTTTAGTAACTTTGTATGATCTTTACTATTATTTGAGTAAAACTGATGAAGATACTAGACGCGATGATTGGAGAAGAAAAGCAGAGAATATTTTAAAGAAAAGTGATGTATTAAAGAAACAAAATGATCCTGATTTGAATAATGAAGTGGACAATTCTTTAATGTTACTAATTTCTCATATGAACGGTGTTCATATTAATAATAACGAGAATGAAAAGAACCCAATTCTAGAAACTTTTAATACAATGACACTAATAGAAGAACCATCAGAATGTTGGGATTATTTCCTCTCTCATGTTGATAAAGAACCACAACTATTTCTTGTTGCACTTAAATATTTTACTTCTAACGATGAAATCTTTCGTACGATTGGCGGTGAACCAATCCTTAAAGAGAAGTTAATCGACCCAATTTTAAAAGATAATATAATATCTTTAACAGAAATAATTGAGATCTTATCTAACACAGATACAGTGAAATTTAAAGTTATACAAGACCTATTGATAAATTATTTTGAAAAGCAAGAAATTGAGATTGAAAACAACACAAAGTTGATCGACTCCTATGAAAAAGAATTGAATGAAAGAAAGGCAAGATTACAAGAACTAATGAATACAGATAAACCAATAGAAATAGTTATTAAGGATAAAAAATGTTACATGTGTGAATTACCCTTAGAGTTGCCTCTGTTATATTTCAAATGTGGTCATATTTATCACAAAAGATGTTTAAATGAAGAAGATAACTCTACGCGTGATGAAATGTCATATAAATGTCCCAAATGTATCTTAGAACTAGAATCATCCAACAAAATACTAGATGATCAGAAAGCTATAGCACAAGATAAAGAGTTATTAGAAACTATATTGAATACTTCAGAGGGACAAAAAGATCGTTTCAAGATCATTTCAGAGTTTATTGGAAGAGGTGGCCTAGAATATTCTCGAATTGAATTGTAAAACACATCTTGCACATTTATACAGTCTACTATATACTCATATACAGATTATATTATGAACATATATCATTCTTTTGTTCCTTCATAAAAATTGTAGAGTTGATATAACTGTTTCATGATTGTTTTAAAATTGTCGGTTTATAGGGGAAAAAAGAACTAAGAATAATAAGAAAAACAGACACTGTTAGAAAGGTAATATAGTGACTTTTAAAAAAGGCATGCATAGATACATACCCAAGGAAAATACAAAAATAAAAAACTATATATAACACCTTTATCATCATATATTCCTCCTCTATTCTCCTGAATATTCGATATAACTGCCATGCTAATATTCTTTTCAAAAGTTTTTACTTCTTAGAGTATAAATTTGTATTTATAAGATAATGTGACATTTTTTTTTTCCCACTTTTTACTTATTTACAGACAAACCTCATAACAATACATTACTTATCGGAGGAACAATATAGAAATTTTCTAAATTGTATTCTTTTATAAAATCCAATGTTTAAAACTTCAAGTTTATTCCAAGAACTTAATATTCCTTCAACTAATACCTTGACACCAATAAGAGACTATGACAACGACTATTTCCATTCCAATGATGACAAACTACCTAGCTTTAGAAGAGTTCAATCACAATCCCATCGTTTACGGATTTCTAACCCTTATTATCGATTAAGTAATACATCGATTAAGAGACCTGCCAGTTTGGATCTAAGTGAAATTAATATAAATTCTC
The DNA here is from genome assembly GCA_017347545.2 of Arxiozyma slooffiae. Classification (NCBI taxonomy): domain Eukaryota; kingdom Fungi; phylum Ascomycota; class Saccharomycetes; order Saccharomycetales; family Saccharomycetaceae; genus Arxiozyma; species Arxiozyma slooffiae. The sequence goes on along the minus strand of JAFHAQ020000010.1, from coordinate 492,461 downwards.
TACCATCAAGTAAAAAAATGACACCTATGTCAAATGTCAAACTATTTGATAAGACGGTTTCCTTAAAAGAGAAAGAAAATATCATGGATCCAGACACAGAAAACAAAACAGACCATTTAAACAGTTGTTCATCACTTCGTGAATCTGTTGATGATGAAAAAGATGAGGTAACTTTTTATCAAATAATCAGAGAATTATATGAATCTGAAATTGGTTACATTGAAACTATGCAGATGGCCACATGTGTCTATAGAAAAGCCTTACACAATAATTCAAAATTTAAAAACAAAATTATTAAGGCCAATTCGCCAGATGAAATATTATTGTTTGGTAACATCGACACCATTGCTTCTATTAGTAAAATATTTGTAGCAACTTTAAGCAAACTTTTGTTAGGGAATAATATACAAGGTAAAATAGATGACAGTTTTTGGGACAATTTATATACAGATAGTGATTCACTAGAGAGAATATACAATACATTTGATATTGGGAATCTATTTGAACAACATCTCCATAGGATAAAAACAACATATTTGAATTATTGTGTAACCGAAAGAAAACAAAAAGAAATGTATAACTGTTTAAAGGAGGAAAACCCGAGTTTATTTCAAATATGGATGGAATACTGTCTGAAAAAGTGTCAATTTACCCCTCTAGAAACAATATTGAAAATGCCTATGCAAAGGGTACATGAATGGATCAAAATCTTATCTGATCTTCTTAAGATTCGTAATATTGACTCAATATTGGACAAAAACTTAGTGAAAACAATCGGTGAAACATTACTAAACTATAAAGACTTTCTTCATCAGGTGGAAAACGAAATACTAGAGTACAATGGAGTTAATAGCAAAAATTATGACTATAGTTTAACTCCTGTAGAAATTATTGAGAGTTATCAAAATTGTCAACATAATAAGCAAAATAGCGATAATTGTTATAATGATTCCAACTTAACAGAAAATTATTCCAATACATCGAGTTATTATTCCAACTTTTCACAACAAAACGACAATGTTCTAAAGACAGTAAAAAATGTCAATTTTGATACAGGACAAGAGAATATTAAAATCAAAAATGAGACCACTTTACCTGAGAATATTGCCATATTTAAAAATATATTTAATAATATTAATAAATTACGAAATTTATTTTGTAAGTTAGATTTCCTGTCCCTAGTAGATGGAAACATCAATAATATTCAAAAATGGATTGATATTGAAAGATGTGAAAATGATTTCGATGACAATGTTAGTGTTACCAAGGATCAAATAGATAATAAACTATTCCTCCCAATGTCCTCGGAATACTTAGAAGAGTTAAAGAAAATAAAAGAAAAGATAACAATATTAAAATTAACCGATTTTGAAATTGGAATCATGATTCCATTAAATCAACTCCTAAAGGCCTGTTTCCAAATTCGACATAACTTAAAGGATTTAAAGACATTAAAGAAAGATTATATTATATATCTTAAAGAAAAAAAGACTAATGTATACGATGTGAAAAGACATGTCATTGGCAAACATTATGAACAATTGCAAAATAAGATTGAAAGAGATTTACCCATTTTTATATGTTTGATTCATCGCTTAGTGGGATTAATCATATTGAACTATAACAAGTTAATGATGAGATTTTTTGAGATTATGGCTGGTGGCCACTCATATTTGCAAAAGGATATTCAGTTAACTACCAATAATGGATCTACATTACATTTAGATATCTTACAACGATATTCAGATTCCCGACATTATGTTAAAAAATTAGTTAGAGATGACTGGCAATTTCCATGTGACCCAAGTGTTTCAAAACCATTAAGAAAACTATTTGAATTATAAAACTATTCTATAAACTAATAATTCTATTCTGTTATTTACCTACATTCATATAGTAGATTTCAATAGTTAAGCAAAATATGAATGGTGAATAGTGATAGTACTGTATAACTCGCTTAGTATTTATATTAAAGTAAAAATGATCTTATCGTAAAGAATGACTGAAAAGTTTTTCCTTTTTTTTTTTTTTTTTTTTTGTTTTTATCTGCGATGAGCTTCTTTTTAATGAAAAAAGAATGAAGAGCATAATCGAATAAATTCTATATATCAGTGTAGGTTCTCAAAACAACTGATCAAGAAGTGGCTAATTAATGAATTTTTAGCAGATTTATTGTTATTATATATAGTTATATAAATAACAAAAAAATACATATACTAGAGTAAAACAGCTATTTAAAACATTTTACTTACCATTTTCCTTATGTCTACTACTAAAGATTACAAATTACTACCAGTCACTGTTGAAAAGCCTATTCCAGTCACTTACGACTTAGGTAATTTATCTGTGTTTGATTCGAATGCATTAGACAAAGATGCATTAGACACTTCAAATGCCAATCGTGAGGATACAATTAAAGAATTGACCCGTGATAATGTCCAATTACTTATCAATCAATTATTATCTCTACCAATCAAAACTACCACAGACTCTGCATCATCCTCAATGACTCTGTTACAATTACCTGAACCAATCACTGAATTACCAAGAGAAAAGCCATTGCCTAAGCCAAGACAACCAACCAAATGGGAGAAGTTTGCAGCTAAGAAAGGTATTAAATCTAAAGTTAAAGAAGGTAGAAAGGTGTTCGACGAAGCCACTGGTGAATGGGTTAATAAGTGGGGATACAAAGGTATCAATAAGAAACTTGATGATCAATGGCTAGTGGAAGTAGATGATAACGTTAAAGGTACCGAAAATGAACTTATAGATCCAAGAACTTTAAGTAGACAAGAAAGAAAGAGTTTGATTAGAAAAAACGAAAGGCAACAAAAGAAAAATCTAAGGAATAACAAAGTTTAGACTGAATTCACTTGTCTATTACTGGTCGTATCTTAGAACATATTTCAAACAAAAATAAAAGGAATACCAAAGAAGAAAAGCAAATTATCACGTCACACTCCTGTTACTCAAACAGTATGAAATAAAGAGATATTTTTGCCATTATCCATGCTTCGTTTTCAAATCTTCAATAATAACTAATTTAATACAATTGATACAAATTTAATTCATCACCTCTCACACTTTATTTTCTCACATACTACCATGTAAAGGTATTCAATAATGTGAATTTATATATATTTCCATTAAAATATTGTTATATATGTTAAAAAGATTTTGTCTCACTTCTACTGCCCAACATTTTTGCTTATATCCTTGATTTGTTTTATTATTGGTTAATATTACAATTCTACCTTTCTTTTTTTTCTTTTTTAGTCTGCATTCCTCATTAGCATGTACAAACGATGTACATATGTTCAAGTGTTGCTCAATATAGGGAGATGTACTCTTAGTAACTACTGTTGTTAATCTTTCTAGGAATATTTCATATTATCTCTCGAGGTTTCTGATATGTCTTAACAATTAAAAAATATCATATTGAAAAAAATTATTTACTAATATAACAGATTCAGCAGAGAGACGTTAATATTAATATATATATATATATTTGTACAAGGATGATATACAGTCACATATAATTAAAAGTGGATAAATTATTTTCAGTGGAAAACTATATACCCCCAACTCAAACCTTTTTTTTTTCCTGAAAGTTTTTGTATAGTTTTGTAATAACCTAAATGGTGGATGTCAACATAAACAAATTTTCAGCCAACATTGATGCGTTAATTACAACATCTAATCCCGATGAGATAACTTCCAAAAAGATCAGAAAATGCCTTGAAGAATTATATGGAATCAATTTGAGCTCAAAAAGGAAAGAATTAAACAAATTGATCATTAATCGATTCAATGAACTTACTGGACATTCCAAGATTTTGATACCGTTACATGAATGGGAAGATTCACGCAAATGGATTGAACAAAGAAAACTTGAGATTGCCAATGAGGACAAAGTGTTAAAAATAAATAGAAATTTAGCTAATGGAACACGTAAGGCAAGTAGTAAAAAAGTTACTAAATCAGATAAATTAAAGAAAAGAAAGAAAAAAAAGTCGAGTCTAAAAGATATAGCCGTTAAGAAAGATGGAACAAAGAAACGTGGTATAAGTTGGGAAAAATTAGAGTTAAGTGATGAATTGAAAAATATTATTGGTGATGAACCAAGACCTAGAACCCAAGTGGTTAAAGATATTTGGAACTATATTAAAGAGCATAATTTACAAAACCCAGATAACAAGAAAGAAATTTTCTGTGATGATAAATTAAGACAAATCTTTGGTGATAAAACAAGCATGTTTCAAATGCATGGAAAATTATCCAACCATTTGACTAAGATTAGCGATGATGATTCGAAAGATGAAGAAAAAGCTAATAGAGGAGAGTAATCTTTAAATACATATATTTATACATACTTGCGGTCACATTAATATCACTCTATATTTATGCGTGATGTATGTAAACATTTCACATTAATGTAATAAAAAATAGAAAAAAAACAAAAATACAGTAATCTGTACAAATCTATCTATTTACCTGCATATTTTCTTGATGTTTTTATTTTCTTTTCTAACATGACCATGATATTTGCATGTTCTTATTCAAATTTTTGCTTTAGCTAAATCTTGGGACAATTCATCCACTTCCAATTCAGATAATTCTTTTTCTAAGGTTTCAATATCTATTTCTTCCAATTTTTCTTCTTCTTCGTCTTCTTCGTCCTCCTCATCTTCATCTTCACTATCAACTTCTTCTAAATCATCCAATTCCATATCTTCAAACATGCCTTGTAAAAGATCGACGGTCTCTGAATCTTCATCTAATCTATTACCGTTCAATTCCAGTTCTTTCAAAGAAGGCAATTTTTCATCTTCAAGGGCCTTCAATAAATAGTTCTCCACAGATTCTTGTTCAATTTCATTATATTCCAATTTCAATTTACACAATCTTTGGAAAACATGAGAGTTTAGCTGTTTTAAGATTGAATCAGAACCCTTAGGTTTCAATAAACAATCATTTAGATTCAATTCAACAAGCGTATCCTTCCAAATTGGTAAGCATTCGGCTAATTTCAAGGATGCTACAGTAGTGAAAGTATTATCTTGTAAATCTAAAATTTCCAAATTTTGACAATATCTAAACCCATATTCAATAAGTGTCATGATACCAGTTGGTCTAATACCATTTTGGTATAATTTGACAGTTTGGAGTTCTTTGCCATGGCTCTTTAACCCAATAGCTAAATATAGAGAAGACCCATTCTCCAATCTATTTCTACCACAGATGAAAGTCTTCAATAGTGGTAAATTTTCATGTTTTTTATTCTGTGCCAATTTGAAAAGGGCTTTACCTATTCTTTCACCAGCAAATGGACCCATACCATTATTAGAAAGAATCAAATGTTCTAAGTGTATAGCATTTGCAATATAACGTTCTAAAGAATCGATAGTTCTTAAACCAAAGGCATTATCAGATAAGTTAACAATTTTCAAATTCTGACAAGTTAAAAATGCAGGTAATAAATATTCTAAAGATTTAACGACTTCATCCACTAATCTTGAAGTATATAAATCGGCAAAATCGACTTCAACTACATTTTTATATATTTTTTCATTATCCTTTATACATTCAGCTAGAGCTAAAGAAGCTTCAATACCGATTGTGTTACCAGAAACATCGATCTTAGTGACCTTATCCAATTTCAATAAATCATTTAAAATTGATTGAATATCTTCCTTTGTAGTTAATTTCAAAGCCTTTCCTGCAATGGAAAAAACTTCATTCTCTGGGTAACTAGTTTTAAATGGTAGAAGAGACATAGTTTGTATCAATTATATTGGCAGTCAGTTAGGGAAGGTATGATCCTTTGTTATTAGCAATGTTCAAAAAACCAGCAAACTTGAAAAAGAATCAATCACTAACAAATATTTGAGATGGTCATCTTGTTTAATATCCTTTACAGTTACTTCACAGGAAAAATTTTCAGCATAGAAAAAAAGAAATCTTCGAGAAAAAAAAAAAAACAATCTTGATACTCACTAAACCCATACACCACTGCAATTTTTTCTTCCCTCACATGAACATATTATATAATAAGTTTATAAAGTACTATTTGTAAGTAAATATAGATAATCACAAAGAGATACCCAGAATTATGGAAATAACACAATAATGAAAATATCTCCTATAAACAATAAACAGTTCAAATGAAGAATTTTTTTTTAATACTGTCTTTCAAAACAAAAGTAGGATGATAAAAACAAATATATATTAATCTAATATATGTATAATTTTAAGACAAACCATTAAAAAAACATGATAACATTAGGATAACATTAAATAAAATAAGAGGATGTATATAAGTAAAGAAATATATATATATAAAGGTTGATCAATTATGATCGATAGAATTAACTATCTATGCAAAGGGTTTATTTCTTCTTAAACAATGGTTCACCAATATTCTTACCTCTTAATTTAACACCTAATGCTCTTTCCAATTTAGCCAAGACTTGTTGGTTTGGAATAGCTCTAGCAGATTCGTACTCGTTAATGACAGTTGGTTTTTCATTGATCTTGGTAGCTAATTCCTTTTGAGACATCTTCTTTTCGGTTCTTACACGAGCAATAGTTCTACCTACATTAGCGTCCAACTTCTTTGGTTTAACGATATCAGTTTCACGATCCACACGGGTCAATCTTTGACCTTCTGGATCACCCTTGGAGTTAGCTGTACCGTATTTCTTATCCACCGAAAGAACTAGACCTTGTCTTTTGGCAGCATTGATTTGACCAGCGGTTCTAGCGACTTGTACTCTTGGACCACCACCACCAGTTCTAACTCTTTGACCAATAATTGTATGAGAATCCCAATCAGACATTTTTTTTTTTTTGTTAACTTCTAATTTTCTTAGTTAAGCAATTAAACAAATTCGTGTTGTTCTTTTTTTAGTCTTTTAAAGATTCAATAATTAAAATATAGCAACGTAAAAATGAGACACAGATACAAGTGACAAAACGATTAACCCACCCATAACAGAAATGGCTTCTAATAACTTCTATAAATATTTTTTTTGTTCAATCATCGTCGAGTGGCAAAAAAGTAATATTTTTATTAAAAAAAAAACCGCAGAAATATATTAGTCTGTCATTATAAACGACATACTGTGTTTGGTGGGGGAGTAATTCTCATAATTTTTTCCATTTTACAGCAATACCCTACAAAAGAATGTTTATAAGGTTCCAGAAAAAAAAAACAAAACATACAAAGCCCTAACGTTTTTCAATTAGTTGTGTTTTGTTTTCCATTATTTGTTTTTTAGGTGAAAAAAACAAAACAAAACAAAACAAAACAACAAGAAGAGATTGAGAATGAAGGAATTAGAAAACGATACAGGATAGGCATTGAAACATTAATTTATAATTGTATTATATTATCACAAAGTGTATATTTATATTATTTGATATTTGGAAACTAGTGTAATTTCTTAATATACCAACAATTAAACGACACAGAGCTATTCACAGCTTTATTCTATTTCCATCCTATATAAAGCCAACGTCAAGTCATCAAATGAATAACGATATGGATACAGACACATCGATGAATCGCGATACCCCACGTGATGTTCGTCTTTTACATCTTTTATTAGCGTCACAAGCTATTCATCAATATGAAGAAAGAGTACCTTTACAATTAATGGATTTTGCGTATAGATATACTAGAGGTGTATTTAAAGATGCTATGATTTATAATGACTATAAAATCAATAATTTAGTAGAAGATACTACTACAACCACTAGTAACAAAGAATTAAATGTAGATAATAAGAGTAATAGTAATGGTGGTGAAAAGAGTACTTCTGATAATACTGATAATACGGGCACTACCACTAGTACTACTACCTCAAATACTACTGATGGAAATTCCAATTCAACAACAACAAATAATAGCAATACTAATGCTAATCCTGTTACAACTACTACAACTGCTCCTAATACAGGTAGTAACAATTCCAATTTGGCGCCAGGTCAATTAACAGTGGAAGATATACGGCTGGCTATTGCATCTAGAACACAATATCAATTCAAACCCACTGCGCCAAAGGAATTATTGTTAAAACTAGCAAGTGAAAGGAATAAGAAATCTTTACCACAAGTAATGGGGTCATGGGGGGTTAGATTACCTCCAGAGAAATATTGTCTGACTGCAAAGGAGTGGGGAATAAATCAAAAGAAATAAAAGATATGTGAATACAAAAAGAAATCGTAAAATAGCGTGAAAGCGAAAAAAGAAGAGCATAAATGAATTGACAGGTTTCACCACTATACATACTATATATATACATGTGTGTGTATATAAAAGGACAAGTATAAATAATATTATTAAAAACATTATTAACCTTTATAACTACATTTATTGAACATGTCTACACATTCGGAACATGTAATGTAAAATACAATCAGCGAAAATACTCCTCTTATATTTCTCTCTCCGCATTTTTGTCTTATTAGGTTATTGTCCTGCAAATCTTTATGTACATACTGTAACCTCGGAAAAAAAAAAAATATATATATATATATAGATAAGGTATATTTTTGTTTATAAAAGGTTAAAGATATCGGATAAACCTGTCAGTAGTATTCGTATATAAAACAGACAACAGTTTTCAATTTTCAACATTATTACTACTTGTTAATGACAACTTTAATGAAACGAACAAAATGATAACTTCTTAACTTCTACTTAAATAGTTATCAACCTAATTCATACTGACACACAGATACGTGCACTTCTTGAAAAAATCGATGAGTATACACTCAATATATTCCTCATTATCAATCTTCATACTATCCTTCCTTTCACTTTTACATGTGAATTGGGCAATAGATTTAAATATAACAGACAAAGCTTCTATCTGTAATGCCACATCCTTGATCCAACAAGGGATGATGGATTATTATCAAGGGACCAGATACGGTGGTACTGTAGGGATGTTTCAACCACCTTATTATTGGTGGGAAGCAGGTGAAGCATTTGGTGGAATGTTAGAGAATTGGTTTCTATGTCAAAACGATACTTATCAATCGATCTTAATGGATGCGTTTATTGCTCAAACAGGGCCAAGTTATGATTATATACCAACTAATCAAACTATGGTAGAGGGAAATGATGATCAGTGTATCTGGGGGCTCACAATTATGGATGCCGTGGAAAGAAATTTTACAGCACCGAATAAAGATGGGGTACCAGGTTGGCTAGCGTTAAGTCAAGCTGTATTTAATACCATGTGGTCTCGTTGGGATACAGCACATTGCAATGGTGGGTTAAGATGGCAAATTTTCACATGGAATTCCGGTTACAATTATAAAAACACCATTGCTAATGGATGTCTTTTCCAATTAGCTGCAAGGTTAGGTAGATATACTGCTAATAAAACATATTTGGAAGTAGCTTCTACTATTTTTGATTGGTTAACAGATGTTGGTTTTGTGGTTCTTGATGGTCAAAATGGTGGTAATGTCTATGACGGTGCCACAATTGAACATAACTGTACAGATATCACTACTTTAGAATGGTCATATAACCACGGTATTATGCTTGGGGGAGCCGCATTTATGTATAACGCCACAAATGGATCTACAGTGTGGCAAAATCGTGTAGATAAATTATTGACAGGTGCTACATCATATTTTTTCAAGGATGGCATTATGTATGAGAGCGCATGTCAGGATGTAAATAGTTGCAATAATGACCAAAGATCATTCAAGAGTATATTTTCTAGAATGCTATCATTCACAAGTATGTTAGTTCCTGAGACTGCATCCACCATTGATGCATTAATGAAGACCACTGCAGAAGCTGCAGCGCTGTCATGTTCTGGTGGTAGTGATGGACACACTTGCGGTCTTAATTGGCAACTAAAGAAATGGGACGGTATGTATGGTCTTGGTGAACAGATGTGCGCTTTAGAAGCTATACAAAGTTTGTTAATTCATGATAGACCCGCATTGTACACTAAATATACTGGTGGATCCTCAGAAGGAGATGCAAATGCAGGGTTAAATTCAACAACGACAAACGTTTTACAAAATAAGCTAAAAATCACAAGCGGAGATAGAATTGGAGCTGCCGTAATTACTGCTATCATATTAGCAATTCTATTAGGTGGTGCAGTCTGGATGATATTTTGACATTTTATTGTTTATTTATGCTTTCTATATATTTACCCTGTACCTACACTATTTATTTTATATTCCATCAACTATTATATTGATATAGTACTGTTATGCATAGTCAAACTTCTTGAATAATCTTGGGACTATATTTTTTATAACAGAGGACCAACCATTTCTTACAAGTATGAATAGTAATATTATAACCAAAGTTCATATACAACAACAATAACTAGCTTTACCATCACACAGAGTTACCATAACATGTGTAAAAAGAATGTTTTTGTATAAAAGTTATCTTCATCTTCAAATGTGTCTTTGAAAGATTGCAAGAAGATTACAAACCCTATACAAAAAAAAATAGATCATCACAAACGACGACTAAAACTCACTGATGTACGGATGTAACCTGCTAGAAAAAACGGTTTTTTTTTTTATTTATTTTCATAGAGAAAATTTTCGTCGTCGTCCATTGGCAAAATAAAATTTTCTTTCTAACTGGGGATATAGCTAATTTTCTGCCTGGAACTATCTCCCTGTCTTCCCTAAGCTAGAAGGAGGTTTAAAGAGATTTACTAAAACCTTTTCTAATTTACTGTAGTAGTTCTTAGTTAGAGGGTTTACTGTTCGGTTTCGTATCAACTAGTAGTAGTTGTAGTAATAATTGACTTTCAAAATAATTCTTTTCTTTGCGCAATTCATAGTCCCACTAACCGAAAAAAATATAGTCAACTTTAAAGTAATGACTAGTACTGACGCTTCCACAAAACTGAAGACTGCTAAAGACTCCTTGGTAGCTTCGTTATTCGAACTATCTAGAGCTGCTAACCAAACTGCTTCTTCTATTATCGATTTCTACAACAATATCGACGGAGACGAAGAAGAAAAGATCGATGCTTTCACCACTCTGACTGAATCTTTACAAACCTTGACCAGTGCCACTAATCAATTTCATTCTATCAGCAATGAATTGATTAATCCAAGTGAAGACGATAAAGATGTTGCTTCATCTACTGCTGCAACTACTGCTAAACCGGCCAAGAAAAAAGTAGAACGTGATCCAAATGCTCCTAAGAAACCATTGACCGTCTTCTTTGCTTACTCAGCTTATATTCGTCAAGAGTTACGCGATGCTAGAGCCAAAGCTGGATTACCACCATTGTCCTCTACTGAAATTACTCAAGAGATTTCAAAGAAATGGAAAGAATTGAGTGATGCTGAAAAGGAAAAATGGAAGCAAGCTTATAATGTTGAATTGGAACATTATCAAAAGGCTAAATCTGAATATTTGGAAAACAAAAAGAATGGTATTTTACCTTCGTCAAATGGCCCAAGCCATGCTCCTGTGCCAATACCATTTGACCTTTCTGTTGCATCACAAGAAGACTCTTCGATTGATGACTCTAAAAGACAACGTGAAGATGATTCTTTAAGCAGTGAAAAGAAGAAAAAAAAGAAGAAGAAGGATAAGAAGAAGAATAAATCTTTTGAACAAATGGCATAAGAAAGTTTTTGTTTTTCCTTCTTATTTTTTTTTTCTTATTTTTCTCTCCTTAAATATATTTGTTTCTCCTTCATTTCTGCTATGCTCTAACAGATGCAAGCTTTATATATGATGATCTAATGATGTTTTCTTTATTCCGTTCGGTTATTACATATATGTGTCTAATAATATTAAAACTTAATTAAGTATGTAACAATATTTCGTCTAAGTAAAATAACCTATATATATATGTATATATATTTGTAAGCATAACAAGAAATTTAATTAAAAACAACAACAAATCAAAGAAGCATTAATTGGAACCTAAGTCGTAGCTTTTTTTGTTTTCCTTCAAGTATTCATCATTGACATTGAATTTATTTTTATTTACAAGAGATGTGATATATATATGGTTTTTATTTTATTTTAAATATATATTACCCAAATATTTCTTTTAGAATATTAACCTTTTCCTTTGGTGCATCTTGTGGTCTCTTCCATTCTTCAGGGAATTTAAATGATTTAATACCTTTCTTTTTACGTAAATTCCGAGCTACAATATGTCTTTTATCCAATGGAATATCTTCAAATGTTTCCCTTGACAAATCCTTAGCTTCATTAATCAATCTTTGTAAAACATCATGTAAATAACGCGCATTTTGTAAGGGTTGATTGAATCTTTCACTCGACATTTTAAATTCATCGGTCTCATAATTGTATCTTGTCCTTGCTAACAATCTAAACTTATGTAATTGTTTTTCATTAAGACCCAATTTACTAGTATGACAACTCAACACCACTTTTTTAGAATTTGGATGTTCTTCACCTAGATATGTTGTATATTTATAAGTTATCGGGTTCTCCTCCGTATCCACAGGCTTATATTCTTGTCTATATTTGACTAATAACGGCAATTCATAGGCTGCGATCCTATGATAAAATCTTTCTTCACCTTTAGTATCCAATTCATCTTGCACAGGGGTTGGTAAATCATCAAATTGAAAGGGTCTTAACCCGTACTTCAGTTCCGTAGAACTATATTTCTTCACTTTAACCTGTCTTTTCCCTTTTCCACTATTCTTGAGTGATCTGTTAAACCAATATGATTGATATAGTTGTTTAATTTCAGTTTTGGATCTCCCAGTGAAATCACTTGTTGTGTATAATGCATTCAGCTCATCTACATTTGGTTGATAATTCGGACCTAATTTAAATTTTCTCTCTTCATGCAACATAATAATAGTCTGTGGTGGTAATCCCCTCCATTGACTTGGTGATAGGAATAGATTAGAGGGGAGGGTAGCGTTAGTAGTGGTACTGTTATTACGACACATCGATCCGACACTAGATCTAGATTGAAGGAGAGTCAAACGGGTACAATTCTGGAAACTACTTCTAACTGATAGCAACATCTTTACCATTTTTTGTCTTCTTACATATATATATTTGTATCGGGTTCTTGTATGTTCATTCCACGACTTCTTATATAGTTTTCTTTGTTTTACATACATTTCCTATATAAAACTATTTTTATCAATACTTTGTTCTTTTCTTCCCTCTTTAGTTCTCTTTCAACTTCAATAACAGGGGAAACCACGATATCAAACAGTTTAAAATAAAACAAAATAATAATTCATAACAAAAAAAAAACTCCGTTCGAACCGTCCCAGACGTCGTTTTCTTTTCTTTCTCTTTCCTCAAAATTGTTACAGAAAAAATTTCCATTGATTTTATTTATTCTCTCTCTGTTTTGTTTTTTGTTTGTTTGTCAATATCCAAATTAAAGCGAAAATATTAAAAAAAAAATAAAAAAAAAAAGAACGAAAAGAAAAGGTTGAATTAAACATTTAAACTTTTTTTACAGAAGACAAAAAAAAAAAAGGGAACTCAGGAAAGTTAATCTAATATTACTACTACCATTATTATTATTTTAGATATCTTTTATTTTATTGTGACACACATATACATTCTATGTAAAGCATCAGATCATCTTCCCTTTTGTTTTCCCTAAGATTATCGTGACTGTATTTATAAGTTCTAACATTAGGGAATTAGGTGATTGAAAAAAAAGGAAAAAAAAATAAAGCAGTTATATACATTGGAATCAAAGGGTATAGTTATTTCAAATATCCCAATTAATAAAATATTGTATCATATTGTTTTTATTTTTTTATTTTATTTACTTTATAGAACCAACCAATTGTTTGAGCATATACAACATAACATTGATACCATATATTCAATCCATTTTAATTGAGAGAACCTCCAGTCTATTCATATTAACAAATACATAAATATCTATAAACATAATCATGCCTAGACATAATAGAAGAGCAAAATTGCCACGGGGTCCCAAGGCCAAAATATCGTCTTCGTCAACAGAAAAACGGTCTGCTTCCACATCAAGTTATACAACATTATCATCTCGTAGAGGTTCAAGCCCAAATAAAAAGAAAGCTAATTCTAATGTCACCAAAGATAAAGGTAGCAGTAATTTTATCACGGAACCTTCTTACATTACAGCAGTAGATTTAAATAGTCCCTCTGGTGTATTTTCTTCTATCTTATCCATGTTAAATTTGTCATTTGATAAAGATATTGGAATGTTAAAGGGAACTAATGTCAGGAAAGTACCTACCAATAAACAAACTTTGATAGATTTAAAGGACAGATTAATCACATTAAATGATCTTTTAACTCAAATAATTAAGGAAGATAAGGAAAGTATCGAATCCATACGACAGTTCCAGACAAAATATACACCTTTAATCGATTTATCAAGAAAGGAGAAAACTGTGGAAAATGAGTCTATTATACAAAATAGGACAGAACAACAACAAGAAAATCCAGAATTGACAAAAGAAGTGGACAGTAATATACCAGCCTCAAATAAAGAAAATAAACCAGTAGGAAGTGAGATTTCAGAATCAACAGACGTTTCACAGAATAAAGCAAGTGAGTCTGTCGACTCTTTAAGTGCTACCAATACTCTCGAGAATTCCACTATCCCAAAAGATAATTTTAATAACAGAACTTCAACTTCATTAATGGAGAATAATAAATTACCTTCAAGCAATAACCATGTAGATAATGGTTCAAATGAAGTTGAAAATGAAAAAAAAAGAGATTTGATAGATGAATCCAATAACAAATCTGAAGAATCTAGTCATCTTGAAGGACCTGATGTTAAGAAAATCAAATTAGAAGATTACAAATCAAAGAAACAAACTTTAACTACTGTAGAAACTCAATTGGAAACATCCAAAACCTCAACATCATCTATCACCAACAATGATACTATACATACAACTCCAATTACCGATACCACCTCTAATAATAATATTCTTCCGGAGAATAACAACCTTTCATCATCATCACATGTTATTACATCTACTTCTAGTACTGCAACGTCATATTCTATAGAAAATGATACAAGGTTAAAAAATCCGAAATCCGAATTTGTCGTTTCTCAAACGTTACCAAAGGCAGCCAAGGATCTTGGTCTTTACACCGAAGAAGGGTTAGAGACTACAGGTGAAGATTATTTAAAGAAAAAATATAATGTGGCAAGTTATCCAACAAACGATCTAAAGGAATATTTACCAGGGGTTATACCAGATAAAGATTTTTCATGTCCCAAACCATCTAATCAAATTCAATACAATACATTCCTAACATTTGTTGACAATTTTTTGAAACCGTTGACTGATGAAGATATGAAATTTTTAGAGAATAAATACATTATCCCATCAAGTTTGCAAATGGATAAAAATTATGACCCGGATGTCACACCTTTCATAATACCTAAATTAGGACCATTTTACACTAAGGTATGGCAAAAAGAGGATTCCAAAACTACAGATAATGCAACTACCCTATCATTAATAGATTCAACGAGTGTATTACCAAAAAAGAGTGCTTCAAGTCTGAATGATAACATGCTAGAACGTGAAGAAATATCTTGCGGTCCTCTATTATCGAGATTATTATCCGCAATTTTAAAAGATGAAAAGGATTCCAAAATTATTAAAGAAGAGAATGATGAAACCAAGATAAAACCTGAGTTACCGGAAGATATAGATACACCCAAGACACAAAATACAGAAGATTTGTCTTCAAGTACCCAGACTTCACCGACTACCAGCATCAAGGATGAGTCATATTTAAATTCATTACTTAAAACTAGTCAATATTCGTCTATGTTAATAAAGAATATACCATTAGGTGGCGGAACCACAAATACTCTACCGAATGCCTCCGATTGGAATATTAATAGTATTAATTTGGATTATCCTACATTTGAAGAAAGATTGAAAAGGGAATTGAAATATGTTGGTATTTATATGAATTTACCAAAAGACGAAAATAACCCCAACGATGAGGATCCTGATTGGGTGACAGGTAGAGAAGATGATGAGATCTCAGCCGAATTAAGGGAATTGCAATCTACATTAAAGAATGTGACAAAACGTAATCAAAGAAGAAAGAATATTTTAAAACCTTTATTAGAAAGGGAATTGGCATGGCAAGAATACTCATCAATCTTGGACGATCTAGATAAACAGATAGATCAAGCTTATGTAAAAAGAATTAGAGCACCAAAGAAAAAGAAAAGACACCATGGTTCGGGATCAACAAGTGGCAGTAATAATCATTTACATGGAGGTAGCAGCAGTGGTTCCGGTAACTATAATAGCAATAATTTGTCAGCATCTCAGTTAGCTCAACAGAAAGCTGCCAATTCCAGCTTAAAAGCACTATTAGATAAAAGACAAAGATGGATATCAAAGATAGGACCAATCTTTGATAAACCAGAGATCATGAAACGGATACCAAAAGAATCAGTATTTAAAGACATAGATCAAGAAGACGATTATGAGGATGCGGAAGGAGATGTTTTCGAACAAAATAATGACTACAAAGAGGATGAATTAACAGAGACGTAAGTCAGTTATTATTGTTTAGTTTATGGTTATAAGAGGAAGACAATAAAAAAACAAAAAAGAAAAAAAAACTAACAAGACCATAAGACATGAAAATGACTATTATTTTTATTATATATAACCCCACACGGACATTTACATATGTAGACCTATCTGTATATATCCTACTATACATCGATACTAAAAACAATTCGAATTTTGTCATAAAAGCAAAACAAGACAAAAGAACAAGATGAAATTTTCGATCTTTATTTTTTTATTTTATTTTATTTAATTTTTTTTGATTTTTTTTTTTTTGAATTTAAAAATGTGGCAAAGGTTTAATGATTAAACATACCTAAAAATATTTAAAGAAAATACTAAAAAAAAATAACATAGTTAAATATAACTCTGTATTATATAACCATAAAATATAACCACAGTTATCTCAATATTTTATCCAATCAAGCACATAGTACATTGTAGACCCAAAGAGCTTTTTTTATATTTTTAATTTTTTTTTTTGTTTTTTTTTTTGAAGAAGATATTATTTTTAAATTGAATCAAATTTGTCAGGATGTCTAGAAGTAAAAGAATTATGAAAGAATTACAAGCAGTCAAGGATGATCCAGCTGCAAACATCGAGCTATATTTTATTAATGAATCCGATATCCATCATTTAAAAGGTACATTCCTAGGCCCACCGGGCACACCATATGAAAATGGTAAATTTGTTGTAGATATTGAAGTTCCAATGGAATATCCGTTTAAGGCACCAAAGATGCAATTTGATACAAAAGTGTATCATCCAAATATATCATCTGTTACCGGTGCTATTTGTTTAGATATATTAAAGGATGCATGGTCTCCAGTCATAACATTAAAATCTGCATTAATTTCGTTACAAGCCTTATTACAATCACCCGAGCCTAATGATCCACAAGATGCAGAAGTAGCTAGACATTATTTGAAGGATAGAGAATCTTTTAATAAGACAGCTAGCCTATGGACCAAATTGTATGCTAGTGATAATGAAAACAATAATAACAACAAGGATGGTGATAATAGAGATAAAGATGTAGACGAAGCAGAATTATATGGGATAGATTCTGAAGTTGTGGAAGAATTTATATCTCAAGGATTTGAAAAAGATAAGATTGTTGAAGTATTAAGACGATTAGGTATTAAGTCACTCGACCCCTCAGATAACGATACAGTAAACCACATTTTAGAAGAATTGTTAAAATAACTTCTTTTTCACATTTTTTTTTTCTTTACAACATATATATATATATTTAATTTATAATTGATTATTCTAATAGTTGTTAGTCATGTATTTATATACACAATTTATATGCCGTGTGGAGCAACATTTGTTAGAGAACAATATACAAATAATCTAAATAAGAGTTGTAAACGTGTGGTCGCAGACAAAGAACTGTTTTTTTTATAATTTCTCTTAATCTTTTTTCCCCCTTTTAATAAGTAAAATGTGAAAAATCAATACAAAGTAATTTCTTTAGGATTATACCTGCACTGGACGGAACGTAGTCTATACATATTTGTACTCTTTTAAAAGAGTTAATTTAATTTAACGAGACAATATTTTGACATTAATAATCAGACGGGTCAAAAAAACACAAGAAGACTAACATATTTACTCACTTACCAATTTAAATGGGTCATTATATTCTGGTTGTTTGCTTATTAAGAAAACTCCAAGCCAATGGGAAGGATTAAAATTTCTCTTCCAATTAGCAAAATAGAATATTTTTCGTTTTTCATGTGATTATTTCATCGGAGTTTTTTTTTTTTTTTGGAAAAGATAGGTGCCAAAGAGAGGGAAACATAGAATGTAAGTCTTTAACATACAACTTATCTTGTTTTTTTTTTTTCTCCTTGGATCTTTCTTTACAGATACCCAGACTATCTTGTTCTTCTTTCAATAGTTTAATATTTGTGTTTTTTATTATTAAGTTTTTTTTTCTTTTTAATAATTTGAAACGTTGTAACATAACTTTGTAGTTTATTAACAATTGCCTCAAAACATTTATTCATATATTCATTGGTTACTATAAATAGCAGAAAGGACAATAATTGGTTAACTAGTTACGATATAATAATAAATAATTACAATAATATACAAATTTACGTTTATTCATTTTGAAAATTAAAAAAAAAAAAATGTTGGTTAGATCGAGATTATTAGGTGCTTCAAAATACTTGAATCCGTATTTTATTAGATCATTCCAAACTACATCAAGGAGTGCGTTAACTATCCCTTTTTTACCTGTGTTACCCCAAAAACCAGGTGGTGTTATTGGTACTCCAAACAATTCATACAAAGCCCCGGCAAATAACAAATTCGAAGGTTCTATTCATTGGTGGATAGAAAAAAGTTTCGCTATTACAACTGTTCCATTGGTTACTGCTTCCTTCTTAACCACCGGTCCTTTAGCTACGGTCACTGACTCTATTCTTGCAATTTCTTTATTAGGTTACTCTTACCTCGAATTCCAATCATGTATCGCTGATTATATCACATCAAGAGTTTATGGAAAATGGCATAATTATGCCATGTATCTATTAGGTTCTGGTTCCTTGTTGTCCTTATATGGTATTTATAAATTAGAAAACGAAAATAATGGTGTTACTGGTCTAGTTAAACAAATGTGGAAAGTTGATTCTACTTCTACTATTGAAGAGAACCTTTCAAGGAAAAAATAAGAAACAAAATGCGAATTAACTATGAATTGATCATTTCTGTACATGTTTTACAATGCAAATTTTAAGTTTTTAAGCTCCTCTTCTTTTTTTTTTAGTAATTTCATTTCATATTCTTTTTTTTTTTTTGACTTTACTTACTCATCTTTTAACTAATTATATATATCCCTTTACACTTATATACATCAATATTATTTTTTTTTAGATTTAATTTGATATATTCACAGCTGTTTCTTTTCAAGAAATATCATCTTGAAGTTTTGATCTCCACTGTTTTAAACTTTTGATTAAATCATCTTTTGTTATAGGCAAATGGTTTAGTTTAAACAATGGTTTTTCATGACAATAAATATCCCTACAATCCAAACATTTAATAATATTAACCGTTTGACTTACCTGATCAATTCGACATCTAACTAATGGCTGTAATTCAATTAAATAGCGTTCTAATATAGATACATCTTTAATTTCACATTCTTCTAGAAAAATAGAATAAGAAATATTATTATCTCTATCATTATTATTATCACATACTAATGATAGGATTGTCAATTTTTGCAATTTTTGTTTCATTAGATCATTTAATTTAATCTTATGCGTAATTGAATCCTTATATGTACCAAAGGAAAATATTGATAGTAAAGTATCTTCAGTTGTACCTATTGGAACTTTTAACCAATATTGTTTATAATGAAATATTTGAGGGTTTTCCAAAAGTTGTCTAATTGAATCATCCATTCAATTTTATTTTTATTTACCTTCACTTAATAGCAGTTTATCCAGATCAATGGTTGTTTATATCCATATACTTTCGTATATACAAAACTAGTGTATTCAGTATTTTTTTTTTCAGTTTATTTTCCTTTATAATAAAAGTTAGTAGCAACATAAGATATATTCCAAAAACTAAAAACTTCATTAGGTTTGTATAGAAAAAAATAAACAAAGATATAAATAAATAAACATGTAGTTTATAAAAAAGGTCCTATTCTCAATATAAAACTAATATGTGTATACTGTATTACTTTTAATTAGATTGAGAGATCATCAATAATGGGGTTAAGGAACCAAAAAAGTAAAAAAAATTATGAATACTATTCGATATAATACAAACTCTACTTTAATTCAAAGATTTCAAAGAAATGAACGTTTCAAGGAGGAAATAGCTAATAACAGGAAAACTGCGACTTCCTATGAAAATAATTCTTCTGATAAGCAAGAAGATACTCATCAACATAATAATGATAATAATGATAATGATAATGTTGATAATACTAATAGTATAGAACAGGATCCAGCATTTATCTCATCATTTCCAAAAAATTCAATCCCATATTTAAAAGAATTATGTTTGTCAATTTATCCAAAATCAATTCATAAGCAAATAAATGAGTTAAGTTCTTTAAATGATGGTTCATTAGAATTTCACAGCCTTCTAGCGTTAATTGTTAAAAATTTTATTAAACATTGGTATGGTCCTAAGATTCATACTGATGATCCTGAGTTAATTGAAACATTATTTAAAATTTTCTATAACCTAACAACTTTTATTAGAAAAAGAAAGGGAAGTATTGATATGATACAATTTTTATTAAACGATATACCGGTTATAATCTATGAGCATATTGACGCAGTTAAACAATTAAATAGACATTATATTATTGATTCTGCTAGATATGAAATGTATTGTAATTCACTTATGATTGAAAATGATAGATATCCATTTATTATTACTGATTTAATCAAATATAATTTATCGTGTGTATCTGTTTTACAAAATACTTTTTTGGATTCATTATTTAATGAATTTTTACTTGGGAGGATACTTGATACTTGTTGTGAGCCATATTATTTCCTTAGAATGCTTATAAAGGTATCAGATAGGATACTTGATGAAGAAAATTATAGTATGATGAATCAAAATAAAAATTATTATAAAGCACTATTTGACACAGTTCAATCTAAAATCTCAAAAATTTTTAAAGGCTTAATAAAATTATATTCTAATTTAACAAATGGTTCAAATAAAATCAAAGCTACTTCAAACGGAAACAGTGTAATGAATTCATATTTATGGACATTAATTACTATTAATATTTTATCACTTGATAATAAAAGACCTTTATTTTACATCTGTTTTTGCTATATCAGACATTTTATATTGCTATCAAAAAGTATTAATCAATCTGTAGATTCCATCTTTATTGAAAATCTATTATGGGGACAAGTTTTAACAACCAAGAATACTAAGCATGTACTAAATTCCATTCGAACATTGTTGTTTCCAAATGATAACCTTATGGGACCAAGCACAATTATTCCAACAGGTGAAGAATTTGAAAGTTTTAAATTACAATGTATCAATAAACTTATCAAAGTGATGGAATTGAAGAAACTAGACTCTATATTAGGTGTTACTCAAAATGATATAAAATATTTCATCGATATTATATGTCAAGAAGATAAAAAAATAAATAAAATTTTGTTACTTAGAATCATAGACTGTTTTATTGCACATTTGACAGAAGAAAATTCGACTTCAGATTTGGTTTGATGAATTACATTTGATTCTATCTTCATATATATATATATGTATGTATTCTTCTTTCTTTATTTCTTTTTCAATATTCGTTATATAATATGATATTCCAAATTAAGCTAAATTAAAGCAAAATACGACATAACATTCACGTTTAAGCTTCTTGATAAATACGTCATCTTTATATTTCTTTTCCCTTCCCATTTAAAAGATTTTTTTTTTTGATTTGTAAGAGAAAAATAAATCAAAAGTACTTTATAAAATATGAACGATATCTCATTACTAATGTATAACTCTTTAATACCGACAAAACTACAGGTATATTTTATTCTTATTTGATTGACAATACTTAAATTGGAGCAGTATAAGTCATCAGTATACAGTAATATAATATATATATATTTGGATTTGTGTCTATTACAGACAAAAATATTTTTGTGGCGGCTATGACAAGTTTTCCTGGTGAGCACAGTCCTGTACCAAAACAACTTTTAGAAGCACTGCCTAACCAACCATTCTTATATTTGGTGCCAGAGACTAAACTTTCTTCGTTGATATCTTCAAAATATTCATCAAAGTTTGAAATCTCAGATGACCCATCTCTTCTAACAACTAATGTAACTGAATCTAATGATCAGTTAGATTTGCATTTTCCCGAAAATATCAAAAAGCTTTACTCTACTATGGATCCTATTGATGAATCAAATAGAATCATCTACAAAAGGCCAATATATATTAAGAAAGATTCTAAGAATATCACAACTAAGGACAATAAACATAATTTATTTTCCAACCTATCCCCATTAGCTAAAAAATATCTAGATGAAATATCTCCAAATATTAAACAAGGATATCACATAGATGAAGAACATGCAATTGAGGCTTTACAGAGGAAACGGAAAATGGAAGATATTCAAGATACTGATATAGATATGACACATAGGTTTAAGAATAATAAAATTTCTATGTCTTCAGGCGTTTCAATAAGTGAATCAACAATTACAAAGCAATACTTTGATGAGTTAAATAGACTATTTGAACGTATACGGTCGGATGTGAATCAAAAATCTTTTGCTAACCTCGAGTACTGGATCAGTATTAATAAGGATAATATTTGCTTGAACGAAAGAACATTACAAAATATTGAACTTCTGTTGAAAAATATTTTAAAAGTTCCTGATGCTAATAATAATATTTCTTTAAATGATTTGATATTAATTTTAGATTTGATGATACAAAACATTACAATATGTACACCTACCGCAATATTTGATAATAAGATAGATAACATAACAAAAAGAATTGCCAGCTTATCAATTTATATTATATTCTCTATCTTTTTGTTAAAAAGAGCTGAAAGAGAAATATATATGGAAAAATACGCGGTGATACCAATTAAATATTTATCTAACTTCATTACGGACATGAAAGAAAAGTGTGTATCAACAAATTTACATTCGGATCTTGTGTTATTAACTCATTCAATTAAGCTTTTACCTCGTTATATTCGACAAAATACATATTTAGATGATGGACTTTTAACAAAATTGATATATATCTTTACTGATATAATCACTGATTCAGAGTTAACTTTTAGTGTTAGTACCTCCGATCAATACTGTTGGGATACTATAAGGCGCCTCAGTTCGGAGACTCTTGTAGCCATCTTTCGTTTAGTGCCAACTCAGAGATTATTTCTAATTAACGAGTTCTTAACTAACATCGATAAATTGCCTTCAAAAAGAATACAGAAGAAAATGAAGAAAATTACTAAAGATAGATATGTCACGTATTTTACTGAATGTTTAATGACCATGTTACAGACCATTAATGCTTTAGAAATTTTAAAGATAGAAAACGAGGCAACTAATGGTGTTATTGATATGTTTAGTAGAAAGAATTTAGAACAAGAAAAAAAATTATCAAAGTTTATTGATCATATTTTAATGAAACTATTTTGAAGAAATTTTTACAGAATCCAATTAAATATCGATACATGATGGAGACATATTCTCTAGATTTAATTACCCTTTTTAGACTCCCAACGTATTATATTTCTTCTCGTGTTTTGTCGTCTATGTTTGGTAAACTTTTAGCAATTTTTGACTCAGCATCCTTAACATCTATTGTGTAGACTTCATGTTTATCAATTCTTGGTCAAATTGGTTCGGCTCTTTTGGATGTAAAACGCAATACTCTACCTCAACAAGATAATAATATCGTGAAACTACTCAACTATCCCGAATACATTCCGCAGTTTTTAAAATCATTTCAACGTTGTTTTGAATACATCTTAAAGACTAATGACGAAATATCTTCATACAAATATCTTCAAAGCAAAGTGCTGGAGAAATTAATAAAGCTTCATGAGTTGAGTACTGATAGAAATAATATTTCGAATATTGACAATTATATTGATAAATTTATAAGACAACTCCCCTGTACACATGTGTCACTTAGCAACATGCTCTCATTAGAAGATATTAATCATGATTTTTGTTCTGTATTACAATCTGATGAAAATATCTCCCAGTACGATGTTTATTTCCATATCTTATTAACAATGCTTGATAACAGCAAAATTAAATTAAAGTCTACAGCAGTAAAATCCCTTTCATTGCTTGTATTCCAGGATAATAGCATCTTACTTAATCCAATGGTGAAAGCTGCAGTAACCCAAGTGCTAATGGATGATTCAGCAGCTTCTGTAAGAGATGCTATTTTGGACTTAATCAATGTTGGCACCTGTTACATGGAGTATTATAAACAAATTAATATCAATTTTGATGATGATAGTATATTAGTTAGAAAACACATTTTAAAAATTAATGAACAAATATATGAAGAATGTGATGATCTTGAAACTTCTGTTTTTGTTGCATCCAGGATTTTACTAAGAATTGAGGATGAAGAAGATGTTATTATAGAAATTGCAAGAAATACTCTTTTGAAACAATGGATATTGTCATTCCATAATAATAATAATAAATTAGACATAACTGAAAGAAAGATTATACAAAGAACAATTTCCGTAATTTCAGGAGTTATATCTGAAAATAAAAAGAACACAGAAGTGTTTGAAGACTTTCTAAACTTTTATTTACTTAAAAAAGAAATCCATTCTTCCCAACAGTACAATCAAATAGTGAAAAATCTACATACTATTGTTAATGTGCTGGTTCAAGATATTGTTAACACCCAAGTTCGAGACCCTATAGATGATAAACAATCACTTACCACTCAACGTTTTTTGAAATTATTAGCATTATTCGCAGATGCTATTGTACCATTTATTACTAAAGAACATATCTTCGATTTATATCCTTATATATTGACAGGGGGAGTAATGAGTTACATTACCATACTTTGCATGTTTTTAACAAAACTTTGCAAAAGTCAGTAATATTAAAAAGCGGCTTTCTAGATGACGTTGAAGCATATCTTTTAAGGCAATTAGTGGGGTTAAATACAAAAGAAATTGATGAGGCTATTTCTATTATATGGCAAACTGCGACACAAAGAAACAATAAAACACGTATAATTCAAGCATGTTCTTCATGCCTTATACATTTAAATCCATATATAGTTGAAGCCGCTAAATCGACAGAAAACTATTATGTTGATAATAAAATTTCGCGTTTACTTTATTTGCTTACTTCGTTTGCACGGTTTTGTTCATTTAATTCAACAACTGACAAAATACCTTTCATTGACAAAAAAGAAAGCCTACCAGAATATGTTGCTAAGTGTCTCCTAGTTTTCTCCAAAAACAGTATGCCACATGCTTTACGAAAGACTAGTATTAAAAATTTAACAAGATTATGTGGTAGTTATCCAAAATTATTTAATTCGAGACATATTTTAAATCTTTTGAGGAGTGAATTCAAAAGCAATAAATTGGATAGCAAACTTGTAATAATAGAAGGATTGTTAGAATTTTTTCAAGAGAAGAAGCAATGTCCCTAAGACAAATTGGTCTTGTTGGAAGAATGTACTCAAACAAAAGAAACCAAAAACAAAAGAAGCAGATATCATTAACAGAAGATGATGGAGTTTGTTTTGCTTTAAGTAACAAATTTATTGACGATATTTTGGATATGTGTCTATTGCCGAAAAGTGATGAAGCAGTTACTGCTATTAACTTATTAAAACTTATTGTGAAATGCGGATACGTTAATCCCTCGAGGTGTGTCCCATATTATATTGCCCTGTTAGTCTCTAATCAGAAAATAATATCACATGCTGCAAATGAAAGTGTAACTGAATTGTTAGAACAACATAAAACTATGGTCTTAAACAATATTTCGAAAGGAATTTTTCTTGCAATGGACTATTCCAAAACACTATTCAACGGAGTTTCTTATAAACATAATATGTTTTTAAATACTCTACAAGATGTTTTTTTAGAAGACAAGAGGAATGTGAACAAATTTTATAAACATTTAGAAAAATTCATAAATTCCCAACTTAATGACACACTGTCAATTGATTCTAATTTTGGTAAAATGTCGTCAACATTGTTTCTTTCTACAAATATCGCTAATTTGAAATTTTACGATCACATGCACTTTTTCTCGATTATTAAAATGTTAGACTTTACAGAAGAACAATTACGTGATAATATTTTAGAGATCCTTAAGAATAAAGGGGATGTATGATTGGAATATAGCAACATTAAAATTTTCTATAATAGTGCAATATGTGCTTAAAGATCTAAAATACTATTTATTGGATAAATACGGGTATAAGCAGTCTATTCTTGATTCTTTGTTTGAAATTTCCCCAAGAGGTAATAACAAACCGATGCCTCTTGAAAAAGAGGGCTGTGGTAATTTTGTTGAAACGGTAGACAGTGTCACTCGGTTATGTGATAATGATCACGTATGCATCGATTATTTGAGTGAGCAGCGATATGTTGAATAGTAAACTTTAAGATTTTACGTCTAGCACTGATTTGCACATAAACATAAGTAAGGAAGTAAAGAGAAGGATGCTATTTACCAAATATGGTCAATACTACATTTAAACAGCAATTGGGTTTGAAATATCAAAGTTTTTTTTTTTGCAAATTTCTAGGGCAGTAATGTTAGCTGAAATCTTCCATAACATGTATATATATTTTTTCTTTTGCAAACAAATTATTACCAGCAAGTTCTATATTAATTACACTTTTTACATTCATCCCTACAAAATATCTTATAATTTTCTGTTGTTTTTTTTTTTTTGTTTATTGTTCGTTTGTTACAGTAAACAATTTTTATAAATAAACATTCTTGTAAGTTTTTGACTTACATTACGCTTAAGATAGATAATTACAAAGATATTTTTTGAAAGAAAAAAAAAGAGGCATTTTGAAAATTAATTTTAGATTAAAAGTATTTAGTGACAGCACAACTCAGTACAGAGCGTTTCCTGGAGTGTCTGTCTTAGGGTACTATTACAGGCTTTTCAAATTTCCTGTTTTAGTAAAAGTATATAAATTGGAGAATATGAATCATTTGGAATACAAGAAGAGTCAGTAAAAAAGAAAAGACCAGAAGTTAAAGAGAAACAACCAATTGTAGAAGCTCATTAATAACAGCGGATGTTGCTTAAAGACTTTTTTTACCAATTTCATAATTTTATTGTAGTGTTTAATTCTAATACTGCATAAAAACCTATATGAAAATAAAATAAAAAAAGTAATACTGGTGTGAAATGGTTATGAAAATGAATTGAAACAATTGGTTATATAACAAATAAAAAAGACGGAAGTGGGACACTAAAGTTTTTCTTTAAACATTTATTGCATTATCCAAGTTATTATTATACTTGTCGAAGTTTAGAAAAAAAGAAAATTTAGGAGTAGGCAAACATAAGAAAACTATCATACTTTTTTATTTTTCAACAATATATTTAGAAGACTACAAATATATATATATTAATCGTTTATTTATCTAGTATAAAATAAAAATTTTTCAAATGTATCACACTTTTTTTTTTTGCGACACTTCACTATATAGCCGCAAAAGTTACCTCCTTGGCGCAGTTTTCAAAAAAAAAAAAAGGTGTACAGCGTGTAATGGATGAACTACTGTAAAATATCTTCACTTCGTGGCTTTTTAAACAATATAACAACCTCTTGGTTTGTTGAAATCTATTAGGTGTAAAAGATATCGGACTGTATATAAACAAATACTAAATGTGGAGAAGTATTAGTGTTATTAATACACAATAGATAATATTCGGGAAGAAGTAAGAGGGGACCCTAACTTTACAATCTTGTTACAGTGAGAGTGACCAAATACCACTTTTGTTTTTTTATTTGCGTCGTTGCCGAGATGTCCAGTTTGTCGTACCTTACTTAAGAATGGAACTTAGGAGTACGTGGATTAAGAATGAGAATACATGTATATAATTTATGTAACATATAGAGATACACAGTTATATAGATATATATGTTGGAATTTTTCCGATTTAGGAGATAACTGTGATAGTTGTTTATTTATTATGCTAGAACTGTTCCCTATATTGGAAATATATTTTTCTTACGGGCAAAAATTTATCTTTCAGAAAATTATTTTATATATAAAGAAGGAATAGATAGATTTGACAGTATATATGTTTATATAATGTACAGTAATCATACAGGGAATAAATGGGGAAAGTCTCACCGAATAAACATCACTATAAAATTATCAAGGATTAAAACAGATCTACTTACCATCACGTCTAACATCACCGAAGATATGAAAAATCTATCTCTTTCTTTTCAATATAGAAATAGAGCTCTATTCATAGGTAAACTTATTACTTATCTATCTAATACATTTATTACCATAGTCTCTCTGTTGAATTCAAGTTCTTCAACAGTACTCTAAATAGAAATTAGAGTTGAGCCATTAGCGCAAGAATAAAAATGTCTTATACAAGACAATAAAAATATATTTTTATTTTCTCAAAAAAAGACGTACTAAAAGAGAAACGATGCGCAAGCCCGGAATCGAACCGGGGGCCCAACGATGGCAACGTTGGATTTTACCACTAAACCACTTGCGCTTAATACTCATTTCTTGTAAAAAATATCTGTTTGTGATAGAGAACTAAGTAAAAAGGAATTAAAACACAAAAAGTTATGATAGCATGTATCTCTTTTAAAACTATATAACTATATACTGGGCTATCTTGTCACTTGATCTATTTCTATTTAAGTTATATATAAAATACATAAAGGAATTATTAGTAGAAAAAGATTTTTATAAACTCACAAATTTGTGAATCTACTCGAATATCCTCCCTACTTATATAGGTCCACATGTTATTTATGGAATGTCTAATGAAACTTGTCTTAAATTATTGTATCACAATGAGGCGTCCCTCGATACAATAGAAAATTGCTCATGAGTCTTACTAACGTGGAAACACGTTCTTGCAGTTACGAAAACACAAAATAATTACCATATGAATCTTGCAACTACCATAACACAAAATATTAAACAATTATTGTCTTATTTGTTCATTATTTATTTGGTTCTCGACACCTTTTGATCCATGTGGTCCTAACAAAACAACAATCATTATCCTAAAGCTTTTTCCTCTTATATTTACTTTTCCACCTTATTGTTGATTTTACCTCTTAGTCTTCTCTTCCTTTTTCTGTAACGGTGCTTATTGCCGGTGTGTGACTCTAAGACTCTTATGGGACTTGTAAGTATGTTGTTATTCTGGTAGCCTGTTTGTTACTTTTTCCTTCAGTTACTTTTTTTCTGTAATTTCTTTTTCCTAAATCTCTTCTCCTTAAACATTTCTTGAAACTCTTTTCTTTTTTCCATCGACACGAATGTACTTCTCTCGAGAATTGAATCTCAACTTTTTTCCTGCACCCGCACAGTGAACTGGTATTTTTAAAACTTTCAATAAATGATTTTTTCAAATTTCCCAGTTTGAAATATAAAACTCCACATAAAACCTTAGTATCATTAGTGGACTAATAAGGCCTTGACTATAATTATTTTTGATTTATTGATTTTTGTTTTATACGCTATATGTTCTGATGAATTTGACGTATATTATTATCTCGAAGGTTTTACAATACCTTTGAGTTCAGTTGGTAATAATTCTATGCATAGAGTTTTATATATTTTAAGAATAAAAAGCTTTCTCCATTTGATTGTGCTCATTTATAGAAAGATTATGAAACTCCTTTGTGATGTTGGACATGCTAATTCTATTATACAATTTTTATTATTGATTCTCCTTGGTTCTTTTTACCAAGGCATAATATATACTTATAAATAAGATATAAATGTTCCTTTCTATAAATGAATTGTTTCTATTTCTATTCCAATGAAAAATTTTCTCTTAAATATTTTGTTATCACCTACGTGGTAGTGAAAACTTCGTACATAATGACTTCAGTATCATAATTGTCAAAGGAAGTACTCAGTATTCCAGCAGATTGAAAGTTAATAAAAAAGAATACATATTAGTTAGCAAAAAATCATGCCATAATTCAAGTAGGTCTATGGATTTGAACCACAAAAATGGACAATCGGCACAATTTTGGTCTTTTATTCTATTTTTATGTAATAATTACGCCTTATTAATTTATGTTCAACTTTTCTACTGAATTATTCAATAAGTAAACCTCAGATGGCATGTTAATTCTAAACAGAGCTTGAAAGCAATTACTTTTTTTTTAAAAAAAAAAAAATAACAAACACAAATATACATTTTGAATACCTTAAACTTAATATCAAATATAGGTTTTTTTTTTCTTTTTTTTTTTTAAAAAAATCCTTTTTTCACCTTTTAACGCCTTACGTTTGCATATTTTTAACTTTAAAAACTTTCAGTTTTCAAATGCCTTTTCTTTTGAAAATTTTGTGTTTTTCTTTTTACTACTTTCAAAATTATCTTTTATTTAAAAAAATAGAAAATTCTTGTTTCTTTTCTTGAAAACTATACGTTGTTCTGATAAGGGACAATTTGAACTAAAACATCTTTTTACTCGACTAACAATTAAAATTTAAATTATTGTTTAATATTAAAATAGTTTTTATACCACACGATGTTTTGTTTTAATAAGTGATAAATTTAGTAAATATATGTATATATTATAATTACTTTCAAAATATTATTATTTTATTAAAAAAGTAACGCCAATAATGTTATTGCTAACAAATATTCTTAACTTAATATTTAGTAGTGAATTTATTAAGTATATAAATAGAATTGATGATCTTCTGTTATATAGAATTTAGGGAAATATATTTACAAAAAGTAAAAAAAAATATAATATGTATAAAAATGTAAGGGGTTATCTCAAGTAATATACTAAAATATGGATATTAATTATATATAAACACTTACAAATTATATAGTTGTTGATTCTAACTAGTAGACCAATTATATAATCCTTATTATAGGTGTGGGATATTCTCTTGTTCCTTCTCTTAAGTAGAACCTAATAGATCTAATAAGAATATGAATGCTGATAATTACCTCTGGCACACTCTCCCAATAATCAGAGGTCTCTTAAATAAGTTTCTCTGTAATTTGCCACCAAGGTCAATCCGACGATCATTCGTTCGAATACACTCACAGCCTGGGCCCAGAGTTTCGGCTGTTCCAAGTCCTTCGCCTCGACATTAAGCGTTACCCGTGGACTACGTATTTCAGGATTTTCCAATTAGGGCTTCTTACAAAAAAGTGGTGAGGAAAATACTTTAGAAATATCAACTGCTTCATTTCTTTCTATATGATTGGAAATGAATATCAAATATTGTAGTTATTTGTTATTTGATATTGAATATTCATATCAAGAGTAAATGGTAGATTACCATATTAACATATTAAGAGAATTGGAATATCCTATTTAAATGGAGGAGGGTAAATTATCATACTAATGAAATTTTTTACTATGTAGAGAGCTTTGCTGTAAGAGTTATTGTCAAGGGATAATTTATCGCTAAAATCTTATTGGTTCATTATATTTTATTCTAAAACTTATTTTTCAGAAAAACCAAATAAGGTTCTACAACCTATAAACCAAGATATTTAATAACAAAATTACCAATTAATATGTAACAAAAATGATAGGGAAAAGATGTAAAAGGGCTTGGTAGATTTCTATTTTTAACTTTTGATTTCTTTTTTTTTAAAAAAAATGTGTGGTAATGCAAGGCCTTCACTGATTCTTTGCTTTTGAGTAACTCCTGAAATAAATAATGAAAAAAAAAAAAAATCATGTTCAACTATAGAAGCTGACTAAAATTCTCGGTAAAACTTTTCTTTATATTTTTTTTATTCTTTACTTTGAATCTTTTTTCAGCTAATTATTATCAGGATTTTTTTCTTTGGATTTTCAATCCTTCCCTTAGGTGAAATTTTATTTCCGAAGAGCTTCTATAACCATAATCAAAAATATGTTGAACAAGGAATATTCAATAAAATTCCTCCAACTCTACAATTTCTTTTGTATTCCTTGATCACAGACGTAACGAATAAGGTTAGAATAAAGGGTTAATAAACTAAAAAACAATGGATTAAATTAAAAAAAAACGTAGATGGAGAGATATTAGTCTAAGCAAAGCCAAACAATTTTTTAAAAAATTAAAAAGATTTGTACAAAATTAAAATGAAATATTTTAATTAAGTTTAAAATTCGGTTAATCAATACAAAAGTTTAAATAAAAATATAAAAATGACAGTGAAGATATAAAGAAGAGAAAATATAGAATGATATTTTCCCAAAGCATGACTCAGAGAGAGAAAAATAATGTTTTAAATTTTTTTATCAACGAAAACCAGCCAAAGATAAAGCAAATTAAACTAAGAGTAAACAGACTTTGAAAAAAAGATATTGGATACATAACTTTCAAGTATATTCAAGTTAGTGAAATTCTTCAATTTTGAATTATTTTTGTAATTTTCCTAATGTCAGTATTTTGAATATGGATATCTATATTTATTAGGTACTGCTAGAATGGAAGGTTCAAGAAAAAAATATGATGAACCAATAAGATCTCATGATAAAAATATCTTGCTGCAAAAATATCTAATAATAATTTTATTATTAGTAGGATATTTTACCCCCTTGTACATAGATTAAATATACCAAGTTTCCTAATATGTCAACGTGGTAATCTATCAATTACCCCTGATATGAATACAGTGGCAAATAACAATTAAGTATAGTATTCAATATTCATTTTCAAACATATAAGAAACATGAAGTAGCCGATACTCTAAATTATTTTCCTCACCATTTTTTACATTTTACATATTTATATTATTTTACACTATTACTTTTATATAACTTCCAGAAGACCGAACAACATTTCCACAAGAACATCTTCTAAGTTAATTACATATACAAATTTTTAATATAGACACATAATACACATTTCTAGTCAAGAATGTTTGCTAATAATAATACTAGTAACGACGTTAATTCTTTTCAGATGCATTTGAAATATTCTCAGTATTATTCAATTATTATTAGCATTATAGTTTATTGATATAAAAACAAAAGTAGCGTTCTTCACCTTTCTTATTGCTACAATGAAATTATAAATTTTAACAAACAAAAATTATATATCAATAGAAACAAAGAAATATGGTAAAATAATTTTTTTTTCCTTCAATATTGTGAGATTAAGAAATTTTTTCTAGGAATGGCCTAAGTTAACAATGTAAGTTTTTTGATATTTAGTAACGTATACCAATTAAAACTCGATTGTTTATAGTTGCATCTTTCTTACAAAAAAAAAAAACTTGTCTATTCATTTTGTTCTAATTCAATTCATTTCAATACAAAAAAAAAAGTTTTTCCAAAATATAGTAATATATTCAAGTACTATAAAACATAAAGCCATACGTTTTAGCATATGTCAACAACAACAACGAGGGAAAAAAAAACGCATTCAAATTCCAATAATTTCCCTTATTTAACTTTTATAGAGTTTAAGCACAAATTTAGTTTAGTATTTTTCTAGGTTTTAGATGACTCTTTTTAAAACATTAATATGGGCTGCTTCTTGAAACAAGTAACATTTTTATTTTAATAAAACACAATAGACAAAACATCACTCGTTAAGAAAACTTTTTTTTAAAACTTAGAGTTTGTTTTTATATAAATAAACTTACAATGATCTTTGATTTTAATCAATTAGTCATTTAAAGTACTATACACTTGAGGACCATTATTTATTACAACTACATATTTTGATATGATATAGATGATATGCTATTAAGGTTGGTTGTATTCTCAGTAGGATTCATTTTTAATTTCTTTCAGACTTTCAAGATATTAACATCATTAATTTCGCCATTATTTTTATATATACTACTACTACTACTGAAGCAATTTTCATTATACGACGTACTGTTTATGATATTGGATATTGACATAATGTTTTTACTATTTATAGGATCATATCTGTCTATGGTTAACGTGAGTTGTGCGCTACCAGTATTCTCCTCAACACTTTTAATTTTTCTTTCATTAATATTTTTATTTGGATATACTCCATTTGAATTAACCAAATTATTAAAGGTATTTTCTTTAATCACTTGATTTCTACAAGGCTCTGAAACATATGATCTACTTTTTGACATATGACATGATTCATTTGTTGTTGATATTGTGATATTTTCTTTATTAACATTCATTATTTTTCCATAAATCTTCTTTTGTTCTTTAATCATGGAAGTCAACGGAAGTGAGGAATGTGATATCTTTAAAGAAGATATATATGATTTCTCTGCTTCTAAAGGTTTATCACTTTTATTTTTACAGATGTTGTTGTGCTCCTTCTCATCTCTTGATTGGTTCCCGATTACACTTTTATTCTCAAATCCGTTGCTGTCTTTAAGTTCGCTGGAATTGTCAGTTTTAAGATTGTTACCATTTTTATTATTTTTCTTCTTATCTTCACTTACAGCATTGTCATCAACAATCTTTTTACTCACTCTTTCAGCGGTCAATGTCAACGGTATAAGTATTTTTTGTTTCAACTCAGCTATTCGATTATTTGTGCGCACATTACCTTGTAATGTTCTAGGTATCCCAGAAAAATTTTTCCAATCTTGTTTTTCCTTCTTTGAAGTCTTAAAAATATATGGTTTTTTCAATGGTTCTGCCATAATAACAAATTTCGATTTATGCAATTCAGTGTTTGATATACCAATTACCACTGATCCGCCACATTGTGCCTCTCTTCTTAATAATCTTCTTCTGCAAATTTCACTATTATCAATAGTAGATTCATCGTCTTCTTCATCTGAGGAACTATGATAGTCAAGATCACACTTACGATCAACATTTTGATATATTTTGGGAGTTCTTTGTATTGGGACGTATCTAAACTTTTTAATAGTTTTTTGAAGAAGCCGATCTCTCTTTTGCATCCTGTCATATTTATATAAGAGTGATTTGATATGTTTTTTGGTTAATATTTTCTTTTTAAGTAATTCTTTTCCATCTGTAGGATCATTAATAACAGTGACCCGTTGTAAAGTAGAAACCCAGTTTGGTAGGTCTAGCTTATCATAAATAAGTTCTAATCTTTCTGCTTCATTAACACCTTGATTCACATCAAATTGATGCATTCGATTCTCTTGTTTCAACATTTTTTTATGAAATGACATATACGTTTCGTCACTTAACGGATCAATTAAAGTTTCAACATTGTTATCATCAGTTCCACCGATTATATTTGTCTTAATATCTAATATCATACTCGTAATCAAACCTTTTGATTTTTCAACATCCAACTTATCCATTTTTATCTTTGCATGGTCATCGTTATTACTGGCTGCTTCTTGTTTTCTATCCGTTGGGTCTTTTTGATTGCTTTTTCTAACTTCTGAATGAAGAACAAGAAACCTTTTATTTGGATCAATTGAATACTCTTCTTCATCAAAATCAAACTTATTATCATTTAACACATCTTCTGTTCCCTTTGATCTCAATGATCGTGAATCTTGCAAACTCTGTCCTTGATTCATTATTCAAATGTAAAAAGGATAGAGTAATGTATGATGATATATAAATACTATTAAAAAAAAAAAAAAAAATTTCGAATATAGCTTTTTGATATCTTTACAATTGATATATTTCAGGAAATTTTCCAAGACATTAAGTACATCATCTTTCTTTCAACTTTGTTCCTCTCATTCCGTACTTTACCTTTCTTTCATTAAATAATTTTAATTTATTTTCAATCTTATTTTTTTGTTCCTCCAGTTCTTGGTAATTTCCCATTTGTGACAATGTTTTCCTAATTGAGTAACAGTACTTGATGAACTAAAGGATATGATAGCGTCTCTCCAAACACACTCTTTTTTTTTTTTTTTTGTTTCGTCACTCGACAGACAGATCGAAAGGAAAAAAAAAAAAAATAACAAACACCCCAGAGCTAATAACTATTCGACGAGTTATTTTTACTGCTTTTTCATTGAAAGTGTTCATTGAGAACAAACTGTATACACAGAAAAAAAAAAGTACAAATAAAGTAATAGAGACTTGCTCTGGCTTAGACACTTTATTTAATCGATTCTGCCTTCCTATCCCAGTTGTTTTAACAGAAGAAACATAATTGAACTAATTAAACCTAAAATATAGAAAGGGAGGTAAACACGCAAAGAATATCATTCACTATGTTAAATAGGGGTGGTAAAAAATCTGTGTTACCTGTATCAGACTCTGTTAGAAAAAGATATTCTGAATATGTGAAAGATGACGATTATGATTATTCCCAGGAATCAAAAGATGTGTTATTATCTAAAAATAATACGAATGGAAATAAAATATTTAAGATGTTTAAGAACCAATTAGATAAAATTCATTGGAAATTGTTTTTATATTCTTCTTTATTTTGGATTATTTTAATCTCATATTATGAAACTTCCTATGTTAAAAATACTATAAATAGATGTCAGTGGAACAAATGGGAAAAATGGAGTTCTAGCAGTCAACCACATAGAGTGGCATTATATGCTGATCCACAAATCATGGATGCACATTCATACCCAGATAGACCAAGAATAGTTAATTACATTACAAGAGCGATAGTTGATCATTATCATATAAGAAATTGGAAATATATACAATATTATCTTGATCCCAATACCAATTTTTTCCTTGGTGATTTATTCGATGGTGGAAGAAGATGGGATGATGAATATTGGATTAATGAATATAAAAGATTCCATTCCATATTTCCAAAAAAACCAAATAGAAAGACAGTCTTTTCATTGCCTGGGAATCATGACATTGGCTTTGGTGACACTGTCATTGAGTCAAGTTTTAAAAGATTTTCCACTTTTTTCGGTGAAACATCTAGTACACATAACATTGGAAATCACACTTTTGTACTATTAGATACAATCGCTTTATCCGATACAACTAATGAAAACATTTCTTCTATACCAAAAAAATTTCTTAATCAATATGCTGCTATGAAAGAACATCCATTTCCAAGAATCCTATTGACTCATGTCCCACTTTGGAGAGATCCTGAACAACAACCATGTGGTCCTAGACGTGAATCTAAGAAGTTATTCCCTATTATGCGTGGTGAACAATATCAAACAGTTATAGAAAATTCAATAAGTCAAAAGATTCTTTCAATTATATCACCAAAATATGTCTTCTCTGGTGATGATCATGATTATTGTCATATAAAACACAGTTATCAACATAACGGTGAGAGCCATACAGCAGATGAGATAACTGTAAAATCATGTGCAATGAATATGGGTATCAATAAACCTGCTATTCAATTACTTTCTCTGTTAAATGATGGTACAACAACAGATACAATACAAACAGAGATTTGCTATTTACCAAACGCCTTTCTGCCATTATTTGTGTATGGATTTTTTGCTGTTGTTAACTTGATTCTGGTTATCTACGTTTCTTTAGTCGAGAGTAAACCAGTGGCTCATAACTACTTACCTATGCCTGTAGGCGTTGATTATGACCAAAGGAAAAAACACCAATCTATTAATAACAGAAAGCAAACTATAATACATTGCTTAACTTCTATTGTAAAACATTACTTTTTAATATTATTTATAATGTGGCTAACATTTTATTATTATTATAATATAGTGTAATCGCTAATTCACGATACCGCTATAATAAATAGTTTACAAACATTTCTAAACAAATCAGGATATATACACATATTTATCTATGTAAACCTCGTAACGCATTTTTTTATTATTTAATATATCTACTATTATTTTATATATTGTCTTGTTTCTGCTCCTATTTTAATTCAAAATGTATTTGTATATACATATTTTTTTTTTATTGCTTCTGTGTGTAAGGAGTTCACTTCAAAGAAACTTTCTTAAGAAACATAAAAAAAAGAAGACACATATTTTAAGCTTGAATTAACACAAGTACCCTTGTACAGTGTTACTTATTTTAAGAGAATCAGAAACTAAAGTTAAATGTAAATAAATATATAAATAACACGAAGAAGACTCATATGAATTTCAATAAGGTCAATCAACAGGAGTTGGGTATTGCGAAAAGGAATTAGAATCAACTGAAATCAAGAAAAAATATGAATATGTTTACGATTCAGATGATAAGGCCATGGAGGAACTTTTGGAGAAGCTAGAAGAAAAAAACTTAAGGATGATAAAGTATATGTGAAATGTAGGGAGTAGCGAATACAAGAAATGTCTTAGCATGCAAAGAACGCGGAAATTCAAAGTAAATTTGGTAATTATGGTATATTATACACAATTAATAAAAAATCACATTTGATTCGAATGAGTAGAGAAAATGATTAAATCGTGATACATTTTCAATCGGATACTTTTCTCCAAATATAAATATATAAATGATAAATTGTGTATTTTAACGCAAAGACATTAAGTACAAAATTTGTTAAAATAAATACTAAAGATTGGCCGTTTTTAATTAAAAAAATTAAACATTAAAGTGTCGCCATTTCCACTTGATTTTCGCAACGGTAAAAATGTTTTGGTATTAAAGGGTTTCACTAAATTTGAGTACAATCCAAACTATTTTCCAATTGGAAATCTTGAGCTTTAATTAAGGTTAACTGAGTTATTAGATTCCTCCTTTGAAACCTCCTATCAAAATAAAATATATAAAAGGAAATACCATAGTAATAGATATTTTCATGGTAACCGCAATAAAAATGAGTTGGATATATAAAGTTTCTGTATATATTAACTTCTTAATACAAGAGTGGATAAAAATATACAGGATCTATACACTTTTAGTACCTACATAAGTGCATGTCTATAGCTTTTTTTTAAAAAAAAAAAAATCAATATACTTACTTCTAAGAACCTATTAAAATAAATAATGCTTGATGCAGTAAAAACTTCCAAGTGCAATAACTAGGAAGAATGATGTTAAGAATAAATACATCAATATAGAGATATATGTTAAGTTTTTTTTTTTGTTTGTTTTTTCGATTCAAATTGTAGAAGGTAAGGAAATTTGGTATTCTACCATAAAATGACATGATATCAACTTTTTTCGTTCTTAGCCGATTTTAATTCAAGTAATTTCGCTTTCAATGTTTCATTTTCTAATAACAGATGTGCTCTATGTATCTCACTATCTCTCAATGCATTTAAAGATTTTTTTAACTCGATACAAGTCTTCGCATAACTGTCCTTTAAAAAATTAAAATTCAATAATAGCTTATGTGTATTGATTATTCTTTTCTTCATCTCTGAAATTTGATTCATTGTGTACTCATTAGTTAATTTTTCAGGTACGAAAGGTTGTACACTAGACATAGATTTTGTTGTTGAATTCAACATATACTTATTTTTACCATAACTATTATTTTTCGAAGCGTTTGGTGTTCTTTTATTACTTTTTAATAAGTCGTTTGATATTTTATGGACTATGTCACTATCAATATTATTATCCTTATTG
This sequence comes from Arxiozyma slooffiae, assembly GCA_017347545.2. Taxonomy (NCBI): domain Eukaryota; kingdom Fungi; phylum Ascomycota; class Saccharomycetes; order Saccharomycetales; family Saccharomycetaceae; genus Arxiozyma; species Arxiozyma slooffiae. The sequence goes on along the minus strand of JAFHAQ020000010.1, from coordinate 452,736 downwards.
TGAATATTTTTATGCAAATTAGTACTATTATCACTATTTTGGTTTGTTTTATTTTTATCTTTACCTTCCTCTAACTCATTACTTTTGGATTCGTTGTTATCTGCAGAAAGAGAAGAACTTGGGGATAAAGACGCGGGTGATAAAAATGGTGGTTGTTCATTTGAATTTTTTATATCTATTTTGGCTGATTTAGTAAGTTTTTCAAATTCCTCAAAATCTATATCAATATCGTCAATCTTTCTTTTGAGGTTATTGCCATCGTGATTTTTGCAATTAATAGAACTACTACTGGTGGTAGTGTCTGTAAATGTAATGTTAGAGTTAGAAATACTATTATAATTTGAAAAATCGTGAGTAATTGTATCAGGAAAGTTCAAATCATCTAAATCAAAGGATATCGTTGGATTATGTTCATCGCTTAATATATTTTCCAAAATAAATGGTTTTTCTTCATTATTAGGCATATTATTTGTGAAATTACTATTCAAAGTTTTCTTCTCATTAATTAATATTTGATTTGAATCCATCGAAAGAATAGCACGTTCGATGATACTTTCAAAATCTGCTGGTATGTTTTTACCATTTGTCACCATACCAGTTCCTTGATTTATGCAATTATTATCATTATTATCGGGACACTTCGATTGTTGATGGTGATCCAATGGTCCAGATTTCACAAAATGGTCATTTGATTCCGCCAATAAGTGATGAAATGTCTTTTCAATTACTGGATCATTCATATTTCCACTATCATTATAATAAATCATATTCCTTGAATCAACATTATTACTATTATTGCTACTGTTGTTGGTGCTTTTAAAGGAGTCACTAGGCTCAGAAGAACTGCTAATTTTTTTTATATTTTTTCCAAATGAATTGTTTGACATAGCCAGTTTATATTATCTATTCTTTTATAACATATATAATTATATGTGCGTGTGTTCTGTATCTATTAAATATAATGAAAAATAAATGAGGAAGAGAATATATTATTAGATTTGACAATGAATTGTATCGAAGAGCTAATATTTCTTCTAGAACATTCAAATATCTAGCTTTTACTGGATATAAATGTGATTTAATGGTCTATCAAAACATACATTTTTATCCATCAAAAAGTTAAAATATCAATTTATTCAATGAAGAATTGTAAAATGCTCATCGCTTTGGAGAAAACTTTTAAAAAATTTCAACAATTTCGAAACTTGCAAAGAGAAAGAAAATTAAATAAAATAAAACAAAAAAAAAAAAAAAAAAAAAAAAAAAAAAAAAACTGTTTCTATCATCATGCAAGACGACACAGTTAATAAACACATACTGAAATATCACTTATCGTAAAGGAGCTAACAATAATTGAGATATCTTTTTGACTTAATGAGTGGTTTTTAATGTTAGGCATAAATAAAGTGAATGTTCTTGTATTTAAAAAGCTTTGTTATATAAATTCCCAAATTTCATCAAATAATGCAGAAGAGGAGTTTAAATAATAATAATTTTTTTTTAAAAAAAAAAAAATACATTTACCAATATAATATATACGGATCAAAATGAAATATTGAAGAAGCAATGTCATCTTTACTGTCTTTATCAATTTAGTAAGAAGGGATATATATTAAAAAAAAAAAAAAACACAATAATTAGTCTATAAGAAATAATAATAATAATAAACGACATTACAATCATCTATTGCTACCAAGCACCCACATATTTGAAGAATAATCATCATTCTGTTCATCCTCTGAACCATATAAATTTAATGATGCAATTCTTTTAAATGCAACTGGCTTAGATTCTTTTGAATTAAGTACATCACAATCGGAATCCTTTGGTTCGTTTGTCTTGTCTTCTGATAAATGATCTTCGTTATTGTATAAACTCAAATTCAAACGGGTCAAAGTGGACTGTTTACTAATCGGACTTACCGTTTTAGAATGGGAGTTATCATAATTGAATAACGTCAAATTACTACATGAAGTTGGGGGAGATCCATGGATTTTATAAGGCGTATCGGATGGAAGTTTCTGTGGGATATCAGTAGCCATATCATCCTCTTGACCAGCACCTAACATTTGATCCTCTTCTTCTAGTTCTCTTAATAAAGTATTACCGTTATTCTCATTAGAATTGTTCCTATTTATCGGATCGTCAATGTATTCATGTTCAGAAAAATTCATTAGTGTGAAATGTTTGTTTCTTTCCTCGTTTTTCTTATGGATCAATTTATCGAAAACGTTTTCCACTGATCCATTACTATTCCTATTCAATTCAAATGACTTGTTTATCAAGTTTTTCTCGAAGATATTTATCTGTGACGTCGAAGTCTTTGAAGCCGGAGTCAATGAATTTTCATTAATATTATAATCGAGCGAGGAATATCCACTGTTTAATGAAGTTTCAGAATTGTGATTACTCAAAGAAGGTGTAGATAGTCTGGTATAAAATTCCGGTGGTATGAGCCCATTAAGATTTGGATTAACTGGCAATGTACTGCCATTATTTGGATGAATGTTGACAAAATTGGGATTAAAAATATTATTATATTTACGTTTATATTGTTTTGGCGAATATGAGTCATAAAAATTCCCATCATGAATATAAATATTTGTGAAACTGTTAGGTTTAGGCTTAGGTATAGAATTGACGCCGCTACTGTTACTCTGGGTAGCCATATCACTTAACGGTTGGTCATAACTAAATGGTTGTCTTTGTGCTGGACCCATTAAACTTAATGATCTAAATCTTCCCTTCTTAGGATATGAAACTGACCCAACGAATGGATATCTGTGGAAGAACCCGAACGGGACAAGAGACTTGGAACAAAAAAACTAATCCCTTCATCGTTTTCATCACTTTCCTCATCCTCACTGTAATCTTCATCCGTGTCAACGCCTTCCGAAAATTCATCACCACTAACAAAGAGATCATCATCCTCCTCATCATCATCAGTAGTAGTAGTAGTAGTAATAGATTGATCAGAGTTTAATCTTTCATTTTTAGCAAACTTTTTATTGTTCAACTTAATCTCATTGGTTGATTCTTTCTCCAACTGATGAATATCTTCTTGGTCGATCAATTGCAAGATATCTTTAGGTCTGCAGATTGTTCGGAATGGTTCTTTATGGGTACTAATGATCTGGGCCTTCAAAGGTACTTTATAGGAGTGCGGTTCCGAGAGTTTATTCGCTCTTCTATTGATTGATAGTGATCTAATCCTAACGGATTTATCTTTATTGGAAGTCAATAAAGTGTTTTGAAAATTTAACAACGAGGAAGATTCTCTTCTTAAAGCACCACCAACAGTGACCCCAGTACCTTTATTACTGTTGTTAATGTTATTATTATTAAAATTTGTAGGAGATTCATTTGAGTAACCACAGGGACCATTAGTACAGTCACAACAGGGAGTGGTGTTATTATTAACTTGTGTGGATAAAGAGCCAGTATTTGATTTGGATAAAGAGTCAATATATAATTTATCGATGGATCTTTTATCGATAAAATTTGTCAAAGGTTTATCTACTAGGATAGTCAATAAAGCTTTAACGCCCATACTATTAGTTATAATAACGATAGTTTCTAGTGTATCTGAGAATTGGGTTTTATTTTTGTTTAAGGAGAATTTTTCATTTAATTTATTAAAATATTCTTTGAAGGGAGGGTCAATAACGGCATTTGAATTTACGGATATTTTTGCAGAGTCTGAGATTTCATTAAATTTGATCAATTTTAAGATTGGTTCCCTTAAGAAGATACTAAACCATTTCAAAGAAATCCTGGAGACGTTTAAATTGATATTTAATTTTATTGTGTCTTTGTAAGGAGACAAAGTGTCGTAGAAGGATTCAATTAAGAATTTGATAGTTTCCACGTACCGTAACGAACCACTTGATTTAATAGACAGATTGCAATTAAGGACAGATGATTGAGTATTATCTGCATTAGAATTATGACGGTGAATGAGTCTATACCAAAAATGAGGATTATTATTAGTAAAAGACCTCCATATTGAATGTTTCAATTTATTCAATTTAAATTTTTTGTTAAATTTAGACAATTTAGTATCATTCAGTTCATCTAGATAGTAGTCTATTGTAGGGATATCTATATACAATAGAATATTAAAGTTTTTAATGTTTAACAAATCCGAGATGTGATCATTTGTGTTAACTATTTCAGAATACGTTAAATGATATAAAAAATGTCTACATTTAACAGTAATTTTTGGTTTCCATCTATATTCGGTAGCAGTAGTAGTAGTCATGTTACTAGGATTCCTATATTGATTTAATGTTAAAATATCTTGTTGAGATATTGAATCTGTTATATCCATAATTATTACTTTCTTATGTATATATGTATGTACAACAGATATATGTATTGTAACCTGCAGTGAAATATGTGTATATTGCTTTTTTTTTAAAAAAAAAAAATTGGAGATGTAGTAGATATATCTAAATATCTATATATCTATGTAGATATAGACATAGACATATGTAAGTATATATATATTACGATAAAAAGTATAGTGTAAGTAGTGTAAAAAATACCACTTAAAAACCAACTTATCTTTTGATGTATCTATTTAGTTATTGATTTGTTTGTTTGTTTGGTGTATGTAAAAGAGAGAGAGAGAGAGAGAGATAATGAAATATCCAAAGCCAATATAACCCAACTCTTGCAAAGTCAAACAGTAGGTTTAGAAACCAGTTGAGCAGATAGCAAAAAAACTAAATAAATAAATAAATAAATAAATAAATAAAAGTGGAAAGAAGACAGAGATTACCCAAGGTTATTATGGGTGTATGATATTATCTATTGAGTGATTTGAATTGAATCACAACAATCTTTTCCTCTTTGTGCCTCTAACTTTAAAAAAAAAACTTAAAGCCGAAACCAAAGCCGAAAAAAAGAAAAGAAAGTAACACCCCAACACCCCACAGTTTTGTGTGAGGGATTTCTTGCACACATTACAAAAAAAAGTAATAAGCAACGATTGAATCATTTCATTTCCATTGGGATAATGTATATATATAAAAATATCTGTATATTTTCACCCTTTCTTAATTGTTGTTGTTCTTGTTGAGTTTATTATTTATTGATATATATTCCCAGGAATATAAACGAAGAATTATTTATTATCAAGGTACAAACACCTATTTGTTTTGTTTGCTTTCCCATTTTACTTCTTGTGGATCCCTCGACTCTCTTTTAAAGACTCTTATAGAAATGTTACATATCGAGTAATAATAATAACAACATCACTTTCCTTCTCTTTTCTACTTTATTAATACTTTAAAAAACGCATTTTTTTACCTTTTTAGGAAATGTGATTAATAATTATAATTCAATCAAATTTACTAATTGACAAAAGAAGATTAATAAAGATAGAAAAAAAAAAATTGCTCTTGTCGAGTAATAAAAATAGAATACAAAACACTAATGAAACTTTTTCTTTCCCCCTTATTTTTCTTTTCTTTTAAAGTTATAAATACCAGTGTTACCATGCAACTGTTCAATGTTACAATAAGTACACGTAAACTACAACGTGAAATGACAATATCTTTAAAAAAAAAACTTACTCTGATGAGGATGGCACAAGTGATCTAAATGATCAAAAGTATTGCTATAAAAAAGTTGTTGTAAATTTTGTTTTTTTTTTTTTTTTGTATAGATTTCATATATAGACATATACACATCATTTGCTATCTATTCTAAACGTTCATTATTATTAATTCTGGAGGTGGTGGGAAATCAGGCACGTTACCTAACGTAAACGTAGGACTTTGGAACGCTTTTAAGATAGACTCATCTAAATTCTTGATATTGTCAGATTGCTTATTATCTATTGTAATTTTACTACTTTCTTTATTTGCATTACTATTCTTGGTTGTATTGAATGTGGCTTGTCCAAATAGATTGTTTGAAATTTTGGATTTATCATTTTGGAAAGTATTGTTACTAGATCCATTCATTTTCTGTTGTCCGAACAGATTAGATGTATTCATTTGACTGGTTAATCCGGTATTGTTGGCAGAGGGTTGATTACTAAATATGTTGGAAGTTACATTACTATTGTTGTTCGTTGTAGAGTTTTGAACTGTTGTATTTGCTAGATTGCTAAAGGGTGATTGTTTGTCTGAAGTCATTCCAAACGCCGATTTTAAATTACTAAAGGGGCTTTTATTCGTCTGTATTTGTGATATGTTGTTACCGAACACTGAATTAGTTTGGTTTGCTGCTAATGTATTATTTTTACTATTATTTTGTAATTGCCCGAATGGTGAAGAGTTTAGATTGGTGTTGTTGTTACTGTTGTTGTTGTTGTTACTGTTGTTGTTGTTGTTGAAAGCCTGGCCAAACACCGAATTTGCTGATGTTGTTTGTTTATTTGTGAAAGGATTAACGGTATTTAAATTTGTACCAAATCCCGTGGATCCAAATCCCAAGCTCCCAAATGCTGAGTTATTGGATGACGATGATGACTGTGCATTTTGTGGTTGACCAAATACTGATTTTGTCACATTACTGTTATTCTGTAAATTACTAAATGGAGAAGAGTTAAATGTGTTACCACTATTGTTGTTATTTTGCAAATTGGCAAATGGAGAGGATGCGTTATTATTATTATTGCCAAAAGCTGAAGATCCAAATGTAGGATTGTTATTGAATGCAGGTTTACCAAATACGCTACCTACTGAACCACTGTTATTATTAGACATAAATCCAGAATTTTTGCCACCTCCAAAGGCGTTTGTGTTGAATGAAGGAGCACCAAACACACCGCCTGTATTGGCAGAGGTATTATTATTATTATTGAATGCGTTATTTGATCCAAATCCAGTTGAACCAAAAGCTGGTTTCCCAAACACACTATTCCCGAACTGATTATTATTGCTATTACTATTATTCATATTAGAAGTGCCAAACCCTGGCGCACCAAAGACAGAATTTGTATTATTATTATTATTTCCAAACCCACTTGTCCCAAATGAAGAACTTCCAAATGTATTAAATGAACTATTAAAACCACTGTTCATAGATGTATTATTATTGGTATTAGTATTCATATTGGGTTTATTAACATACACGTGTGCATATTTACATGAGTTACCAAACTTACAATTACCTTGTTGAAAATATTTACAAGGTATATTTTTATCACCAAATGCCATAATTTATTTCAATAATATTAATATGTATGTTGTTATTACGTGTTCGTATTTGATGAAGTGAAGTAACAGTGAGTAATTATATAGATAAGTTATGGTTGTAATTGTGTTTCATTATATATATCGTCTTTATGTGATATGTTCTTGTTGTCTATGTTTTAATTGATTAATTAATTAATTAATTTATTAAAATGGAAAATTAGTGAAAAATTCAAAAACCAAAGAAGAGGAAAAAAAAAAAAAAAAAAAGAGAGAGAGAAGGAAAGTAAAAAGAAACTGTCAAGTCATCGGGATTTATATATATATATATATATATATTGTTTTTCTTTTCTGTGTTTATATAATATTGAGAGATAGATAGTAAATGGAAGGTCTATAGAGAATGGAAGGTACACAAGCATTAGAAATATGTGAATTCTTCATTTGGTTGTTTTAATAGAGATTCTACTTGTTCCCATACCAACGTCTCGACTTCTTCGATTGATTTCCCATTAACATTAAGTAATTTGACTTCCCTTGAATCACTAATTTTTTTAAATAAGGATTCAAATTGCAATTTAACTTTCTCTTGAAAACTACTGACCTCATATCTTTCATCCCCGAATCCATCTCTATTCAATTGTCCACCTAAATCATCTTGAGTTAAAAATATAGTCAAATCTGGTCTTAATAAGCCTCTATCGGGAGAAAGGCACCATTGCCAATCCATCCTTGGTGTCTCTTTAGCTGCAGAATACGCTACTCCAGAATAAACATATCGATCAAGCACAACATTCTTCCCATCTTTTAATAATGTGAGGATATGATCCATTACCTCCCATCGGTTAGCAGAGAATAATAAATGAATGGATTGATCAGGTAAGGTATAGTTTGGATCAGTTAAATATTTGTTGATTATTTTCCCGATTGGGGTGTCTCTTTTGGGGTATTTGATTAATTCTGCATTTGGTTTCAATTTGTTATATAATAATTCAGTTTGCGTTGTCTTTCCGGTCCTATCTAATCCTTCTATTAAAATCAACTGTCCCCTTGTCATAGTATCACTCTATGTTTTTTTTACTCTTATTTTTATCTCAACTTAGTTACCATTATGGTGCAAAAAGGACAATCAATCAATAAAATATTTAGCACAACAAATTCAAGCACCTATTTCATTACTAAATATGCCTTCTATGTTTAGGTGACAGACCATTTATGGAGGCGCACATATGGGGTTTTGTTACGTGTTTCTTTTTTTTTCTCTCTCTCTCCTTTTGTTCACGAAATAATTTTTAACATTAGGTCTTAAGAAGAGAATCAACCCTAGTTTTTGTTGTTTTGCAAACCCTAATTATGATATATACATAACAATTTTTTTACTTACGTATTTTCGTTCATGACCACTTGATTAACATAGATGTATTATATTGATTAAATAAATTGAATTATATATATAATTGTTACTGATTTTAGTTTTTATACAGAATGGAATAAATAAAACGGGATAAATAGATAATTGTAATAATATGATTTTTTTTTATTATTTTATTTTATTGGATATTGTTTGTATATTTACAAGTATTACAATATTTTGGCAATATATATTTCTTTAATATTCTTATAATAAAGTATACTGGAGGAGGGAGTTTAAAAATGCATACATTTATTTAGATTTACTGTTTGTCGTCTTCAAAAAAAAAAAAGAAAGAAAGAAAGAAAGAAAAAGAAAAACGGAGGTAGGAGAGTAGGGCAGGAATCATCTCGATATTACTGATAATCTATTTGATTCAAAATCTTATGCACTGTGATGTCTTCTTAAAGAATCGTACCTTTTCTTATACTGGTTTTTCATATCAGAATAACTGTGATGGTGACGATTCTCTCTCATTTCATATCTATGTATATTTGCTCTATCAAATCTTTCCTCATTTTGATCCCTTCCTATTATATGAAACATTTGCTTTGATATCGGATTACGTGTCAAACCTAACCTATCAATAACATTTCTTGTCACAGGTAATTTCTCTTCTGATTCATTTAATAACAATCCATAAGTTCTGGCAATCTCAGGTAATATTTCTCTTTCATTGAATCTGTACTCTTTAATACACGATCTATAATAGGATATCAATGAAATTATAGATTCTGAAAAATTTTCCAAGATAAAGGGTTCGGATTGTAAACGTGAAGCCAAATGATCTCTTGTTTCATTATTCGATTCATATGGGAGTTTATTAATAATGTCAATATTTTTAACTCTTTTCAACTGATCAATAAACGGTAATTCATTTTGGCATAGAAATATAATTGATTTCCCATCTTTACCACTTCTTGCAGTTCTACCTATCCTATGAATATAGTTAGCGAGTTCTGTAGGAACACCTATCTGTAACACTTCTTTAACGTTAGGGAAATCCATCCCACGTGCAGCTACATCAGTACAAATTAATAATCCATTAGAATCACTTTTAAAACTTTTAACAAGATTAGTTCTTCTTGATTGTGACACTTGTCCATGGAACTCGTATACTGGGAATGATTGATCGCCGAATTCTTTAGTTAGAATTGAACTAATAAGTTTTGTAAATTTTACAGTAGGTGTAAACAGTATTGCCTTGTAGTCACCGATAGTGGTACCGTTCTCTGCAAATTTTGATTTAAGATGATCAATAGTGGCAAAAATATTATCGGCAAAACTTTTAGATATGACTAAAGATTGTTCGATCCTTTCATGTGCTTCAGGTTCATTTTTGTCTACTGTATCAATAAAGAGACATTTCTCTTTATTCATGATATTGTTTGCCAAATTCTGTACCCTCTCATCCAATGTTGCAGAGAATAGCAACGTTCTAATATGTGACTGACCATTGAAATTCAACTTGTTCAATGTATGAGAAATGTATTCCAAGTCCTGTTTAAAACCGATCTCCAACAACCTATCCGCTTCATCGAGTACTTTAAAATCGACAAACTTAAAGAATTTCTCACCTACTCTATTTAGAATATCGATGAATCTACCAGGTGTAGCAATAACTATATTTGGTCTTCTCTTGTGCATGAAATCCAAAGATTTGGGCAAATTGGTACCGCCCACCAAAGATATACACTGATATCTACTTAAAGCACGATTATGGTAATGTATCTTCCTGACCTCTGTTTCGATCTGTAAAGCCAAGTCCCTTGTCGGTGCAATAATAACTGCTTTAACCATGTATGGATGTAGTTTGTTTGTGTTGATTAGATGTTGAAAGATAGGGATGAGGAAGGAGAAAGTCTTTCCTGTGCCTGTTTTTGCCCTAGTTATAATATCGTGTTTGTTGTCGTTGTTTAGCAAGATTGGTTTGATTGTTCTTTGTTGTACTGGAGTCAAGCTAGGGAAGTTCATTCTCTGGATAGATAAATATAGAGAACGATCAATGATATTTTCATCATACAATTTTTGTAAAGTGATTGGACTGTCGATGTCGCTATCTGATGATGATGATGCATGATTGGGCAAATAGACCAATTTAGCTAAAGTTTTCTTGTTGAATTCAACTGAGTTTGGATCCGATCTATTATTACCGTGTCTATTTATAAAAAAGTTAGTTTTCTTAAAACCATGTTTATATCTACTATCTTTATATGCATCAAAGGAATAGTGTCTAATGATAATATATGTAATATTTTGTATTGTTGATCTATTTGAAAATGGCAATATCTTATTATGACCTATGATCTTTACACCAGATCTTGATATAGAAACGAACCTCAACATGACCACCTATAGGTACCTATCTGTTTGTTTGGTTGTTTTATCTTTGTGAATAGATAGTTAAGTCAAGAATAGTAGAGGTGGAAATAAATAAGATGATAAAATAGACAGAACTGTAATATTTCCTTCTATTTAATGTTTGTAATCCTCCATATGCATCGATCGAAAAATTTACAATTACAGTACCGGTTTGTTTGTTTTTTTTTTGCAATACCAAGCACAGTAAAAGGGAATCAAAGAAAAGTAAAATGAGATAAAACAATCCATACAAATGAAAACCAAAATAAAAAAAAATTAAGAATACATATAGAATAACTAAGAAGGGGAAGAAATAAAAACAGATATGTATATATATATATTTACAACATAAACGATGTATAGAAGAAGTGTACACTATATATTATCACTACTAGTAAGTATGTCTCTCTACATCTCTAACTGTTTGTTCTGCAACACTTTTCCTTATCATTTTTTTAATACTGTTAACTGTTTTTTTTTTTTGGTGATGGCTGGATTGGATGAATTTCACATAGAATACAAAACACCCAGACATCTCTTCTGTTGTTGTTTCGTCTGTGATGATATTTCTCTTTCCTTGCTCTTTTCTTTTCTTTTCTTTTTTTTTTTTCATCATGTCTTTAACGAAAACACAACAACAAAAAAAAATAGAATATTTCAACGTTTGACATGCAGAACAACGTTTGAGAGAGTTTAAAATACAAAACTAGTGGTGGATACCTTCTTATCTTCATTCATATTTATATATATATATTTATATTTATATATATATATGTATATATACTTTGTATACTTTGTATTCCTATACAGTGTACTAAGTCTACTATCACTATTATTTATTGAGTTTAATAATCACCAATAAAGAAGTTGTAAGAACATATATATTATCAAATAAAGGAAAAGAGTAATCTTTATCTATATTTAGTTATTCTTTTTTTCTTTTTCTTTTTTTATTTCCTTTTCAACTGTGTACTAGATATATATATATAAAGTTTGCTGTCATTAAAACTTCCTTCTCTCTTCATAGTTGATTAAAGGACATTCATATACTTATCTCTTTATAATCATTTGACTCTCTTTTTTTCCATCCTTACTATATTATTATATCGTTCTCTTTGTTTCATACACTTATCTAATTATTTTATTTTAATATTATCGTTGTAGTTTGTTTGTTTATTCACACCTTTACTACTGATCGTACTTCAAGGTATTTCATTTGTCTGTTTCCATACTCAAATATATTCTCAACTGATTAATTAATTAACAAAAAAACAAAAAAAACAAACAAACAAACAAACAAAGATGTCGGTTAATACTCCTATCCCTCAAATGATCAACATATCAAATACACTATCTGCTAACACAATCCAACAGATAAGGTCAGACCTACTGAAATGGCAAGGGTTAATCAACAAACAACCTAACCCTAAATCAGTCATGTTGACAGTAACAGACTATGAAAAGATCCTAAGCTATTTAAATTCTTTGGTTTACGCAAAGAGACAATTCATGCTGGACAATCTTCTAATTAATGATCCGCAGGATTCTAATTACAAATTGGTCACTGATGCTGATAGGAATCTATACGTCGGACTGTTGAATATGTATAAGGATTACATTGTTGAGTTGGAACAATTGAAAATCGCTTTTAATTATCAAAATAATACCCAACAACAACAACAAGAATCTTCGGTACCTGTACACTCTTCTCAAACGGATACACAACAGAAACTAAGCAAGCCAAGTGAACGAATCATTGATCATATAATTAATGTGTTACCTACTGAACTAGCGAAAGTTAGAAAAGAATTCATCGATGAACTGATCAAAGATAACGAACTAAGGAAATCTTTAAAACCTTCCAATGATTTGGACCCAAATGACGATAAGTTGTTGTTGGGGGTAATTAAACTATGTAATCTAGATATTAATAATAAAGATAACATCGTTACATACTTGAAGTTTTTGAAACTTTTGGGATATTCAAAGGATTTATTAAAAGAAAGACTACCGTCCGCACTAACCAAACCTAAACCTAAACAAAAGGTAAAACAACCACAAAGTTCAATAAGTGTCACTAAATCCATTAAAAGCTTATCTTCTTCGTCTTCTTCTTCTTCTTCTTCTTCTTCCACCACAACTGCTATAAAGACAAAACAAACAAAAAGGAAAGCATCGAAACCAGACGTATATATTGCTGATTCAAGTAATAAAAAAGTTGGTGGTGCTAATAATAATAGTAATAATGGTAACTCCACGACTATACCTTTAGATTTAAAGAGAGAAAGCAAAAATAATGATAGTTCTAGTTCTTTCAGCGCTAATACAACAGTAATTGATAACAGTACTGAGAAAGATGTCGCTAATATAAATAAGAAGAAAATATCGTTCTCCAAATATTTACAAAAGGATGATAATGAAAAGGAACCATTAGAACCACTGAAAAGATCTATTGACGATAATACTAACCAAGAAGATTATTTAAACACCAAGAAAAGAAAGTTGACAACATCGTTTACCCCCTCAGATGTGACGCTAGACGGTGTGGCCACTCCACCTGATACTATTGAATCAACAACATCGACATTGAATCCCACCTCGGAAATAAAAATAACATCAATTTTGAAATCCCCATCGGTATCAGATAATAGTGGCAGTCAGGAAAGAAGGAGGAAAAATAAAAGTATTAAACTTAGATTTATGGAAGATAAAGACCTCGTAAGAGTCTATGGTGATGATTTGCCGGAAGAAGGATTAAAAGTTACACCAATTGATTTAAAGAAAATATTAAGACCCTTTATTGAGGGCGAACCAGGTGAAAAATTATACCTTGAAACTGTTGACACTTCTTTATCTTCTATGGGCAAGTCGATCCATGTGGTTCCACTAAATCTAAATAACATCAAATCAGGAATTGAAAATAATGATATTGTGGAAACTAGAGGTGGTCCAATTAAATGTGAGACAAAGGTCCCTCAGATGTATAGAGATGGGTTCCATAATTTTAGTAAAGATTTAAAAAAAATACAACCAAGGGAACCAATAATTACAAATGAGGATATTGAAATGTTAAACAATCCAGAATTGAATAAGCCAATTATCGCTAGAGCATTTGGTAAGAATAAATTGCTGTTAAGAAATGATAGAGGTGGATTGCCTTATAAACCTGTCCCTGCAGTAACCAAAAATTATTATCCGATAAGGTATACTTCTTCCAGAAAATAAATGGAATATCATACGAAAATTAATTACACATTTATCACTACATAATTGTAACACACATATATATAAGATAAATAAAAAGAAGGAAAAGAAATCTTAAAAAAAAATTTTTTTTCCTTTCTATATTAATATCTAAACTATTCATCTATGTATTTATATATTATTTTAATCTTGTTTTAGTTGTCTCCAATGTGATGACAGTTTTTTTAATATATATATGGTACTAGCACTTAAACAACCAAATGGTGGGAAATACTCTAAAAGTGTTCTAATTACACCGGGTTTAATATTCTCCACCAGCAAATCAACCTGTTTATACAATTTTTCCAAAGTATCATCATTATAAATTACATAATCTGATTTAGATTTTCTTAAATCCATTGACATTTGAGATTTAATTCTATTCCTTGCATCATCAATAGACAACTCTGGATTCCTAATTTGCAATCGTTCTAATTGTAATTCTTCATCACATACCACACTGACAGTAACGCCACAGAATTGATCCAATCCACTCTCAAATAGTAACGGAACATCCAACACGCATAGACTATACCCCCTTATATAATATCCAATGACTTGTTGAAATATAGTGTATCTTATTGTAGGATGAGTGATTCCATTTAATACTTGTAAATCATCAGGATGTGAAAATACCCATTTACCTAAAACGGGTCTATTTAATCTTCCATCTGATAATAAAAGATCGGGAATTTTCTCCTTAAAATATGCTACTATCTTTTTGTAAGCATATTGGCCAGGTTCCACTATATCTCTTGCTATCTGGTCTGCATCTATAATAGGTAATTTATGTTTTTCTTTAAGTCGACGTGATACCGTACTCTTACCCGATGCAATACCACCTGTTAGTCCAACAATTAACATTGTTTGCTCTGTATCAATGATTATTAAAATTCTTATTATAAATGAATCTTTTTGCCAGAAGTCAAATTAATTCCCTTTTTCTTTCTTCAATTATAGTGAATACTTATTTTAGAAACAAAGAATTTATCTTTTAATTGATTTTAGAACATGAACCTGTTTTAAACATAAAGCTACGTCGTTAAATATCCTTTTTGCAAAGTTTTATCCTTTAGAAACTCCTAATAAGTTACACTGAAAGTTATTCGACATTGAATAACTCTCAAGTTTTTGTCTCTCTATTTTTCTTTATTTTTTTTTTTCCTTATTACCCCTGTTGTTGTTAAAAACATCAAAATTTTTGATAAGAGAGAAACCATATTATACAGGGACAGAAAAGCAATAAACTATTCTTTGCTCACCACAATATTCTCCTCTCCATCCCATATTACAGTAAGTACTTCTCGTCTATCCTTGTTTAGATTTCATGAATTTCCTAAATGGCCTGATTCATCTAAGAATGTTCCAAATTTAATTCTTTTGTTTTGTGACCAATTTTAAAATTGAAAATATTTCTAAACAATGATTTTAAGATATTCATAGCAGGTATTAACGTTTTATTATACCTAATCATCTAATATCTGGCGGCCTGTAATCCCTCTCACACCCCTACTCTAATCACAGAAGATGAAAATTACCTTAGAAGATCCAGCCGTTATTAGAAAGAAATCCACACAAATTATTATCCGATTTGAAACAATATAAGGTCTCATTGGATGTCAAATCAAACGTTTTATTAATTAAGCTACCTATCGAAATCTTTTCAAACACTTGAAATTCAAAGATTGGTAGATTCGAAAATACCAAATTTCTCCCTTGGTTTAACTAATAAGGATGTATGATTTTTAACAACCAAGAAATTGGTATATAATTCAAATTTAATATTGAATAATCCTATTAAATCAAATAGTCTTAAGCAATTTTTTTTTTAAATTTGAATCCTTTAGTCACAATTTATAATTGCAATTATATTTATAAAATATTAACTGTTGGAAACTGTGAAGTTCTATTAAAAGTCTTGATGTCTGAACAAATTCAAATCTTATCAAAATCAAATCCCTATTTTTTGAATACCTCCAGTTTTAACACAGTTTTGAATGTTGATAGACTATATGAATTAATAATTATGGAGTTACAAGAGTCCAAATCGAAATCAAAAACGCATAAAGCTATGAGAAGATTGATTTTGTTGACTCTATAGGATTTAAATGACTACTTTATTGAATCAGGGAATACAAATAAAAATTAATTGTAAATGAAGCAAAATGTTGATATGGTTATTGAAAGGTAAATTTGATATCAAAAAGCAAACTTTAAAATCTATACTTTAAATATAGGTAATACATATAGCCTATAGTATCATTACTTATTTATTCATGTATATTCAACCATTAAAGTGATAATCAGCAATTATCAGGTATTTTCTTTTGTAATGGATACATAAACCTTTTAATAGCTATAATCATCTATAAATATTCTTTATAAATTGTATACATGATGTTGTAATATATCAATATAATTCTTATATATTGTAATAATATTCTTACAACAACAAGAAATCACAGCATCGCTCGTCTCACTGCACAACTTCTCCAAATCATTAATTCTATTAATACAATCAGATAAGACATCTTTTAATAAATTTAGTAAAGTTTCTTTAATCTTAGGTAGAAAAAAGTCTTCACTTATATAACCATTCATAAATTTTCTTACTCTATCAAAATCTTCTGTTATTATAAGACTTAAAACAATCAATGTACGATAACTTATTTCATTTTTGTTCAACGTATAATCATCCCAATATTCATTCTCTTTTAGAAATTTGATTACGCTATTTTGTTTCTCTAAATTAGGAAACCTTTTATTTAATAATTTTTCAATTCGATCGCTAATATCAATAAAATCCCAGCAATTTTCATTGAGAACAAACCCGTATTCATTTAATAAAAAATCATTTGAATGAGCACCATAATTTAAAAAAATTTGTTCTCCTAATTGATTGTATTCGTGATCACCAACATGGATCTCAAATTGACCTATCCCTGATATTTTATCTTTTTTCAAGTTATTTACATATGGATAACAATAAAAGTCGGTCTTATCAGAATGATTTAAAAAATCAACAAGTGGTACCATAGTAAAATTACTCGTAATTCTATCCACAGAGTCCTTCTTCACTGGAATCTCACAATATAGACATCTTGAATTGATAATAAAGTAAATCTTCAAGAATTTATTAAAAAGATCATCAACAGTCATTGTAGTTAACGGATACATTTTATTCCACTTTTCAATGATTGGGAATAGTGTATTCCAGTCGCCACAAACCAATTTAGATATTCTATTCATGTGGCATTGAGATGCATAAGGTAACGATTTGATAAACTTATCGAATATCATAAAATTTTCATTATTTCTTTGACAGTTCCAAATAGTGGGAATTGATCCTAATTCAGATAAAGTTGGCCATACATCAAAGAATGGTTGCCAGAAAGATTCTAAAGGTGTGTCATTTGTACTAATATCATTATTAGTAGAAGTAGCAGTAATCCATTGTGGTAGCAGGATCCATTCAGCCAAGACATAAAGTCCTAATAACTGGAATGAAGATAATTGTAAAAGAAATTCTTGTGACAATATTGCATATGCTTTATAACGGGGATCTTGATTTTCTGATGAATACTTAGAATATTTTATATTATCTTCTTCACTGATAGTTATACCAGGAATGGAAATGGAGTTATTAAATTTTGATATATGGTATAATACAGTATGGAAATTCAATTGATATGAACTGGGAATAGATATTAATGTGTCATTCTTTTTTAGTCTTGTGGGTTTTTGTAAATACACGCCACGTCCAGAATCTGCAGTATCAATTACTTCTATTGCATCAGAAATTTGGAATTGAGCTGAATTCTTTAACCATTTTAATAACTTCGAAATCTTTGCTTCCATTAACAATTTTCTTTTCTTCAAAAAGCAATCAAAATCATATATCAATTATCAAAAGGTATATTTGAAGAAATTTGTTTCCAAATATATTTCTTATTCTAGCACTAGTATGGGGATAATTAAGTTCTATAAATTTGACTGAGAACAGTTTTCACACTGACCAAATAAATTGTATAAAAACACCGCTGTCGATGAGTTCTTTTAAAGAACTTTAAATTATTTTTTTTTTCTTTCTGTTTTATTTTAAGTGCTATTTTTTGGAAAATTCAAAATACAATAAGTGTTTCTAAAAAATATTATAATTTACTACAATGTATTAATATATAATATATACTGTTTATTGAATATAATTTAAAATTAATTCACTATTCTTTCAAATTATTCCAAGGTATCTAAAATTAATTGGGATATATGTATGAATATATATATATATATGTGTGTGTGTGTGTGTGTATTTATAATAATACACACGAGTCTTTTCTTTAAATAAATTTCTGTTTTAGAAAAGTTGCAATTATACCAACTGAAATAGTTGTTAAAATAATAATTGTCGATAGAATTTTGCTGTCCTTTGTATCATCAGATAATATGTTTGTCGTATTAACTTCATTTGAAGGTTTTCTCAAAATTGTTGAATTGTTGTTGTCATTATTATTTTGAATAAAGAGTATTTTATCATTTGTTGTTGTGTCATTGGACTGTGTAGATTCTAAAATTTTCGTTGGATTACTAATATTATCACCTTTAGAAGAAACTGATATGTTGTTTATATTTGCTTGAAATTTTACATTCTGTTCGTTATAACTTGTCTCTGTTAAAAATAAGGGTGATCCAGAAGGGGAATCTATCCTTCTATTATCTTCATTCTTAAAAATAACTTGTGATGATGATGATGTGTGGGAAGAAGAACGTGGCGATGATAATTGTTTTTTCTTAGTTAAACAAGAATTCTTATATTTTTCTACTTCTAACCTTGTTTTTAAGTCTTTAATTTGCATCTCTAAAGAGCTTATCGTTTTTTTATTTACTTTAATTTCTTCCAGATATTTTTCTTTAATTCTTTCCCTCTCTTTATTTATCTTGGTTATTTGATTCATTGTATCTTCTATAACTTTTTCATGTTTTTCAGTAAAAGTTTTCTTTAAGGTCTCTTGTAGTTTAACTAATTGTTGGGCATTCATTTCAATCATTAATTTGTTAATATATTCTAAATTTGTTGTATAATTAATCATAAATTTTTCTATTGATTTTAACTTCTCGTTTTCTTTCCTGTCCAAAGATAACTCAGTAGAGAGTAATTTAATAGCATTCAACAATTTGGGACTTGTACCAATTGAATTATTTATAAAGATACCGCTTAATATTTCTGTCTCTGGACCTAATATTGCATCTTCTAAATCCAAATTATTGACATCACCAAACATTGCAGCTTCAAAAGCAGCTCTCTGTGCAGATAAAGGATTCACTTCAATAGGTTCAACCATCGTAGTCTTATTTTTATCATTATCATTATTGGATTCATGCATAGTTAATCCATTCAATAATGGAATTATCGTAATTTCTTCCACTAATGCACTAATCTTTCTATGTTCAAATTTGGTATCTATATCAGTACCCAAGTCAATAATATCACCAACCTTCAATTCAACTTCGTTTGAATCGATTCTATTTCCATTAATAAATGTCCCATTACTTGATTTTAAATCCTTGATATAGATTTTACCTGTGTTTGGATCACATGTCAAAGATGCGTGGTTTCTTGATAGTACCCTTGAATCAAAATTACCATTGTCTGGTCTTACTAGACTACTTGTATTCCGTTTTGATACATCATTACCAGTATTTGTAATGCTATGATCATTTATATGGTTGTTGCTGGTATTATTAGATCTGTTGATACGATTGTTATTGTTGTTGTTATTGTTAACCACCGGTCTACCCAATTTTAAAATATCGGGTTTAAAGGGAATCATCAAAAACTTGGTCTCAAATGTGTTATTCAAAGATTTCAATATAAGAATATATGTATATTTGTTGCGAGATGTTAAAATGGATGGAGTTACACTATTGTTGTTGTCAATATTTTTAATATTGGATTTATTGTCTTTTATAACTTCTTTAACTTTGTCCCTGTGATTCTTTTTCTTTATATTGTCAGTGGTATTAGTTATACCAGTGTTAGAAATAGTAGTACTAGTTTCATTCTCAATTATATTATTGTTGCTGTTGTTGTCGTTGTCGTTAAACTGTTCTATCATGTTGTTTCCAGTATTAAACTGATCGAAATCACTCTGATACCGTGAACCTTCACTTCTTGAATTAGATCTAACTCTCCCCATTTGTGGTTTAATATTAGGAGAGAGCAAAGAAGAAACGGGAAAGGAGGAGGAAGTAGAATTGCTACCCTTTATAGAAACAACTTCTGTTTCACAATTTTTCTTCGAACTTGATGGATCCAATGAAATATTTTGATTTGATCTAGGGATTGAATTATTTACTAGAGGTGATATTGTAGGGTTCATATTCATAGACGACCTTTTGTTTAGATCTAGATTAGAATTTAGATCATTAATATCATTGGCATTACCATCAACTGTTGTCATATCGTGTTTTTTTTTTGTTATGTAATCTATCTATTTGTGTTGTGTATTTAACTTCTATCTACTTCTTTATGATATTATAACATAGTCATACACACATAAAATACATATATATATTTTTACCATAAGAAGGTTATATATTAGAAAAGTGATATATAAAAACCTAAAACAAATAAATATATAATATATATATTCTTACAGGGTGATCTTCTTGTTCTAGTGGTCTAACTCAAATTAAATATACCTTTGAGACAAACAGATAGAAAATGATAGAGAGAGTTAGAAAAATAATGACATTTTGAACCAAGAATATATAAACACGTTTGTATAAGTATTCTAGGGATAGATAGGTTGATACATGGTCAGATATATGGGTATAATTGTAAATACAACACAAAATGAGCATAACAGATAAATCTTTAGAGAGAAGCATACAGCCATTGGAACAATCAATAAATATATTAGAAGCTATCTCCAAAGCATTGAAACAAACGAATGCTAGAACAAGATATTTATCTAATGTAATGTTACGAAGTAATAGAAATTATTATTAAGCTACTGAGTTTGATATTATGGAATCCAATTTATAGATGGTTTCAAATATGGTATCAGTCCCTTGTTTCAGTTAATGATTCTAAGAAAATTAAGTACCCTGAATTTGGAAGGTTAAATTCACATTTATCCAAATTCAATGAAGTGGTAAATGAAGTTTTAATGAAAATTATTGATAATATATTATTAAATTTAAACGTTGAAGACGTAGTACCTTTCTGTATATTAATTAAAAATATACCAATTTTAAAGGGAATAAATTTGAAGATTAAAAAGAAAATATCGAAGGAAATAATTATAAAAGGATAAAAGTAATTAAAGATGCACCAGTTTTAATACAAGGAATTATATTAATATTTCATAGATGTCTCTTATACATGGGTTGTATTAATAAATATAAATCTGTTATGGCTAAAGTTAGTCCTCATAATTATATGACGGATTTTAAATTAAGTCTGAAATATATTGACACTTCAATTATTTTATTACCATCTATAGGTGAATCATATTTTCAAAGATCTTTGATAGATTTAAAATGTAACCATATCGGATTAGCCGTTTATGATCTATTAAGAGCAAGTTTATCGTCGTTTCTTGATGGACAAGCATTAAGTTTATATCAAGCTATAATGTACAATGTGGAGAGTCCCTTAATAATAAACTGAAGAAATTGATTTCTTCAACCTATATAGATTCATTAAATAATCCTGAGAAATTGGTTAATAGAGAGATTATTGAATATTTTCCATTAGTTTTAATAAGAAGTAAGTTATCTTCTAAAGTGTGGATTGATTCAAAAAATAAATTTAATCTTAGTGGAAGTAAAATCAGTTTGAAACAGTTAGAGATGATGTTTTTTGAAAAAGTGTCTACAAGATATAGTAAAAATATAGAATTAATCTTGAAAATTTTATTGGTACTTTTTGGTTCATTCCACTTGCAAGTGATTCAATGGTTACAGACACCAAATATTAGGAATGTTTCATTGCATGAATTGGAAACTCATGATTTATCACTATTGAAGTTTATTTTCAAATACATTGTTACAGTTATGGATAAAGAGATCTTAGATCATTAGGACAAAAAACTTAACTATTTTGAATATTTAGGAATAGTTAGAACTATCTTCTTATGGTTACAAACGAATAGATTTGCTTTGGAGTATTCTCAGGATGACCCCTCTTTTAATCAAAAATTGGAATCACTATTGAATTCTATTATTCAATCAAGAATCATCAAAAATGTATTATTTAAGGATGAAAACGTTTTAGTTAAAAGACTATACATCTTTGAAGAAGAAATCATGTTAAGAGATTTTGCTCGTATCACGATACCTAAATTTATGGGACTTAACGATGAAGAAATTTTACAAACAGAATACACCCATTGACAGTTTTTATGGTTACGCCTCAGATGACAATGATACTAGTACTGAGATGACAGTGAAAAGTGAAAATTATATACGTTTGGAATCTATTGTTATCTTTGGTAAACAATATATGAAATTTAATAGATGTGGCATAAAGTTGAATAAAGAGACAGGACAATATAATATACCGCTTCAATTGACAAAATCGGTTACTATTAAAAGTGCACCTAACAAGATTATTACTCTTGAAAAAATTAATCCTAATAGAGGTATTTTTAAATTAAAGAAGAAATTAAATAAGGAGTCAACGTTTGTCAAAATAAGGGATGAAATTGTTCTTTCCTTTGAGGATGTTGAAACTAGATTGAAGAATGAACGAAAAAGACAAACTGTGGAATGGGGCTACAGTGGGTTTTCTGCGGTGGCCCCATCAAATATTACTGTTAAACTTAGTTTTTGTGTATCTGATTCAAATAGATCAGCTACTGAAAACGTTGAACTAACATCAGTGCTACCCTTCGAAAATAATTTAGATAATAATAATTCCAACGATATTCAGTTACACAGTGGTTCAAGAATAGTTCGAGTCCCAATGGATATGACTTTTGAAAATGTGTCTATTCAAACACAAAATTCATCCATTGCAAATCTTAAACAAGACAATGAAAATAGATCAAATGGAACAATTTATAACCATCTTGTACCACAAAATATGATGGCTTATCTACCCGGTATTACTCCTCCTGCGACTGCTACAATTTCTAACTACGGGAACAAGTCACTTGTCGATACATCCTTTAACTCCATTTCAGGTGTTTCTCACCATATGTGTTTTGATCACGTCACATATCCAATGGGATGTACATCAAATCCAGATCAGTATTTATCACAACTATTTATGGTTCAGAGTCGCTCTGGGTATCCATTCCAAACTCAAATTAGGTACCCTAGTAATATTGGAAGAGTTCAGTAAGGTACTCAATTATGGCAAAATGGTCTTTCTAGGAATTCTAGGCCGTATATTAATAACAATGTCGGGATTATTCCTCGAATGTCCTCAAATGCATCACCGTATTCAAATCAATTCAAATCACCAAAATATATCCCACATTCCATTCATCAAATTGATAAATTATGATGTTTCATATATGTTTCATAAAAAATTAAAAAAAATTGTTTCCAAGATAATTTAAAGATTAAATTGAGAAATATATATATATACTAGCTTATGTTGGAAGTATTATTTTCTATATACAAGTTTATCTTTTGTTTAACATATATATTGATAATATTTTTATAAATAATGTCATTTATTGAGAAAATGTAATTCAGAAAAAAAAAATAGTTTAGATATATATTTTTTTAAGAATAGGTGAGTTGGTTTGTTTGTACTGGAGACGTATTATTTTGTTTAAAAATAATCTTTAAGTATGTTATCTTCATATTTATTTTTAACTCAAACATTTTTCTTTAAAAGTTTAAGTTAATTTAAAATGAGATGAGGTCTTTTCTTTTTATTTTTATGTTATACTATTATAAACAAAATTTAACTGTACACTAGTGTCTTGATTTTCAATTATCAGAAGATTGGAGATAAATACCATTCTCTTTGATTTTATCATTACGTTTTGTTTCAGTGGCGGGTATATTTACTTTTTTATTTATATTTTGCTTATCGTTGGTCGATTTTCTTGTCTTTCGTATTTTACCAGAAGTATTACTATTAGAACTATTGTAACCATTACTACTATTACTGCTACTACGTTTCTTCATGGCTCTTCTTTTAGCTTCACGAGTACAAATTTTAATTTCTTGTAATTTAATCTTTCTTAGATTTTCATCAGTGACGAAATCAGGTTTCATTGAACTGTAAACACAGTCCAAATTTAATCTTTCACAATTAAAACATTTAGGTTTTTCTTCAGAACATTTTTTTTTTCTTAACCTACAGATCCAACAACCTGTCCGTGATCTTGTACCAGTAGTAGAATGTTTAGTAGTAGTAGTAGTGGTAGAAGAAGAAGAAGAAGAAGAACTTTGTTTTTTCTCTGTCAACTTTGATTTTCTTACACTTAAATTATACTTATTATTTTGAATATTATCTTTTTGGATGGTCATATTAGATGGTTTAATCTTTTCCTGTGTACTATTAGAATCATTTAATAGTTTATTCTTATAGTGTACTTCATTTAAACATCCTTTTCTTTTCTTGGTAATAGTCTGTCTCTTGGCTATTTGAGTAGAAATATTTTCTTTAAATTTCATATTATTGATTTCATTTTTAATTCTTTTCCCATTTTTAATCCATGTAACGTTTCTTTTATCTGGAGGAATCATTGCGATTGAATTATTTTGTAATTTCAATGACTTGTGGTTACTTTGAATATTGATTCTTGTAGACGATTCTTCTTTGTGATGAACCCTTAATATTGGCCTATAATTTTTCGAAGATAAGAAGGGAAATGACGAAGAACGAGGTCTAATATTAATTGTATTTTCCACCAATAAATTATTATTTGGGAGAGAAGTTGAGTTTAATGAATTGCTATTAATATGAATATTATTATTATTATTATTAGTAGTAGTTGTAGTAGTTGTAGTAGTTGAAGATGAATTAGAATTAGAAACCTGAACAGGATTTAATGCATACCTAAAGGGTGTTGCATATGATGAAGATCCTCTATCAGAAATATTAAATGGAGATGATCTTAAAGTGGATAGTACAACAGCTGCAGTATCTAATAATGTATTACTTTCATAATTACTTTGAGATGATACTGTGTTCAAGGACCCTGACGTCTGTGAATGATGAGTCAATAACTCTTTCCTAGTTTCATTAATTTTAGAATTTTCATTGTTTGTTCTTATTGGGGATAAGATATTATAATTCATTTCATTTTCATCAATTAGATTATCATTATCATTACTATTATTATTATTATTATGATTTCTTGAATCTGCAGATAATTCTAAAGAAGGTGTTGATATAGGAATTGGTGACGTCGCTAAAGATGCATTAGATATAATTTTAAGTCCATAATCTTTTGATTTTATTGAATCATTATTGATAAAACTTTTACAATCATTTCCATTAGTACTATCACTCTGTATCTTGTTATTATTATTAGTGTTAGTATAATTTATATTGGAGGCAATTGTACTTAAAGTAGTTAAACTGTCCCTTCTCATCTTGCCATTATTTAAATAATTATCATTAACATTTTCAAAACTGTTTATTGATTGAATAACTTGAAATATGTTAGAGTTATTCATTGGATTTTAATCTATTATAAAAAGAAGAGGAGAGACTATAAATGAGGGGAAGGAAGGAAGAATATTTGTTTGTGTGATGACTTGGCCCTGAGTAATACGTAGTACTGTTATTGGTGTTATTAGAGTTATTAATTATCTTTATTGTTATAACTTTGAAGTTTACCGCCGTCGTTATATTTATTTATTCATTTTTTTTTTAAAAAAAAAAAAAAGAACAAGAAGAAGAAGAAGAAAATAAAGATTGACGAAGGATAAAGAAGAAAAAGAGGAAGAGAGTAAAGAAGATTATAGAATATGAGTAAAACAAAAAGGTATGTGTTGTTAATTAAAGCTCGAATAGGAAAAATAGAATGGAAACAAATATATTCCTTTGTCTTTTTGTTTGTCTTCTAATAATTGACTAGTTTCTTAATTATTTTTGTTGATGTTGAAAGAATTTTACTATTAATGGAAAAGGATTTTCCAATAATTATGTAGTAACAGTGAAGTATTAACATGGACCTCTTTTTTTTTTGTTCTATATTTTGTTTTGTTCCAACATGGCTGTTCATATATGAACCAATTTAGAAAAATATCACCCATATTTAATATAGAATATATACAAATATTTACCACAGGTTGATCTCCTTCATCTATCCCCCCTGTCACAAAACTTTTCATGAAATATATATATAAATTAAATATATATATATTTGTTGTTGTCCTTGTGCATATTTTCTTGCTTCTTTATACATATATATATATATATATATATATAGTATTATTTTTATTATTATCATTATTATTAATTTAGCCGCCCACCAAAACCCAGAAAACAAAGGGAAGCGAAGGGGGAAAAATATTTTATATATAAAGAGGAAAGAAAGAATGAAAAGCCCATAAAGGAAAGTAGAGAATGTCGCTAAAACAACACAACTTATTTAAAAACTATTAATGAAGAAATATATATGGCTTGCTTATTATTACAATATATAAATATATATATATATATATATATATATGTATGTATCATTTTTCTAGTATGTAATTTTTTTATTTTCTTTCTCTATTTTTAGATCATACCTTCAATTAGAGATTCAACAAACTATTATCCATTATTAACTCTGGTATAAAATAGGTTTATTCGAATGTTCAGTATAAATATATTATTATTATTATTATATTTATATTAATTGGCCTTACCAAAAAAAAAAGATTTTTTTAACTTTCAACTCTACAGTTCGAAGGACTTTGTGTACGATGATTTGTTTTGTTTTTCCCCTCTTTCTTCTTCTTCTTCGGGGGAGTTGGAAAGAGAGAAGAAGAAAATTCGAGAATTTTTCTATATGGTTTTACATTCAAGGTATATAACCATGTTCTTTTATGTTTTATTTCATATAGATCAATTTTCGACAACAGAATAAAATTACATATATATATATATATATATTCTCACTTTCGTTGAAGACATGTTTATTTTATCATTAACCAACCACATCTATTAATACTTCACACTAGCCACTATTTTCTTTCATCTTCTTCTTTTTTCTTTTCTTTTTTCTTTTTTTGTTTATTTAGATTTAAATCGGCCCATTTAAAGGAGACAAATATTGTTCTTTTGCAATTTTATTTGTTTATTTTAAACAACTATATATATATATATATATAATAATTTAATTTAATTTTATTTGATTTGGTTTGGATCAATTACTATTAAAATATCGAAATTATTAATAAATAAGTAGGTTAGAAGAGGGAAGAAGCGGTGGTGGTGGTGGTAGTAGTAGTAGTATTGATATATCCATATTATGATAACTAAACAAATTTATAATCAAGATGAAAATTTTATTACTGACCCGGTGTCAAATAATATGAAATATTTAAATATTGATAAAGTATCAATGGATTTAGATCTGGATGATTCTACAACTAATAGCTATACTAGTGATAGTAATAATAATAATAGTAGTAGTAGTACTAATAATAGTATTAATAATAATGAAAATAAACATATCCATGATAATTCTTCTCTCTCTGTGTCTATAACATCAACAAATATAGAAACTTGTGAGGAAGATTATTCGATTTTTTTGCAATATAGTCACGATTCTTTATATCATACCGAATTCTATATTCATGATGATACAAATCAAATTATTCTGAATAATAATGTTACAAGAAAGAAATTATATATGTCAAACCATAATAATAATAATAATAATAATAATAATAATACAAAAAAAATTGATAGCCATGATTCACCCTTAAATAATAATAATAATAATAATATTCCATTCAATTCTAAAAAACATTCTACTATTTTGCCATTACATGAAAACAAATTAAAAAGATTATCTATTAATGAAGAAAAAATAATACCTATAAATAAAACTAGATCTAATTCTGTGCAAACATTAAATATTCCATTGTCACCACCTCCTATTAATAATATTACTCCACAAAAACCAAGGCAACAAAGGAAGCAGACTGGTTTAAAAGATTCGGACTATGCAAAAATGGAAGTTCAAAAGATGAGAGTCTCTTTATTGAATAAAAAGGAAATGAAAAGGAAAAGGAAAACTTTTTTAATTGATGATGATGGAGTTTTGATTGGTAATAAAGTTAGTGAGGGTCATGTTAATTTCATCATAGCATATAATATGTTAACAGGGATTAGAGTATCTGTCTCATATTGTTCAGGTATAATGAAACCACTAGTATTACAGGATTTCAAAGCTACTAAGAAACTGGCTTTTAATTATCATGGCAATGAATCTACACCATCTTCTCAGTATGCATTTAAATTTAAGGATTATTCACCAAAAGTGTTTCGAGAACTTCGTGTATCATTTGGTTTGGATCCAGCAGATTATTTGGTGTCTCTTACATCTAAATACATTTTAAGTGAATTGAATTCCCCTGGGAAAAGCGGATCCTTTTTCTATTATTCAAGAGATTATAAATATATTATCAAGACTATTCACCATTCCGAACATATTCATCTACGGAAACATTTAAGGGAATACTATAACCATGTTAAGACAAACCCTAATACTTTGTTATGTCAATATTATGGACTTCACAGAATTAAAATGCCAATATCTTTTGAAAATAAGATAAAACATAGAAAGATATATTTTCTTGTAATGAATAATTTGTTTCCTCCGCATTTAGATATTCAAAAAACATTCGATATTAAGGGGTCTACTTGGGGTAGATATACAACTATACCAGATGGATCAAAAAATTCTATTGATTCTAAAAATAATTGGAATGATGAAATTGATATTATACAATCAAGACCAGTATTAAAAGATTTAAATTGGTTAGATAGTAATGAAAGAATCAAATTTGGACCAGTTAAGAAAAGAATATTTTTACAACAGTTGAAAGCAGACGTAGATCTTCTAGCAAAGCTAAATATAATGGATTATTCTCTGTTGTTAGGGATACATGATATGACAAAGACAACAAATAATTTCTTATATGATAATGAAAATTATAATTATGAAATTGAACATAATGTTGGAAACCATGAAAGATTGGTTATACTCAATAATAATAAGAATAATAATAGTATATTCTCACATTATTTTAAACAATATAAGGGAGGTATTAGATCGTCGGACCAATTTGATAATGATGGAGATATAATATATTTTATTGGTATAATAGACTGTTTAACTAATTACTCTCTTTTAAAAAAATTAGAAACTTTTTGGAGGAGTTTGAGTCATGATACAAAGATCGTCAGTGCAATCCCCCCAAAGGATTACGCGAATAGGTTTTTTGAGTTTGTAGAAGATTCGATCGATCCCTTGCCAAAAGAAAAATACAAGGACAATCCTTTCGAAGAGGAAGAAAATGAAGAGATTTCAAGATTTTCTGATTATCATGATTAGATTCTTCAGATCTTACACTTTTCCACTTATTCTTAATTTTTCAATCACTTTTCTCCATATAGTACTTTTTACGTCATGTACATCTTTAAAGCATATTTTTTTGACTTTTTTTTATCTCCTTAACAATTTATTTCCAGGTATGTTATTGTTTTGCATTGGTTACCCACGCGTCCTGTTAATTATTAATTTGTATAGAGCTATTGTTATAAAAGTATCCTAATTTGAATGTGTGTGTATATTCTTTTGAATTCCTATTTCTCTTGTTTTTTTTTTCTTGAAGTACAAAAATATGTGAGAATCTATTTTATTTAACCTAGAAGGTGTGACTTGAAATTTTTTAAGGTTATATAAAAAAAAAGGTAAAAAAAAAAAAGAGTGATGTACTTTTCTTTTGGTGTAAGAGGTTTCTCAAAGCTTTCTTGAAATAGTACACATATTTGAGACAATTACTGATCTCACTATAATTTAGAATAGTTTCTACTCATAACTTTGTATTTTCTTTTTTTAGTTTTGGAAAAAAACCTAAAGTAATTATGTCCCAAGAATACTATCAGCAAGGCCCACCATTACCACCTCCGCAGGGTTATTATCAGCAAGGTCCTCCACCACCTCCACAAGGCTATTACCAACCACAACAACCTGTGTTTGTGCAACAAGGCCCACCACAAGAGAACGATGATTGTTGTGGTGACTGTTGCAAGATTTTGTTCTGTTGTTGTCTTTTTGAATTATGTTGTTGAGATTATTCATATTTGGATATTTTACTGTTTAAGAAGTGTAAAAGTCTATATTTGTTCCCTTTTTTTTGATATTACATCTGATAATTTTCATATTTTTACAAATTGGAAAAGAGTATCTTTGTACTTATGAACTACCCTTATTATTTTTTTTCTTAGGTATTATACTTATAGATACGATGATTTGATAATTTAATTAAAATATATGGAATATATTCTATAGAATTGTTTTTTTTTTTTCACTCTCTCTGTCTCTCTTTATATATAATTAATTTTATAGTATAGTTGAAATTTTGGGATGAACGTAAAATGCTGGAAAGGAAAAAACGTGAAGAAATATTCACTAATTTTTTAAAGTTTCTTTTCAGAGCTAGTTATTTTTTTTTTTTTGAGAATTTCAAATTAGTATTATTTTATGATGGTTTTTTACGATATAAAAAACTTTTTTAAGGTTTGTATGAAATTTGAGAAATTAAAATAACTTAATGGTCTGCTATCCCGGGTCACTTAGTGTTAGAATAAATTCATGTTACACAGTCTACTACGAGATGTGGAATAGTAGAATAGGATAAAAACAGTGTTATCAAGGAGTCTCTCAGAAAACTATGTTTATTTTTGAAATATTTACTCATGATAAGGATGTTCTCTTATGTGAAAAACCAAAAAGAAAAAATATGTTTACTTTTGTTTTTATCACTCTCTATAGTTTTCGTAAAGAGAAAAGAAGAATTTTGTTTCTTGTTGGATAAGAGGTATAAATACCCATAGGTGTGATTACTTTATTATACGTTATTAAACCCCATTGAATTTTTTTTTTTTTTATTTTTGGTTTTGAACATTCAAATTTTAAATTAGTGAACTTTTTCTGGTTTGTTATTTGAGTATATCCATTTTCGAAAGCAAACTTTGGAAAATTTATATTGATAAGAATGAGCGCCGTCACTAATATTATTATTAGCATACATTCTTAACTTAAAATATATTTTTGTGTATGTATTGATTTTTTTATATGTCTAATATATACTGAAGGTGTTCTTCAATATTTGTTCTTCGGTGATCTAAAAATTATATAAAGGATAATATAAAGTAAAATAAAATATATGATGTATAAAAAGTAGTGAGGAAAATAATTTGAATTATCGACAACTTCATGTTCCTTATTTATGTTTGGAAATGAGTATCGAATCTTATAGTTGACAATAGTTTGCCACCGTATTTATTTCAGGGGGTAAATGATAGTTTACCACATTAACCTAATAGGAAATTAATAATATTCTATTTGGAATAACAAGGGGTAAAATATCTTACTAATCATAATTTTACTATGAGATACTTTTGCTGGAAGATCTATCATCAAGGGGTAATCTATTGTTAAAATCTTATTGATTTATTCTATATTATTCTAGAAACTTTCATTCCAGCATATATTTAAAATATAAATTTAGTGTCGGATTTTATTGAGAATGGGCGCCTGTAGGTAATTGGTAGATGGCAAATATTCTCAAAATATATTCTATATTTTATTGATATTGCAAGTATACAAATAGAAGTAAAGTTCTGCACCCTTCTTCTCTCTACAAAATCTAAATATAAAAGATATACGTAAAAATGTAAATAATCTAAAAAAAAGGATATGAGAAAAATTCTTGTATTTATATAAACAAATATGGGGGGATTTTTCTCCAAGAACGGAAACATTTTAACCAAACAAATTCATCGACGTTTGGTCTTAATTAAACGAAAAATATCTAGTTTCTATTATTTATTGTATACTAAAATCTCATTGTTCGTTCTATTTTATCTTCTAGGATATCCTATTTCAGCAATACAAATATATTTTAAATGAAGAATGTTTGTTAAGAAAAAAATTAGTAAAGATGCTAGTTCTTAATATCTTTTTAGTGTAAAACATAAAAAAAAATTAGAAAATAACTTTTTAGGATAGTCTTTTATATGGGAGCTACATCGATCAATTTTAAGAACAATGACTTTGAAAAATAATCTGTTAACCAAAAACTTTTTTTCCAAAGTTAGAAATTTTGAAGAAGAAATGTGAGTTGTAATGCCGATGGTAACTTCCTGTTTGAAATGGGCAATTTAGAGTCTTGTATATCAGATGAGTTGTAAATTTTATTAATAATTATTACAGGTTTAGAAGGATGTAAAAATTATTTTGGGTGATTTCTCACCTGTTTCCTAACATCATTTGGTATTTCCCTAGCTATTTTATGTTTTTTATATATTTTAACAATATTATTAAGAGTGGACTTTTTTATTAGATGACAAGAAAAATAACAACGTGTGGTAGTTTACGAGTTTCCTGTGATGTTTAGGGAGGTTAACATGATGCATAATGATAATATATTTTATATTTTTTGATATACTTTTTCCCTCTTAGCTTCAAAGAAACATATACCTACTAAATTGCAGAATTAACGTATCAAATTTTAACTATGACGGTTAGGTTCTTTTGTACTCTTTTTTTGGAAGCTACCTGGTAAAAATAATGTTTTTTTCAATTCTTAGTAAAATATCGAACTATATTCATATGCTAAAAAAAAAAAGGTTTTTTCCCAAACGTAACAAATTTACTTTGAAAAACTAATGGTTGGTCTGTAAAATTCAAATTTTTTAAAGGTGTTAGAAAGTAGAGACTTGAAATAAAATATCTTTTAGATTGGGTTTTCGTATATATATATTTAATTTGAATTTCACTTGTTAAGGAATGTCACTTATTCTAAAAATATATAATAGTTTAAAAATTACTTGTTTATTTTTGAAGATTGCTGAAAAGTTAAGTGGAACTAGCATCAAAGGTTAGATGCAAGCTTTAAAAGTAAATCTTAATAAAACAACGTACAAAATGAAGACAGTGACTAACACAAATGGTATTTATTTATTATACTGTCTTATGAGAATTAAGTACGATTCTACATTCTCTTAGTAATTTTTTTTAATTTTTTAAGAGACCTCTACGTTTCAGAGATTGAAAATGCTCGTGTAGCTCAGTGGTTAGAGCTTCGTGCTTATAGTGATTTTGCGTTAAGGTGAAATTTCTGTACTTCGGGGAATTAAAATTCCCTCTTGGAGCAACGCGACCGTCGTGGGTTCAAACCCCACCTCGAGCACTTTCTTTTTAAAAATCTTGTTTTTTATAAATCGTGAATAGTGACCAACTGTTGATTTATTTTTTAACCATTCGAAATCGAAGACAGTAGTACAATCATCTCTTCAAAAAATAAATGATGAGCATATTAAAAAAAATTACTAATTAGATGATCATTACACTTAATAGAGACAAGACATGTATATTTTCAGCCACATAATAAATAAAGTTAAGTAAAGTTATATCCAAAATGGCTGGTAAAAAAAATAAAGGAAACAAAAGTGAAAATCCAAGTAAGAAACAAGATGTAGATGTAGAAGACCGTTTACAAGCTGTGGTATTAACAGATTCCTTCGAAACAAGATTTATGCCTTTAACTTCTGTCAAGCCAAGATGTTTACTACCGTTGGCAAATGTTCCATTGATTGAATACACACTTGAATTTCTAGCTAAAGCAGGTGTAAGTGAGGTTTATTTGATATGTTCTTCTCACGCAAATTTAGTTGCGGAATATATTGAAAATTCAAAATGGAATTTACCATGGTCTCCATTTAAAGTTGTCACTATCATGTCTCCTGAAGCTAGATCTGTTGGTGATGTCATGAGAGATTTGGATAATAGAGGTATGATTACCGGTGATTTTATTTTGATTAGTGGTGATGTGGTGACTAATGTTGATTTTAGTAGAATGCTTGAGTTTCATAGAAAGATGCATGCTCAAGACAAAGATCATATTGCAACTATGTGTTTAAGTAAAGCTAATCAATATTATAAGACAAGGACCAATGAGCCTGCTGCATTTATTTTAGACAAGAAGAATAATAGATGTATCTATTATCAAGATTTACATCCAGTGAATTCCAAAGAAAAACCCCCTGTAGAAATTGATCCTGAATTGTTGGATGGTGTTGATGAATTTGTTATCAGAAACGATTTAATTGATTGTAGAATCGATATTTGTACACCACATGTACCTCCAATATTTCAAGAAAATTTCGACTATCAATCATTAAGAACTGATTTTGTTAAAGGTGTTATCTCCAGTGATATTTTGGGTAAACATATTTATGCGTATATTACAGATGAATATGCTGTCCGTGTTGAGAGTTGGCAATCTTACGACACCACATCTCAAGATTATTTAGGTAGATGGTGTTATCCAATGGTTTTGGAATCTAACATGTATGATAACCAAACTTATTCGTATGAATCAGGTCATATATATAAGGAAAGTAATGTTGTCTTAGCTCAATCTTGTAAAATTGGCAAATGCACTGCGATCGGTTCTAACAGTAAAATTGGGGAAGGTACTATAATTGAAAACTCCATTATTGGTAGAAATTGTCAAATTGGTGAAAATATTGTTATTAAGGATAGTTACATTTGGGATAATGCAGTGTTAGGTAATGGTAATTTTATAACTCATTCTATTGTGGCCTCCAATGCTAAATTGGGCGATAACATAACATTAGAAGATGGGTGTATTATTGGATTTAATGTTATTATTGATGGTAATGTTACAATTCCAAAGGGTACCAAAATGATTGCTAAAGATATTAAATCGATTGAGGATGCTATTTCTGGTCTACAAGTTGATGAAAATAGAGATGTCAGCGGAAGTGAAGATGAGACTGAATCATCTGCTACTGGACACAAATTTTCTTTATATACAAATCTTGTTGGAGTCAATGGTGTCGGATTTGTTTATATCAGTGACTCTTCTGATGAGGAAGTTGATACCATGAACGGTTCATACAAGATATCTAATTCATTGACACCTGATATTGAAGATTTATATTTAAGTGATATATCAATATCATCCACCAAGAAAAAAACTAAAAAAAAGAGAACCATGTCTACTAGTAGTATGTATACAGATAAGGAAGATTTTGGTTCTTCTGAGGAAGAGGAAGAAGATTTTACAGTGGAAGGTCTTGCTACTGTTCAAAGAGCCCTGGAAAATAACCACGACTTGGATACAGCTATGTTAGAATTAAATACTTTAAGAATGAGTATGAATGTGTCATACCATGAAGTAAGAATGGTAACTGTTACTGCTTTGGTGAGAAGAGTGTATCATTTCGTAGCAACACAAACTTTAGGTGCCAAAGACGCTACCACTAAAATTTTTACTCAGTGGGGGCCACTTTTTAAAAGACAAGCATTTGATGAAGAAGAATATGTCGATTTAATGAATATCATTATGGACACTATTGTTAAACAAAATTTCGAAAGAGATGATTTAATATTATTTAGTGCATTGAACACATTATATGATAACGATATCTTGGAAGAGGATGTTATATATAAGTGGTGGGATAATATTTCTGATGATCCAAAATACGATGAAGTTAAAAGACTAACATCTAAATGGGTTGAATGGTTGAGAACTGCTGAGGAAGAAACATCATCTGAAGAGGAGGAGGATGAAGATGATGAATTAATTGATGGATGAATGAAATTAACGGAACTAGCATTTAACAAAAGTGTAAATAATCTGTTAGACTGAAAGACGTGTACTGATAGTACATCTACGTATGTTTATGTATCTGTGTACATTTATTTATGTATTTGTTATATA
Source organism: Arxiozyma slooffiae (assembly GCA_017347545.2). Taxonomy (NCBI): domain Eukaryota; kingdom Fungi; phylum Ascomycota; class Saccharomycetes; order Saccharomycetales; family Saccharomycetaceae; genus Arxiozyma; species Arxiozyma slooffiae. The sequence goes on along the minus strand of JAFHAQ020000010.1, from coordinate 416,619 downwards.
GAGTTATTTCTATTAAAAGAAAATTTACCCGGAAAAAGCGTCTGTTTTGCGATAACATTTAGGAAAAAAAAAAAATAGAGTAAGGTAAAAAAAGTAAAAAAGTAAAGAAGTAAAAAAGTAAAACAGAGAGGGTCAAGGTTAGAGAAGGAAACAAATGGCTTTATAGTCATTATCTTTTGAGGCTAAAGATAAAGTCAATTTTCTTCAAAATATAGCTACAGGACGACTACACTCTTAAGGTAGTAAGAGTACATTCGATTTCATATTTTTTTTTATATTCCTTTTTTTTCCTCGAACAAAAAGAAATAAGACATTAATAGAAAGATAAAACATATTCATTTTATTTATCTTCAAATATTTGTGATTTTAAAAGGAGTTCAATATTTAGTTTAGATATAATACAAAGAATATATTCGTTATGCAGACTTTAAAATGTGTTGTTGTAGGTGATGGTGCTGTTGGTAAGACATGTTTACTAATTTCATATACTACAAATCAGTTTCCTGCTGATTATGTTCCTACTGTGTTCGATAACTATGCGGTAACAGTTATGATTGGTGATGAACCTTATACGTTGGGTTTGTTCGACACTGCAGGTCAGGAAGATTATGATAGATTAAGACCGCTTTCGTACCCATCAACAGATGTGTTTTTGGTTTGTTTTAGTGTTATTTCCCCACCATCTTTTGAAAATGTCAAAGAGAAATGGTTCCCAGAGGTGCACCATCATTGTCCTGGTGTTCCATGTTTGATTGTTGGTACTCAAATAGATCTAAGAGATGATAAAGTTATAATTGAGAAATTACAAAGACAAAGATTACGTCCGATTACTCAAGAACAAGGCCATAGATTGGCTAGAGAACTAAAAGCTGTAAAATATGTTGAGTGTTCTGCTTTAACCCAACGTGGTTTGAAGAATGTGTTTGATGAGGCTATTGTTGCAGCTTTAGAACCACCAGTTATTAAAAAGAGTAAAAAATGCACAATTTTATAAAGAATCTAATGACAATCCTTTCTGATTACGGTTATGTTGTTATTTTGAGGCTAATAATTTTTTTTTCTTTTTCCTGTGTTTATACAATAAAATAGATTAAATTAAACTAAATTAAACTAAATATTTGTAGTGATATTAATATTATTATTTTTATTATTTGTACTTTCATCATTTTCTTCCTTTTTTAATTTTTTTTTTTTTATTATTTCTCCTTTGTCTCTTTATACCTTAAATTTGCACTCCTATTCTTTACTTTAATCCACTTTTTAGTTTCAAGAAATGGAATGAAAAGAGATACAACACACTTTTAATCGCTACTTTTTGTTTACTTTTAAATAAATCTCTAAACATATATATGTATATACGTATTTAGTTTTTAGAATTCTATCTGTGTGTACTCTAAAAAAACATCACAAAAGATATAAGAAAATGATAGTTAGTGGAATCACAGAACGTTTCTTCGAAGTTCAATGTTCAATAATTTGTTTTTTATATAGTGACAAACCATAGAACGTATGTTTTTAACTTTATTCTTACCCAAAATTTACTCTGTTTCAATCTTTTTCTATAACCGATGGATTTTTTTGAGTTAGTTATATACGAAAAGTTTGGAGACACAGGTAAGAAAGGAAAAAGGAAAAACAAAAAAATTGGTGGGTGAAGCAAAAAAAAAAAAATTGAACCTTTTAAAAATTAATTTCTTGAAGAAGTGTAAAAAGCACACAGTGTGTAGAGAAAGTATTCTACTTCATTAGGTATTAACCCTTTTAGGTATAGACACGTAACTGTAGACTGATAATCACGGTAGTCTATATATATATATATATATATATACCTGTAAGCAATTCAATCAACACAGAGTCCAATGTCTCAGGTTTATAAGAATACTGGTTCCAACACATTATTTTTAGGTGGTGAGAAGATCAGTGGCGACGATATTCGTAATCAAAACGTTTTAGCTGCCATGGCTGTAGCTAACGTGGTCAAATCTTCGTTAGGCCCCGTTGGGTTAGATAAGATGTTAGTTGATGATATTGGTGATTTCACTGTAACTAACGATGGTGCCACAATATTATCTTTATTGGATGTCCAACATCCAGCTGGTAAAATTCTTGTTGAATTAGCACAACAACAAGACCGTGAAATCGGTGATGGTACCACTAGTGTAGTTATTATCGCTTCTGAGTTATTGAAAAGAGCAAACGAATTAGTGAAAAATAAAATCCATCCGACAACTATCATCACTGGTTACAGAGTTGCATTGAGAGAAGCCATCCGTTTTGTCAATGAGGTGTTATCTTTAGATGTACAATCGTTGGGTAAAGAGACCTTGGTTAATATCGCCAAGACAAGTATGTCCTCCAAAATAATCGGTGTAGATTCTGATTTTTTCAGTAATCTGGTAGTTGATTCCTTGTTAGCAGTCAAGACCACAAACTCCAAAGGTGAAATCAAATATCCAGTTAAAGCTGTTAACATTTTGAAAGCGCATGGTAAGTCTGCTAGAGAATCTATTTTAGTGCAAGGTTATGCTTTGAATTGTACTGTTGCCTCTCAAGCTATGCCAAAGGAGGTTAAAGGCGATAATGTGAAGATTGCTTGTTTAGATATAAATTTACAAAAGGCACGTATGGCGATGGGGGTTCAAATTAATATTGACGATCCAGAACAGTTGGAACAGATTCGTAAAAGAGAAGCAGAGATTGTACTAGATAGAGTCAGAAAGATTATCAATTCAGGTGCACAGGTTGTTTTAACGACAAAGGGTATTGATGATTTATGTTTGAAAGAATTTGTAGAAGCCAAAATCATGGCGGTAAGACGTTGTAAGAAGGAGGATTTGAGAAGAATTGCTCGTGCTACCTGGAGCCACTTTAGTTAGTTCCATGTCTAACTTGGAAGGTGAGGAGACTTTCGAGTCAAGTTACTTAGGTACTTGTCAAGAGGTGGTGCAAAGTAAGTTCTCTGACGACGAATGTATTTTAATCAAAGGAACTTCAAGACATTCCTCTTCTTCGATAATTTTACGTGGTCCAAACGATTACTCACTGGATGAAATGGAAAGATCTGTCCATGACTCGTTATGTGTAGTGAAGAGAACTCTAGAAAGTGGGAACATCGTTCCCGGTGGTGGTTGTGTAGAGACTGCATTAAACATATATTTAGATAATTTTGCCACCACAGTTGGGTCACGTGAACAATTGGCCATTGCCGAGTTTGCGTCAGCTTTATTAGTGATTCCAAAGACTTTAGCAGTCAATGCAGCAAAGGATTCCAGTGAATTGATTGCCAAATTAAGGTCATACCATGCAGCGGCTCAATCAGCTAAACTTGATGACACAAAGAGAAGGGCTTACAAGAATTATGGGTTAGATTTAATTAAGGGAAAGATTGTAGATGAGGTAAATGCAGGTGTTTTAGAACCCACTGTATCTAAAATCAAGTCATTGAAATCTGCTTTAGAAGCTTGTATTGCTATATTAAGAATTGATACTATGATTACAGTAGACCCTGAACCACCCAAAGAAGATCCACATAACCATTAAATCTAGATACATGATGATATGGTGCATGGTGGTCATGTATAAAATATGTATATTTGTTTGTGTGTAAAATAAGCATTATAAAATAATTAAGACACAGCGTCGTACTTCTTTGTTTACAGACTGAACCCTAAAACCCTAACTAAAAATCGGCGTTTTTTTGTTAGGGCTTCAAAGGAAAAAAGAAAAGAGTCCTTTGAGAAAGGGACTGAAAGGGACATATTTCCAATTTAGGTAATTTCAGGATATCTCTTTTGTTTTGTTTTGTTTTGTTTTGTTTTGTTTCTTTCTCTATTTTAAATATAATCATATTATCAATTAGATGACCTCGACTGTCAATAACAAAAACCCAGTTTTTATATATAAGAAGAATTTGTTTTTTTTTTTTACTTTATACAACAAAAGGAAAGAAAAAAAAAAGATAAAAAAAAAAACATCTATCGACTTTCTGCAAGATCTTGTTTTGATCGATAAGTATATCTATCTTTACCTTTACCTTTTTTTTCCCCTCTCTTCCCTCTCTTTGCTCTTCTCTCTGGTTATCAATAAATATGTATCTAGAAAGAGCTTGTATTCTTGTCTTGTTTTCTTGGGTCTTTAAGTGTATATATATATATATATATGTATATATTATTCTTTTAGGTCTGGGACAAATATTAGTGTCAAGTCTTTGTGACGATACAGCAAATAATACACATACAGTTAAAGTAGACTGACGATCTCTAACGAATATATCTTCCCTTTCTTCTTCTTCTTCTTCTTTGGTAATAGGAAAAGGGTATGGATGGAATTAATGTCAAATCAACTAACAGTATTGATAATAACAAGACTCAAACTGACAACAGCAGCCAAGGAGCCATGTCTACAACGGTAAGTCACGAAGTTTACTCCAACATTACGGATTCAATAGTTTTTGACAATAAAATAAACAGCATGAGCACTAGTGGTGGTGATGGTACGGTCAAAACTGAAGAATGTTCAACCGTTGATAAACAAATAGATTCAAGTGAAAATGTCCGTATTAAGGAAAAATACGTAGAGTTGATTGAGTTGGATGGGAAAAGAGTCTCAAAGACCTCAAAGGGTAAAAAAAAATTTCATTCTAAGTCAAGAAACGGTTGTATTACTTGTAAAAGGAAAAGGATCAAATGCGATGAGACAAAACCAACTTGTATTAAATGTCAAAAATCTAGGTTGCAATGTGTTTATGCTAATTTACAATCCACTAATGATGGGTATCAGGGAAATTCTGGGGCTGGGTGTGTTTCAAATATAGCAAACAACAATGTTAATACTGATTTAAGTATTGTTTCACCTCTTTCGTCACAGAACGAAAAGAAGGGAAAGAAAACATCTAAACGGAGAGTTAAAACAGTCGTTAAGTATATTACAAGGAAGGAAGATGGTACCGTTGAAATATCTGATAATTTTGAAGAATCAAAAGAGAAGGATAAAACCCAAACAAATCAAACTAAGAATGAACAATGTTCGATGAAACAAAGGAACATATTAGATAATTCAACAGATTATCCTAGTACAGCTAAACCAGAATTGAAAAATAATAATCAAGACACCATAAAAAATTATAATGGTAATACCCATGATAGTAATAATAATAATAATAATAATAATAATAATAATAATAATAATAATAATAATAATAATAATAATAATAATAATAATAATAATAATAATAATAATAATAATAATAATCGTACTAATGTTAATATGACTTTGAATTCGAATACAGTGGTAAACCATACAGAAAATTCCTTAAATCAAAAGCTCTCAAATGAAAATAATAGTAATCAAAATAGTATAATGCAAGGATTATACGCTTTACAATCCTTGATGCTGCAAAATCTTTCTAATAACTTGGGGGTTAAAAATAATAACATTCAGGCACAATCCCCCTTGGCTAATGCTACTACAAATATATTGAATAAAAATGGAGATAATAATAATATAGCAACTATAGTCAATGAATTATTGAATCTCGCGAGTCAACAAGGTGATAGTGCATCATTGAATAATATTAATACAAACTTACTCCTAAACTTATTATATAATACAGCCGCAATTCAACAGTTACAAAATGAGATAAATATGAGTCACACCATGGGTCATATACATCAAGGTCCAGATATTTTCCAAAATGGTGCCCAAACTATTAATAATAGTAATAATAATAGATCGAATAATATTCCTGCACATTTGAATAATTCATCAAACAATATAATAAACAGTATCCATGGGATAGGTTTCGTTAATGATTCAACTGACATAAGTAATAATACTAATAGTGGTGGTAGTGACATAAACAACTATATGAGTGGATCAAATTTGCAAAATATGGACAACATCATCATTATTTGCAATTAATTCTCAAAATATCCCAAATAATAGTAATGTTGGTATTAACCCTAGTATGCTTAACAACAGCACAAAACAACAACTTCAATACCATTTAAATCAACAGTTACAGTTACAACAACACCAACAGATTCAGTTACAGCAGAATCAGCAGCATCATGTTCAACAACAACAACAATTGCAAAATCAACAGCAACAATTTCTACAACAATTGTTAGACCAAGACCTGATGCAATCAACATTGGATCAGTCGGTATTGCTGTCCACCCAATTGCAACAACAACAACAACAACAATCTCAGATGCAATTATCTATGAGTCCGCTACCATTTAATGAAGTGACTTTTGGTCAATTCAATAAAATTTCTTCACAAAAGTTGAATCAACCAATCGATTTCGATAATGCTGATGCAATAAATAATGGTAGAGACGATATGAATAGTAGTAGTACAAACAAGGGTGTTAATAAATCTGATTTTCCAGGAAATAAAAATGGTATTTTCCAAACAGCTGGTATTGGTGGTATTGAATATGATTTCCAAGAATTATTAGGGATAAAATTGAATAGTCATAGAAAAGCATTTAAAATTTCAAATGCTCAAGAGGCTTTAGCTACTATGCAAGAGGAAACCGAGAGAACATCAAGAAGGGAGAATTCAAATGTTAATATTGCTAATCTTAATGGTAATATAAAAAAGCAATATGACAGTGGTGCTAACGGTAATGGTAATATCAATAACATTCTAAGTGATGGTTCAAACGATTCTTCGAACAGTTTAGAAAAGTCGGATACCTCACCAATGTTGCAAGAAAATATTACATCAGCTACGTCAGTATTATCACAGATGACAGAAACTACTTTTAACTCGGCATTGTCGCCAACATCACCATTATTGACAAGGAATATGAGTATTACTAAAAGCAAGTCCTCTAACAACAATACTAATAATATCGGAAAGGGACATAATAGTATTTCAAAATTGTTATCACTTTCTACAAAGGCAAATTTAAATTTAGTAGATATGAAATTATTTTATCATTATTGTACAACGGTATGTTATACAGTTGGATCATCTCAAGATTCAGCAACTAAAGTTTGGAGTAAGAATGTTCCCGAGTTGGCTTTTCAATATCCATACTTAATGCATTCGTTATTAGCCTTTAGTGCTACACATCTATCGAGAACTTTATCTGGTTTGGAACAATACGTTTCATCGCATAGACTTGACGCTTTAAAATTATTAAGAGAAGCTGTGTTAGAAATATCAGAGGATAATACAGATGCTCTTGTTGCTAGTGCATTATTATTAATAATGGATTCGTTGGCTAATGCAATAAATACTGGTTCAGGGTTAAGTGTTCAATCATCATCTGCATGGATTTTCCATGTGAAAGGTGCCTCCACGATATTGACTGCTGTTTGGCCATTAAAAGAAACTTCTATATTCTATAAGTTAATATCTGTTGATTTGACTAGTCTTGGAGACTTTATTAACGAAGATGATGGTACTGTATCTGGATTAGTTTGTTTTGACGATAGCATTTCTGATTTGTATCCCGTAGATATCAATTCACCATATTTGATCACGCTGGCATATTTGAATAAATTACATAATGAAATTGATGCTTCAAGCTTAATTTTCAAGATATTTACGTTTCCAGCACTATTAGATAAAACATTTTTAGCATTATTAATGACAGGAGACATAAATGCAATGAGAATAATGAGAGCGTACTACAAGTTGTTAACAAATTTTACAACAAGAATGAAGGAAGAATTTTGGTTCTTAGAAGGAATATCACAAGTTTTGCCAGAAGATGTTGATGAATATAGTGGAGGTGGTGGTATGCATATGATGCTTGACTTTTTGGGAGGTGGCTTGCCATCCATGACTTTAAGCAATTTATCAGATTTTATGTAATGTCGTAATCTATAATGACCAGTAATGTGCAAATATGTAGGTATTTTATTTTCCTATACGCTGAGAGAATGAATAAAAATAGTAAGATATTTATATTTATAGTGTCTTTAAGCATAAAAGAGGGAACAAACGAACAGTTAAAAATTTTCTGGCGGAATTAGATAAGATCCTCAAGAATCCCGAGTACTTACAATATTCTAGAAAATTCCTTGATATGGAGGATAAATTAAAAAGGAAGGGGAAAAAAATTGAAGACATAATGAATTAAAATACGGATATATATAAATATAAACTGTGCCTTTGTATACCCGATGTCGCCACCATAAATATTATTTTATCGTGTGCCTGTTTTAATTTTTTTTTTTTTTTGGTTATATTAGAAACACTTCTAGTAACTTTTAGTTATAGAACAGAAGTAGGAGGGAAAAAAAAAAGTTAAAGGCATAGAGTAAAAAATGGTTGTTAATCCAAATAATTGGCATTGGGTGGATAAGAATTGTATTGATTGGGCACGCGAATATTTTAAGTCAAAGTTAGTTAAATTGAATACTGGGGAACATGATGGTAAATATGCAGAAATAAAGTCTGTATCATCCATTGAAGGTGATTGTGAAGTAAATCAACGTAAGGGGAAAGTCATTTCATTGTTTGATTTAAAGATTGCAATGTTAATTCAAGGTCATGTTAATGAAGATAAATTTGAGGGGAGTATAGTGGTTCCTGAGGTTGCATTCGATAGTAATATTGATGACTATCAATTCGAAATTTCTATTTATAAAGAAACCAGCAAATTGAATGAGGTGAAGCCGGTAATTAGGGAACATTTATTACCTCAATTAAGAAACATTTTCCAACAATTCGGTAAAGATTTATTATTTGAACATGGGAATGATATCCAAATACCTGAAGACCAGGTTCATTCTCAATATACTAAAGCTAATCAAAAGAACAGTTTTGCAAGTGTTTCTTCTACTACAAGTACAAAGAAGACGACAACCACAGTTAATAAATTGAATTCTGTTAAAGACACCTCTTCTAAGACTGTTGTAAAGACTTTGGATAATAAGGAGATCCCTGTAGTGAATACGGGTGGTGCCAATACGGTAACAATTCATCTAGAACCATCTTTTAACGCACCAGCACTTGAAATTTTTAACACATTTATTGATAAAGAACGTATAATGATGTGGTCTCGTTCACCAATAAGAGAATTTGATGGGAACAAGGGCATTGGATCTCAATATCTCATGATAGGTGATAGATTCGAACTATTCAATGGTAATATTGAAAGTGAACTAGTAGAAAGTAAATTAGGTAGTAAATTAGTCCTCAAATGGAGACTAAAGGATTGGAGAGACAAATTGTATTCTATAATGGATATGGAATTTCATGAGTCTCCAGAATACCATGAGACAAAGATTCAATTGACATGGAGCGGGATACCTGTAGGAGAAGAAGATCGTGTTCGTGCAAATTTTGAAGATTATTATGTAAGACCGATAAAATTAACCTTTGGTTTTGGGGTTGTGTTGTAATTGAGATTAACTGTTGTTTTTTGTTTTTGGTTTTTTGTTTTTGGTTTTTTTTTTCTTTGGGAGCTAAGTCACCTTAGCTCTAATTTTTGTATTGCACCTATCACGAAATATATATCTTTTTTTTACATAAAGAAATATACAATCATACAACTGTTTTACTCTTCTTAGAAAAGTTTGGTTTTATGATTTCTTGGCTGATATTATTTTATATATAATAGAAGAACAGAGAATCCTTGAACTGGAGGATTGGAACCAGTATTTAAAAGGGAAGAATGTATTTAAAACAAGAATGTAACTGCAGGATATCTGTCACAATGGTAAATAAGTGCAAAAATAAATTAGGAACAGACACTTTGTTCTTCTTCCCATTAATTTTGGTTATAACTATTAATTTGATACGAAGAATGATAATATGAGTTGTACATTATTATCGAGGTTCTCTGTCTTGTAGCCGTCAGAAGTGTTACGGGGAGATAACGGGAAAGTTCCAAAGATTCTTTTTTTTCTTTACCTCTTCCTTTTTTTCTTGTTGTTCGAAGAGAAAACTCCCTTGACCCGAAAAACACCAGATTTGCGTGGGACAGAGGTGAAAATTGAGTAAAAGTCCGAATATTTTCTATTGGTTGATGGTGTGTATAATTAATTATAGCAATTGTTGTCGAATATTCAAAAGGATTAAAGAGCTTTGCCACCTGTGATGATGTATACAATGTATGTAACATTCACAGTGGTATTCCGAAATATAGTTTTATTAGCATCTACAAGGATTTGGCGGTAATAAAAATAAATACATTAATAATAATAAAGGTGGTCAGTTGCATCCTTTGAGAACTATTATTATTAATGTTGTTGTTGTTGTTGTTAAAGGGTAGAATTGTGAAATAAAGAATGGGAATATTGTTTGCTTGTTTGTTTGTTTTCTGTAATTAATTATGTTATTTTTAATTGTCATAATTTTCTTTTCATATTTATTGGAAATATAAACTTTTTCTCTTCTTTATATCTTGATGATGTCTTTAATTGTTGTCTTTTCTTTTTTTTTCCTAATTAAATTCCTTTATAAACAGTGATTAATTTCTTCAACGAAGATCTTATTCTATTTTTTTTTTGTTAATTATCTTTCCAAAAATATAAATTATAGTGTTCATAAACACTGTGTATAAATAAAAGAGTAGTATATATTTATCCACTTATATATATCAGCAAAGAAAAAAAAATTAAATAAATAAAAAATAGGAGGAAACGAAGGTTTTTAACAGTTTCTTTTAAACTATTTTTTTTTTTTGAGCAAGAATATATATATTAACTTTTTCAAATTAAAATATATTCACCGATCATTTGTTGTCAAAAGTTTGCTGTTGGTATATAATATTTATATTTGGCCAAAAACAAAGTTAACTTATTGATTTTAACTTTGAAAGACAAATTCAAATAGAGAAGATTTCTTGTATAATATATATATATAATTAGCAATGTCAGGGTTATTAAGGAGTAAACCAGCTAAAGATCGATCCTTAACTGAAATTAGATATGTTACAGAATCTAATTTCATGAATTCAAAGATTAATAATAGATCTAAAGTGGTGCCAGAAAATTTGAAATTGAATGGTACGACACCTAGTGGACTACCAAGATTATTCGTGTGTAATGTTTGTACAAAAGCTTTTTCTAGGCAAGAACATTTAAAAAGACATGAGAGATCTCACACGAATGAAAGACCTTATGAATGTGGCCTATGTGATAAAAACTTCACAAGACGTGATTTGCTATTGAGACACACTTTAAAATTTCATAACGGTGAAATGGATGAAAATTTTTTAAAGGTAAGGTGCGCCAGTAGATCAAGGAAAAAGAATGTTTCAACAAGATCGAGAAAACATAAATATATTGGAAGTAACTCTAAAAGCGAACCTAGGAGAATTAGTAATACTAGTACACAAAGAGATAACTGCGCTTTCATAACCAGATATAGAAGACATAGTACAGATGCTCTATTTGGAATACCCGCTAGTAATAATAAAAGTAACATTAATAATAATTCTGATTATTATGAGAGGAATGGACCCATAGGTGGTCAGAGAACAAATTCGGTTTTTACAGTAAATAATACCATTACTACTCTCTCTTCTTTACTTTCCTCTAAATCTTCTATATCACCCCGATCTCATAATTATGTTAGTTCTTTTACGCCAACGTCGCTGACTACTATATCTGATTTGAATAATAACAACAACTCAACTACTATGGAATTTGAAAAGTCAAAAAACTGTGAAAATAAATTTAGAAAGAAGAATTTATTCTATTTGGACAGGTCACCTTCAAATAATATTCAATTAAATGTTAACGATAATCTTGAAGCATTTTATTTACTTCCCAGAAAAAGTACGTCGTTTAGTCCACATTCGGTAGAAAATTATGCATTACCTTTATATTATTCAAAGGAATCACCAAACTTAGATAAGACCCAATTTTTAACAACAAAAGATCTCGGTATTATCTTTGATTTAGGGGATATTGATAATATAATACATTATGATTCAGCCAATTGTCAAAATGTTAGCAATTTTTCATTCATAGAAAATGCAAGTGGTGGATCTGAAAGTAATTTAAGTGAGCAATATTCATTTGAATTGGATCAAGAGTCGGAATTTATTCCAGTAGATTTTAACTTGGACGATTTAGAGTCACTGAGTATAGAACACTTCGACTTAGATGATATTATGGATGACAATTTAAATTGTTGTTTGCAAGGTAATGGTACAGAATGTTGTAGTTTATTTCCTAATAATGTTTCCTCTATGCTGCTTAAACCATTGGAATTTGGTAATCTTTCAGTAACTGAGACGTTTGTTAGTATGGGACAAGGTTTAGATTGTTCAGATATACAAAAGTCCACTTTTGAATCCTTATTCGCAAATACAGTTTCTCATAAAAGCGCGTGTATACCTCCATCATGTCGAAATCAAGTTAATGGGTGTCCAAATGAGGCTTTAGATCTTCATGTTGATAACAAATCATCGGCAAACAAGAAGATGTCTGGGCTTCAATTTAGTACATCGGCAAAAATTGAAATTCCATCATTATTTAATCATATCCAGAATTATTATCATCCAAAAATGTCAGATAATGCCACATCAAATAGAAATCTTGGAAGTGGTATTATGGATAATAATAATAATAAAAATAAAAAGAAGGATACATTAAAGGTTAAATTGTTTAATGATCGATGATGTTGTTATTATCATATTATTTCTGGATATTATCTAGAAATTTATTACTTTCATCAAAAAGGTTTCAATAATTTGATCTTTGGGTCAAAAGTGTTATCTTTACCTAATTGTTTTGAATTAAGCAATTTTTGGCATTATTTATGGAAAAGTTTATGATACATTACCCGTTTGTCCATGAAAGTATATTATTCTGTGATTTATTATATTTGAAAAATTTTTTACATGAAAACAGGGGATTACCTGAAATTCATATACGGTTTGAACGGAATAATAAAATTTTTAGTATAGCTAAGACTACATGTTTATCATTATTAATGACTACTGTAGGATATCTTTTCTAGAGAAGTAGTTGTAAACAAACTATAATTTTGTAGGAGATAAAAAGGCAAATTTTGCAAGTATTTTTGGAGTTTGAAAAATCTAATTATGATTATCATAACTTTAATGGCTTTGGTCAAAATTCTAAATGTATATGGTTACTCCAAATTCTTATTTTAAATGTCATGTTTGCTTTATTTTTTAGAGGATGTCAAAGATATTAAATTTAAGGTAGTGAGAAGACAAGTGAGTGCCATATGTTTAATGTTAAAAAAATATCTAAAAGAAATTCCAATAAAATTTCTTCCATCTGATCCTTTTATAATACATTTTCAAGATATTGCATTCCATGATTTATTTTAGTTTTTATTAAATATATCCAGGAAAATATCTATTTTAATTCTTTATGAATACTGTCAATATCTAAATATTTGTTATTACATTCACTGTAAAGAATTTTCAGATGAGGAAAATATTGAAGATCTTGGCATTCTGGGAGATGATATTATTTGGGAAAGTTATTCATTATCTAGATTGTAAACCAATCTAAAACTGTGAATTCAGCAAATAAATCACAGTGTATCATCTTTAAGGAGTTTTACAATAGTTGCACTTTTAATCATTATAGATTGTATCTAGTCCCTGCTTTTCTAATTAAAACAATGGTAAATGCTCAAATTTGAATTTAGAAATACTTCTCTATTCCATGTTTTCTTAATCAGAGTTAATACAAGGAAACTGAAGAAGAAAGTCCCATCGGGATATGTCTTAGACACCTTTTATGAACTTTCAACAACTTTCTTGGCTAAAGATAGTAAAACTTTGAAAAACTTTTTGATGGTTACCAGTTTCCTTATTAAGATAAAAAGGAATGTTGATAATAATATATAAATTGGGGGAGAAGATTGTTAGTCGATTTTTAACCCCAGGAATTTTAATGTGTTAACTAACCATTCTTATCTGTTATTTACATATTTTCTGGTGGCATTGAATTATTCAATACATAATATTGCAAAGTTATTTATTGCAGAAGAGTCTACAAGAAATAATGTTTTAATTGATAAGAAGAAACTAGCTATATTTAATTTGTAGGAATTTTCTTGTGGTTTTTTAATAGTTATCAAAATTTTTCTGGATTTTGAATTATGTCAAATTTTAAATTGCTTTCAATTTTTACTAGTCTTAATAATGTGGCTAATGGCTGTTGTCGGTTCATTTTATGATTCAAAATTTCAAATATTTGACGTCAACAATGGTGCTACGTCAAGGAATACATTATATTTTATGAAAATATGTAATTGAAAGGTATTGAAAACATAATAAACAGCTTTCTTGTTGTTCTCTTTAATTATGCTTTTTTTCTAGGTGTGGTGAATTAAAGTCAGAATAATAAATTTTATTTTAATTTGCATTTGAAGATAATAAGATTATGAATTTCTTTAAATTAATGAAGAAGAGGCAAGAGTTTGGTACTTCTTTAATCAACTGTTTAAAAGAATACGACTGTGCTATCTGTGGTTCTATAAATAAGTAGTCATTCACAAAAAAGTATCAACTGCTTTTAAAGTTTTTTATCATTACTGGATGGTTTTTTTTTATATTACTTGCAGAGCATTATTCCTATTGTGATATTCTGAGAAAAATAATTGACGATTTTGAAAATTTAGAAAAAATTCTGATATAAGAAAGTCATTAGCTGGAGCCCTCTAAATTGAAGTTGAGCACTAGATAAAAAGAAGACACATTTATATATGATCGCCCGTATATTTTGAAAAATAGCAACTAAATTAAATTATATATTCATATTTAATATACTGTATTTGTATTAAAATATATTCGTTTTACTTAATAGAGTTAAAAAAAAAACTTCTAATTAGGTAGTGTGTTTTTTTTTTAAAAAAAAAAAATTCATTTGTATTTTTATGTTATCTTCAACTTACACATATATCTTTCACGTATGTATTTTGGTGCCGATATTAACTGAACCCATGATTTCTATTGATCAAAGTTTGAATTAGCCATTCTTTTGTCTCAATATGATATTCAATATTAGGCTCTTTATATCTCTCACTAAATGTACTTCTTATTTTTTTCAAAAGGCTGGTAATTTTTTTCTCCTTCTCATTAATGAAAAAAATTACTTTATGTATACATGGATCGTTTCTATTTATGATATTATCAATGAATGATGGTTCCTTTATCATTAAATCATTTATATTATATGTATGAATCAAATGAGAAACGCCTAATGCTGCAAAACAAAACTTTAACATATCATCTAGATCAAGTTTCCCACAAAGGATGATAGTATATCCTTCCAAAATATTTTTCCTTAATCTAATTTGTTTTTGTAATGCGGTATCTTTGATAAAGTTGGAATGAAATTCAAAAATATCATTGGATAGTATAGGTGGTTTTTCGTTTTCGCATGTGGATCCTAATCTGAAACTGACACCTGAAGGGAGAAGATACTGATACACTAGTGTAGGAACAATTTTATTATGCATTATGCATGCTTCAATAAATTTCCAATGTAAAGTAGGCCAGCCTAGTGCTAACGTTTCTAGATATTTTAAACTTCGTAAATGTCTATTACTCAAAATGCAAGCAAATCTGTAATTTTTGGAAATAATCTTCGGTTTCAGTATCAAATTGAGGGAATGACTTGTAGAAAAATAATCACTTTGTTCCAATGTATCATATTCGAATAGTTGTCTAAATCCTTCTTTAATTATTTTACCACCTCCCTCCTCAATGCAACGAACTAATCCATCTTGCAGCGATAAAATACCAGTAAGAGCAAACAGACATTTATCAAATATTTTTCCATTAGATTTTGAAATATTTCGTGACAATTCCGTCACTCTCTCATTCATGTATTCTAGCTGTGATTTAATTAAATCATCATCATCAGTATCATCACTTTCAGGTTCTGCATAGTTTAGTTTTTTTGTACGGTTAGTTTTCCTTGGGGAAATGGTTTGTGTTCTTGTATGTCGTCTTGTGACATGTTTCTGATTTTGATAATTTTCTGATTCATAGTCATCAAATACCGGTTCCTCAATCTTAGTTCGTTTTGCCCATGATTCTATGGTAATACGAATATCACATAGTGCTTTTAATATGTGTTCTCTGTTATGAATATGGCTATATTTCTCAAGCACAACTGTATCATACCCCCTTATACATCGAATGGTATTGGGATCATGTTTCAGGCACTGTAATCCACACACTCTGTAAGATATGTTATTTTCATCCTGTACTTTATCACCAATTCGAATATCTAAATATGATATATCTTCTAATTTACCAGTGTATCTTCCAGAGGCAAAGAGAACCGAGCAATTTCCGTTTGTTTCGTCTATTTCTAGAAGAATCCCGGGATAGTATTTTAGGTCTACATCATATTGGCACCAGATAGCATTTTTAAAATGTATATCTTTTTTTGTGAGAGACTCTACATCAGTTGTTCTATAATCGTTGGGATATTCGTCAATGTTGTTGGTGACATTTTTGTCATTATCATCTTCGTCTTTAGAATTGTGGATTGATTTTGATTTCTTGTATGGTGATGCGCCTGCACTTCTATCTTCTTCTTTATCACTGAATTCTATTGTTTCTAGGTGCCTTTTGACAGATCTTCTCTTAATTATAATTTTTTGGGAGTCATCGATCTCTGAATTTTGACTGGTGAATGTATTTTGTGAGACATTAAGATTCTGTAAATTTGTAACTGCTTTATTCGTATTTCTACCAGGCTCAAGAACTTTTTTAAATATATTTGGATATGAGGTTGAACCTTCATTTTCTGTGGGAATATATTCAGGGTCATCGTCTATTTCAGATAAATCTTGACTCTCATCGGTTTCACTTTCAATAATTTCATGATTTGATTCAACAGAGTCTAAATCATTTCTTACTGTTCCATAAATTGGGACTCTGGAGACTTCAAGTTTTACTGTATTACGATTCTTCATAAGATTATCATCTTCTTCCTCTTGTGAGGGGAAAATAGCATACATAAGTTTTGATGGGCTGCTTTTTTTCTCTGGGGAACTTGTCTTGGGAAGCTCTATATTTGAAGTTTCTTTATCTTGAGAATAGCTGGTATCAATTTTATCAGTACTATCTTGATTTGGTTGTATTACAATGTCATTAGCATGACCATCTAGGATAGTAGATTTTATTTCTGTTTGACTCTTATGTAACCCGAATTTATCATTTTTACTGGGACTTGAGTGAGAATAAATTATGGGTTGCGTTTCTACAATTGAAGTATTATTGTCATTTTTAAGAGAAACCAGTTGCGTTTCTTCTTGATCAGTAAACTCGTTGGGGATTAATCCTTGTTTTTCGTTTATATAACCAGGATTTCTTTGAGATTCTAGTAACTTATTATATTTATTATCCAAAGAGAAGGTTAATGTAGATGGGATAATTTGAGTGTCTTCTAAATACTTTCCATGTTGAGTAATACTTGGACCTAAAAATGTATTATTTTGTGAATCGAATATTATGGTTCCATTGCTGTGATTATGCATCAGAGGAAGGGCATTGTTAATCTTATTCGGAGATTGGCTTTGTTTGGATTCCACTGAAAATATTATTTGGTCTTTTGGTGAGGAAGGGAGAGTTTGTCTATCAATATCTGAATTTTCAATATCTTTGTTATCTATTGATGATTGGGGGTTCCCATTAATGCCAATCTGGTTGGTTGAGAAATGTGAGTTTAATGAATATATAAAAGTATTTTCGCTAAATTTGTTGGAGACTTGATTATTATTTTTGGTTTCATCTTCATCCAAAGGCTTTATTATAGCAATAGATTTATCATTTGATACAGAGGTGGGGCTCATTTGATTATTAATATCTGGTATAGTTCTTTCATTGACGTTTGTTATGGTGGAGTGAGTTCTTGAAGTAGTCTCCTCCTGTGACAAAGAACTTTCATCTGAATCACTATCTTGTTCGATTTTAAATTTCTCTAAAAGATTTTTCCCAGGTGATGCATTTGATTTCCTAAATTTAATAATTCTGTTTAAATCTGGAGTTCTGATGTTATAAAATCTACCTCTATAAGGGTCGATATTGAGGTTTTCATCGTTTTCTTTTTCATTTGCTTCTTTCTTAAGCGGAGATGTTATGTCAGTTTCCTGCGTGGAAGACATAAATTGGTTATTATTATGTGACTTGTTCAATTTACCTTTTTTGGGTGTGGAGATTATTTCATCCCCCATTTCATATAATGGCTCAATTGGGGGTTGTCGGAGTGGGGAAGTCATCATTTTAACTATTGATATATTTGTATCGATATGGGTGCTAGTTGTATCGTCTACATCACTATTAGTATGGTTATTGGTATCATAAAAGAAATTCTTCCTACTAGGTTTTATTTCACTTTGAGATCTCAACAAACCTGGATTTGCTTTCACTTTTTTTTTTGCAAATGCTCTATTGGTAAATGTTGTATCAATGGCCATTTTAACATGGAGAACTTCGTTTTTTTTTTTTTTGTTTTTGTTTCTGTTCTTCTATTAGCTTATTTTGTATTTAGTCTTCTCTTTCTTCCAATATTTTGTTTTTATTTTTTTTGGCTTTTTTCAAATAATAATATTTTAAAAAAAAAAACTTTCATTATAAGTTTTAAAAGTAGAAAATGAAAAGAGGCCAATAACTTTTAAAATTGAGATGAATATGTATATAATTAAGAAAAAAATAGATAAAGAGTATATATATATATATAAAGCAAATATAGAGTTGAAACGGTGGGGAAAAAAATGGAATGTGGGATGTTTACTTACTGTCGCAATAATCATTCACCGAAAGAAATATTATCTTTAATAATTTTATTGACATTATTAAATTTTTCCTCGTATGCCTTGATGATTTTATTTTTTTCCTGTATAGTATAAAAACTTGGTAAACAATTGACACTCTTATTGAAAGTATTTGTATTAATTATTGTGTCAAAGTTTTGTTTTGAATTATTTTTGTTTATTTTTAGTTGTTCTTCGGCTCTTTGTAACAATATATTGCTTCTATACCTTTCATAGATTATATTATTTGTGGTATCTTTAAAAATTTGTAAATGGGAACCCAATAAGATACTTTTTAAAATAAAGAAATTACTTGATTCAAAATCCTCTATATAAATATCTTTATTAAACAGATAGCACCTTTTCCAAATAAATCTATTATCGAAAAGGGGATCTTTCTCTTTAATGTTACCGCAAATGATGGAAAAGGGTTGAATATCATCAATTAAAATGTTTGGTAAACATTCTTCTTCAGTTGTAAGTGTACCGTTATCGTTATTGTTGTTATCTCTTTTTGAAATAAAGATGTCATTTATTGTAATTGTACCAAATTTAAACGAGTATAGATTATATGAATGAAGTTGTAAATTAATCCTTTGTTGTAGCTGTAACAGTTGTTCCTTATTTCCCTCATTGCAATTTAATATTTTATCTGCTTTACCAATAACGTATAAAATATTGACAGAACCGCGTATTTGTGATAATATATCCAAATCAACTTCATTGATTCCATCATTTCTACTATCGAAGAAATATACACAAACATGGATTCTATAATCGTTTGATTCATTATAAGTTACCTTCCTTTGGATCTTGATTTCATTATTTAATACATCATCGAACTTAGATTCAAGAAATTGTTTAATTATCTGTCCCGTTTTAGAATTATCGATTCTATCACCAGTATCCAATAAGAAAGCATTTAGATCGATTAAAGAATTGCAATTATGAATATTGACACCATTATGAATATGTAAATTAAAATGCTGAAACCGATGTTCATTATCATTTCTAAACAAATTAGAAGTTAAAGTTTGATTGTTGTTGTTAGTAGTATTACTACTACTGCTTTTAGAAGGGTTTGTTGAATTGGTCAAATTTTTTAAAAATGTCTTTTTACCAATACCTTTAGGGCCTAACAGTAAGACATTAAAATTAACAGAATCATTTATCAGATTCTTCAATTTTAATTGATATGGATGGATTGACATGGTTAAATAATAGTGAGTGCGACAATGTTACTGTCTGTTTGGGTCGTTTACTTTCCCCCCCCTTGTATCTATATAAAAAATAAGAAGAGGTTTGAATTTGTGTCATTTTTAAATTTATGTGTGAACAAAGACAAAAACCCATAAATATTTCAAGAAGAAAAAACGAAAGGCGAGAAAAAACAGAACATAAAAAAAAAGATTAGAAGAATTAGGTACAAATATTGTTACATAATAAATAAAGACGATAACTATATAATATATAATATATTATATTTTTTCATATAAGATTGAATTGTTATTACCAAGGATAGGTACAATTTTCTTTCTAGTTACTGAATTATGGTTTGATGTAGACGATTGTGACATTGATTCAGTTGATGGATACGAGTGTGAATTTTCAGGTATTGTATTTTCATTTAATTTATTTATATGATTCTGATATTGTGATAATTTCAAAGATACTTTTCTCTTGCTTGGTGGTAGTTTATCATTAGTGTTTTTAGTAGTGGTCTTATGAATATTAGGTGATGACAATACGTATGATGATGATAAAGACGACGACGACGATGATGATATAGATAAGGATTTATCTCTTTCAATTTGTTCTAAGTAGTTTTTGGATAAATTTTTAATGTTTGGATTCATGATGTCATCAGATACAGAGTATGATTTATTTTTATATATTAAAGGGTCATAAAGGGGAGAAGAAGTAGAAAAGAGATGATTATTATAATTTTGTTCGTTTGATTCTTCTTGTAACAATCTTTCGAATAACAAAGCCTTATCTTTAACTTTATTAGAATTTCTTAGTTTATTGATTGAATGAGTATAAGATGATAAAACGTCAGGTTCTTTGTTATTAATAGTAGTAGTGGTAGTATCCAAGGTATCATAATGGAAAGAATGAATAGATGAATTATATGAAAATATAGAGTTTCTTCTTGAATTATTGGATATGATGATAGGGGAATAAAGATCATTATCGGATAAAGAAAGGTTAAAAGATGGAGTTGACGGTGTTGTTGTTATATTATGAAAATACTTAATATGTTGAAGATTTGACTCATTCCCATGAAATAGTAATATTTGTATAGGCTGGAAAATGATACCTCGATCATTCTTGCTATTTATATTATATATATTGCATATGTTAAATTTCATTATTATTTTTTTATTTGATATAGAGAGGTTTTCATAAGTATTCTATATTATTATTTTGCATATTCAAATATATGCATATCATGTAGTGTGTATAAATAAGTAGTTTGGATAGTAAGAACAGGAGGAGATGGCTAATAATAACAATACTCTCAGTATAACAAAATATTTGAATACATAAAAAGACTTGTTTCAATCAAACTTCTTTCTTTTCTAACCACCAGTCCCATACATAAATCAATCAATCAATCAATCAATCTGTTATTTTTATGGTGGGGAATTAAAGCACAAAGAGAAAAAGAGACAAAAAAAAAAAAAAAAAAAAACAATCCTTTCTATTACGAATTTCCTAAAAGGGTCAAATTGCTGAACTAATTTTCTATTAGTGGTAGGGGGGTGGGGAAAAACCACTGAAATAAAGAGAAAAATGCACACGAAGACCTAATATTTTGTGCAAACCCTGGCTGAAATATTTTTTACTACTGGACCACAACCCTAACTTTTCTTCTGGCTGGACAATTCTTTGATTCTTTGTTTCTTAGGAAAGTTAAACAAAATAATAAAGAGTAGAATAAAATAAAATAAAATAATAGAACAGAACAGAAAATCTGATAAAATAATAAAGAAACAGCATTAAAATCTCAAGTTAGTTAAAAAAAAAAAAAGAAGAAGAAGAGCAAAAATAAAATAAAACAAAATAAAATAGGTGTGTACACTATAAAAGACAATAAAACATAAGAGTTATAGAGAGAATATTAAGCTGTAAAAAAAACATATAAATATATTTCAACAACGTTTAAACATATATTATTGATTAAATAACAAGTTTTGGTGGGAGGGGGGGGGGGTTGTCAATTTGTTTATTCGCTTATTCTAACAATATGAGAATGTTTTACTGTACATCTTGATAGATATAATTTTTGCATAGATTGTTTTGTTAATAAAATCAACTCCTATGATAAATGTCGAATATTTTCTTTCAGTGTTCTTTTATTTTATTTTTTTTTTTTTTTACACATATAAATAGACGAGAAATGTTTCAACAGAGAAGGGGTTTTTTTTTTTGTTTCATTTTAATTCATTCTTTGGTTACTTATATTCCTATATTCTACAGTAACTTACAAATAACCAAGCAAATAAATATTAAATATTAAATATTAAACCAAAAGAGAAAAAAAAAAAATATATATATATATATATAATGTTCTCTCAATTAAAAAGAATGGAATCCCAATATCAATGTGCTTTACAATCTTCCAAGTCTGCATTAATATGTAAGTGTGCTTTTGATTGTAAATGCTGTACTGAATGTTCTCATTGTCACAACAATAAACAATCAACTGCTAATTGCTGTTGTCAAGGATCTGGTTGCTGTGGTGACGTATGCAAGTGCAAATGTGCTGATGATGTATGCAAGTGCAAATGTTCTGATGATATATGCAAGTGCTCTGGTGACAAGTGCAAATGTTGTGCTGATGGATGCAAGTGCGCTGGTGAGTGCAAGTGTTCTGGTGACAAGTGTAAGTGCTGTGGTGACAAGTGCAAGTGTGCTGGTGGTGAAACCTGTCATTGTGATAGGGAATGTGACTGTGCCCACTGTAAGCAAATAAAACAATCAGTTGCTAAGTGTTGTGGTGACATGTGCAAGTGCTGTGCTGATGGATCTAAGTGCTGCGGTGAAGCATCTCCCTGTTGTTCTAACTAAGAGCCTCTTTGATTTTCTTTGTTAGTCTGAATGGATTTTCCCTTTCATTACTTTATGATATCTAAAAAAAAAAAATAAAATAAAATAAAATAAAAAAATGTCAAGAGATTTTGTCTAATCTTTCATCTGTTTACCTTTTAATTGACACTATTTAAGAAATTAACTAGTTATATATCTATATATAAGTGAAGAAAAAAAGAAAAAAAGCATGAATACATATGTTCTGTTCCTTTTATTTTATTTGACAAACATTTAATTCCTTGATTGATACACAAATACCTTCGAACGTATAATATTTGATTTTAACTTTATGTGTTCTATTTGGAAAAAAAAAAAAATAAAACAAAAATAACTCGAAAAAATGAAAAAGTGAGGGTGAAAAAAAAAATTGGTTGGAATTCTAAGAATTCTAAAGGGATGTTTAAGATAAAATATAACTTCAAAGAACAAATTATGACTCTACATATATGATTACAAACATCCATACTTGTATATAAATTAATCTATTTGTTTGTACAAACGAAAAGACTTCAACGAGCTCGTGTTACAAGTATTATAAATAGCTCCTTTTTCTTTGTCTTTTTTTTTTTTCTTTTCATAATCATGAAACGAATCTTTAAGATATTATTGATAATTCCGATCCTTTTATTTAATTCAGCTAACTGCGACCTTCCCAATTTGAAATTTAAAGGGTTAGATCCAATCAAACAAAGCCTGTACAATGATCACTTATCATCAGACGGTAAAGAATGGGACATGTCTAAACGACACAAACATCAAGATCAACATCACACAAATCAATGACGGCGTATGTGATTGTCCCGACGGATCAGATGAGCCAGGCACTTCTGCTTGTAACGTAGTCAATGAAGCGGTAAATGAGGGGAACTCTCTATTTTATTGCGCAAATGATGGGTTTATTCCCAGGTACATAGACAAAAGTTCAGTTGGTGATGGGGTATGCGATTGTTGTGATTGTTCTGATGAATTATTAGATGGTGACAAGGTGGATATTTGTGGTGAAGTGGAGTCGATGTATCATCGTGTGATTGATGAGGAATTGGAGAGGTCTAGGTTGGGTAAATTGAAGTTACTGTCGTTATTCGAAGAATTTGATATTGATGTGGATGATTTTAATGAACAATCTAATCAGTTGACTAATTTAAAGGAATCGATTCGAAAATTGAGAAATGATTTGGAAAGGAATCGACTATTGTATAAGTCAGAGATGGACCATCTTTTGAACAAATTGAAACAGGAAGATACGATATTGTATCAGTATGAAATGGTCAACACATCATTGATTATTGATTATCTAAATCCTTTATATGATGATATTTCATTGAATAGTAAAATGTATACTGATTTGGTGAACATTTTAGAGACTTTAGAAGGGACATTTAATCCATCGTTGAATGATAAAGTAGTTAATGATGATATGGATAAGTTTCGAAATAAATTGACGATATTAAATGAAGAGAAAAAGATGGATATTGATTCAGAGACGGATAATGAACAAAGGCAGCAAATGATAGAGTATTTCACGAAAGAATTACCAGATTTGTTTTGGAAGGGGAAAAGCAATGATCCATCTGAATATGTTATCAAAAAATCGCAGTTTGTTAAATGGTTGATTGAAATTAAAGTTGACTACACAGATACAGTGTTTGGATATATCGATGATTTTAGTTTAATAATGAAAGATATTATGGATAATCACAACGTTAATGTTCAAGATAGTGGTGTAAAAGATGCTATTAAGATGTATAAGGAATATTTGGCAAAATATTCAAATTCTTTAAAGAAACATAAAGTCGATTTACCAAAAAATTTAAGTAAAGAATTGGATAAATTGTTAAAAGTCATTGAAAATAATGTTCCGAAGATTTTAGATCAAAAAGTTAAAAATGAGAATAACAAGGGTTTAAATGACGATGTTGAGGAGACTGAGATAAGGAGAAAAGGTATATTTGGTTTTATGTCAAATTTATTAAATATTAATAGTAATAATACCGATAGCAGTGATCTGGTTAATAATAATGATAATAATAGAAAAATGTTACAAAGTTTAAAGAGACAAACTGTTACCAGAAAGAATTTAATTGATAAAATAAGGAAAAACTTATTGGGAATGGAGAAAGAATATGAAAAATTGGTAGAATTAGAAGATAAAAGCAATGAAGAAGAAAGGATGTTAAATGAAAAATTATTGAAAATAGAAGAATTGATTGATTTATTACCTGATGAAGAGACTTGTACAGATAGCTTAATTAATGGATACAAATATGAAATCTGTTTAAATTCTGAGGAAGGACAAGGGTATATATCTCAGACTGAAGATAAACCAGATGGGAATTCAGTTTTAATTGGAATATTTGAAAAATCATATTTAGATGAACCATTAATGAAACAAAATTATATTGATAAGATCAAAGTTAATAATTTAGATGAAGATATTGATATATTGGAACATTTAACAAATAGTACTGAAATTGTTGGAAAGAAGAAATATTATTTGGGACCTTTAGAAAATGTCAATAATGGATATATGGTCAGATATATTAATGGAGATAAATGTTGGAATGGACCATTAAGGTCTGCTACAGTATTAGTTAAATGTTCTAACAAATTCAAGATTAATAGTGTGAATGAGTTGACAAAATGTAATTATCAATTCGATGTTGAGGGACCTTGGGGTTGTAACTTTTAATGGTTTAACAAGAAACAGATATATAGTATATTTAATTTGAATTTGTTTTATTGGTTGTAAGATTTTTAAATAGAATCGAAGAAATAAAAAGTTAAAAACAAATAAAAGGTAACTTCTCTTGAACCTAATGAAGGAGTTGCGTAAGTATAAGAATAAAAGCAGAAACTAAGACATGAACGGAGTATGATTTAGTTTTTTTTTTGTTGTTGTTGTTCTTGGCTCGTCATATTTCCTTATGGTCATACAGAACTTTTTGAAGTATGGAAAGAATTGCCATATATAAACTTCAAAAATAAAAAAAAATGAAAAAGAGAGAGAAAGAAAAAGAGACAGAGAGATTGGATAGTGGTCATTTCATTTCTTTTTGTTTTTGTCGAATCTACATACCAAACTTTTTTAGTTAATGAAACTTGAATTTCATATATATATAAGTAAATCTACCATGACGGTAGTAGTGGTGTCTGTTTGATAAAATAGCCGTTTGAATAGTGGAAAGAATAAAAAGGTTAAGGGAAATTTCGCTTCCTTGTTAAACAAAAAAAGAAGAAGAAACAATAACAAACCTATTTTTTTTATATCGATTTCTTCCGAACATGACGGTTCAATGATGGCAGGGAAGAATTAATAAATAAATAAATAAATAAATAAATAAATGAGGAACCAAAACTAGGAAAATGTCTCAAACCTATCTTCTAAAATATATGTGTATATAAAAAACAAGAAAAGAAAGAAAAAAAGAGAATAAAATCGGAATAAATATTAAACAAACAAAAAGACAATAGTATAATATTATAACAATAGCAAATAGCTTCGAGTCATTTTATAAACAAAAGAAAACAAAAAGAAACGACACAACCGCAAAATCGTTTTTTTTTTTTGTTAAGTATTTTTTCTGCGGCTGCTATCTGCGAAAAAATATCTTTAAAATATATTTATTTATATATATATATATTATAAGAAAAAGAAAAGAGAGATGAGGTAAAAAAAAAAAGATGATAATAATAAAAATAAGTGAATTATCGAATTATATGGTAATATGTAATGTTTAATTTATATAAATAGCTCAATTGGTTGTTTCATTTATTCTTTTTTTAATGTTGTTACAATTTGTAACCGATTGTAATAACTTTCTAGGTATATTTAATATAATTACGCATATATATATATATATATATATACTAACCATCTTTTAAACCGAGATTTTCTTGTTCCAACCTGTTTTCAAGTAATTGCTTTTTTTTTCCTTTACTATTACTTATTCCTTGGCTTGGAGACTTTCTAGAGAAACTGGACACATAAAGTAGATAGAATAAAAAAGAAAGAAAGAAAGAAAAAGGCACAAAGGATCATGGGTCAGCGTTTCATTCCAGTAGATAAAGTTATCCCACCTTCAAGGGACAACGTAGAAATATTAAATAAACTAGATGATTTCGCATGGTACTTTCCAAGAAGGTCTAAAGGTCATAGATTGTCGGGTTTTTTATCAAGAGGTAAAACGACATCAGTGGAGACACAGACCATATATCTTATGGATCCAGAATTCAAATATTCTGGGTTTGTTCAAATTTTATATTCAAATGTCCTTGGTGGTGTATATAAAGGTTTCCAATTAAATTTTAAAATATTTTCTCCTAATAAAGATTTGCAAGACCAATTCAACATTTGGGAAAGTATTAAATTGGAAGGCAATGTTAAATTCCAAGATTCTGAACTGACCGTTCATGGTGATAATGTAACTTTCCAGTTTAGAGATCCTATAAAAGTGCCTAAAAAAACCATCGAAGGAACTGATAATAATAACAATAGTGAAAAATCAGAGAAGAAATTTGAGACTATTACAAATTTAAAGATTAAAGTTAAGATTCCATCATCAGGATTGTCTATTGATTTAAGATGTAATTTGGGGCAAGGTTTCAAGATCTCGCCTGATGGATGTAGTATTTATCTAGATAAAACAATATCTAAAGATGAGATTAAAAGGATTAAATCTAATAAAAATCAAATGTTACATTTAATTCTGAAGAATAAATATTTAAGACATCAATTCGTACCATTAGGACAAGTTTTTGGTATTATTAAATATAAAAATAAAAAAAATGGTGTACAACAAGTGTTGAAATTAAGGCATGCTCCAATGATATATTTAGATGCTGTTCAAGGTATGTTGCCAAATAAAATTGCTAAAAGATGGAATTTCCTATATTTTCAATCCAAGAATTATACAATTTTAGCGATTGAATATTTGACAATAAAAGATTTTGATAACGTTAAAGTGACAATTTGGACAGTTTGTGAAAGAAATGAAATTAAATATATTGGATCAGATATTAATAATAATGAAATGATTAAATTCAATTCAGTTAAAAGAGATTCACAGAATGGTTGGGAATATCCAACTGAAATGACATTTAATTTCTTGAACGGTGATCAAAAAGTTCCCGCATTAACAGTTAAAAATATGAATTTAGTTAATAGATATGATATCCTTGGTGAGTTACCTAGTATAGTAAATACATTAGCTAGAAAGATTGCAAATATTAAACCATATTTATATCAGTTTTGTCAACCTTCTAAATATAAGGATGAAGAAGGTGTATCAATTATTGAATCTACATTCATCAGTCAATAATAGTAATAATTAATTAATAATAGATAGAATATATATATATATATATATACATATAATAATTAATAATTTTAATAAATGTTCAAAGAAAAAGAGGTAGTTACAAGTAATATTTCTCTGTTTATATAGATGAATGAACAGATTGGATTCTAATAAGTAGAAGATAATTTTTTTTTACTAACAGTCAATTAAAGAAGTTCCCTGATTTTTGTTTAATGAAAATCTTTTTCAATACTCTAATTTAAACTTATCATAAAAAGATAAATATTGTAAAGCTTTTTCTTAGAGTAAACTGGATATAGATATTTATAGAAAGCGTGCGTGACAACGTTAAATAACGGATAGATCCAGTGACGGATAACTTTATAAATATACTGTACTGCTTAAATTATGATAAAAGTTTTATCATCACTGGAACTTTATAAACTAACTGTAACATTTAGATGCCTGTTGTGCACTTACCTTTCGGATTTGTTGTTTATTATTGTTCAGGAATATTACCAGTTATAAAAAAAATGGGGAAACAAGGTAAACATTGTCAAGAGATAATATCATAGAGACGTTAAGTGTTATTAAAACATATCAAGGAGAAGATATATGACTCTTGAAGTCCTGATACATCTCCATAAATATGTTTATATGACGTTGAATGGTGTTTACTAGTGTGTTCTATAGAGTCTTCTAGTTTGGTCTTTTTCATTTTTATAACGAATTTTGGGATTTACCAAATGCTTGTACTTTATTTCTAATCTCTGAATATATTTTTGTTGAATATTATTTTTTTTTTTTTGATACAATGAAAGGAAAATTATGATAATAACATGCTAAAAGTTGTCAGACTGCACTGCGAAGGAATATGAGATTTAATTAATAGTACAGATTAATAAATAAATATGGTAGGGAATGGAATGATTTAATTTGGAATTAGTGAGAATACATTAAATTAGTCTAATAGTTTAACAAAGGACCAAACTGCACCGGCATCTGTATCACCAACTAGAATCATTTCTATACCTTCCATTATTTTCTTCTTTGTAGCACAACTGTAACTCATAGACACTTGAGGTTTAAAATAACCGAAAATAAACGAAGTAATAGTCCGAACGATAATAGAATAGAATAAATCAACACCAACTTCCGAAAAAAAGAAATATGGTAATAAAAGGATAAGGCCACTTTAATAAATGAAACTATATTTTTTTCAGAAAAATCTTGATATATACGTAATAAAACTTCTTCAAGATCATGATTAACTAAAGCAGTGTCCTGATAGAAATTTTTTTCGTTTATTTTTAACATCAGATTTATAGAAATTAATTTCACTCTTTATACCAAAATAACCACCAAGACCCCATTGATATAACACCAGGAATTACTTCGGCAAAGTCGCCAGTAATAACCCTATTAGAATCACCTAAAGAGAATAACCCAGTAGTTAATGAAAAAGGAACAGGCAAGCCGTCGTTTAAACCAATAATTAAATCCACTGATCATTCTTGGATCAACAAAAATTGAAAATTTTATTGGTTTTGATTTTTTCAATAAGAAAAGTATCCTTATAAACATTATCTATATTAGATGCTACATAATTAATATTATCATTATGATATTTTTTTAATGTACCATATCTTTGTATTATGTTGCTGTTATTATTATTATAATTATTATTATTGGTGTTTTTTATTAATACAGTAGAATTAGACTGACCTATATATTCAATATTATTACTACTACTAATGGAGGGAAATATTTTAGCTAATAAAAATATTTTTATATTAGTATTCTTGTCTGTTTTATTTTCTACTTTCTTTACCTTTGATGATAAGTTAAGAGTTCAAAGCGTATTAATATTATGAAAAATGGAGAGCGTATTGGAACGTACTAAACGGAAATAGGTGACAATAACAATGGTATCGGTAAATAGTAATGCTATTGAGTGTGTAACCTTATTTAATTTTTTAAAGCTAAAGTTTTTCGATATCTCGAGAAAGCAAAAAAACAATGAACAAGTAACTTCTCAGGACAGTCTGTCTTATTAAATAGAGAGAAAAGCAAATATAAGTAGACGTTTTTAATAGTTAAAGTATACGAAAATGGTGGTGATTATGATAATAGAATAAATTTGTGAATGAAGGAAGGATGGGACAAAAGTTTTGTATATACACGAGTTATATATAGGTTAGTTTAATAAAAGAATTCAATAAAAATTAAAAATGTATATGTATATGTTTGTATGTAGGTATGTATGTATGTTGAAAATAGGAAATCTAAACATTTAGAAGAATAATATAAAGGGGGGGAATAAGTTAGAAAATGTAAGGAACTGATAACCATAAAAGTTTCTGACAAACTGTATGATACATTATACGTTCATATTTTTATAAATTTTGTAAAATTGCTGGATAGATATAGTATTATCATTTGGTAAATGTAAGATTTTCTTTTTATAATTGTCTATAGGATTGATTAAGTATGTGAAAATTTTTCAGAATGCCTCAACTTTTTTTTATTCCATTATTCTAATATGGATTTCTTTGTAATTCAACTCTCTTCTAATTACGATGATAATACTAGAATAAGAAGATTTAAACAAGAAAAAACAAGAAAAAATAGTAAAAGGGTTCTCTTTTTCTTCTAAGCTAACAAAACAAGTGTTTGTCAGTAATATTTTGTCTTTTTATTTTATTTTATTTTACACTAATCAGAAACAGGAATATTACTAACGGTACTGTCCTAGGTAATATAACAGCGTGAACAATACGTACACAACTTAAGAGAGTTATCTACCTATTTGTATTTATTAGGTTTTATTTACAAAATAAAACTTTTAATTATAAGTAATTAATGATAAAATATCTTTACTGCAAAAAAAAAAAAAAAAAAAGTTATCGGTTAAAAGATATTCTAACATTGTTACATATAATAAGTTTATTTTGTTGTCTCTTACCTTTTTAATTAACTATTCAAGTAAGACATTTTTTTTTTTCTTTAAAATTTTGAATGAATTTTAATCATTCTTGTTGTTTTTGTTGCAACTAATTCTTTTAAAAAATTAACTTACTTCTTATATTACAATTTGTTTATTTTTTCATTCCTTGTTTTGTCTCTAGATATCATCTTCAAACTTAAAAAAATTTAACGTTTTGAAGAAAAATAAACAT
The DNA here is from genome assembly GCA_017347545.2 of Arxiozyma slooffiae. NCBI lineage: Eukaryota > Fungi > Ascomycota > Saccharomycetes > Saccharomycetales > Saccharomycetaceae > Arxiozyma > Arxiozyma slooffiae. Next base: position 385,318 of record JAFHAQ020000010.1, on the reverse strand, counting down.
TAATTTCCAACGAAACCAAAAAAAAAAATATATATAAAAATAAAAATAAAAACAATTCTAATTATTGCTAATGTAAAAATTCCAATATGTTTAAAAATAACACAATATTTAGATTATACTTAATTTTTTAGAACAAATATTTATCCCCCATATATTTAAAAAAAAACAGAAAAAAGTTATAAAAAGAACTTTACCATTTTTCATATTTCAATGAGATAAAAATCATATGATTTTTAACAATGAGACCTCACATATATCTATTAATAAAAAGTTAAAATGTTTACAATAACCACCATCGAATATATATATTCATATATAATCAATAGTAATCAACACAGTCTATTCAGTATGAAAACTTTTCATTATACACTTTTAGACTCTTTATCCTATTCCCCAATAATCTCTACAAAAGGGAAGAAAGAAAAAAAAAACAAATTAATTGTTAACACTAGAATATTTTATTGAGATATTAACATATTTAAAGATTGCTACTATTATACAACTTATTTAAATAAATTTAAATAATATATCATTTTAAATATTTGAGATATCATTAATGCTATCGTTATAAATAATTATAACTTCGAATTCACTTTTTTTTCTTTTTTAAATTTTTGATTGATAAGAATAGGAAAAAAAAAAACAAAATCATTAAATATGATTTGTATGATTCTAAATTTATGGTTTATTATGATTATGACTATTATTATATTATACTAACCCTTTTTTTACTATCCGTTTGTGGTTATTATGAAGTAAAACAAAATACATTTCTATTAAATTTCATAATTTAATAATATCCAAACAATATTTTAAACCATTTAAGCTTGAGTAGAAGAAGAGTACTTAGTAACAGCTCTAGTACCTTCAGAAACAGCATGTTTAGCTAATTCACCTGGCAAGATCAATCTAACAGCAGTTTGGATTTCTCTAGCAGAGATAGTAGACTTTTTGTTGTAAGCAGCCAACTTAGAGGCTTCAGTAGCAATTCTTTCGAAAATATCATTAACAAAAGAGTTTAAGATAGACATGGATTTTTGAGAGATACCAGTATCTGGGTGAGTTTGCTTTAAAACTTTGTAGATGTAAGAGGAATAAGTTTCCTTTCTGGCCTTAGACTTCTTCTTCATATCAGTGGAAGCAGAAATCTTCTTAGCAGCTGGCTTCTTTTCGGCTGGAGCTTTGGAGGCGACCTTGTTTTCAGACATTTTTTTTAGTATTGGCTGTGTATGTATGTGTAGTTTGGTTGAACCGATTCGGTGTGTTACTGTTTTCTTTTTAAAATGTTTTTTCAATAAAAAAAGAGAACGTTAAGTAAAAGAAGTGGAAACTAAACTATTCTACAGAAGAAGAAATGGATGAAGAATGATGAGGGCAATAACTGTTTGGTAGTTTTATATATCACTTTTATATATATTCACTTTTTTCTTCTGTTTGTTGTTTTTAACGCGTCAAAAAACATATTGTTTCCTTTATTATTATTATTATTGTTGTATTAAAACACATCATTTAATGTTGTGGTAAGTATTAAATTGGTAGTAAATTGATGAACCTTTAGATAAATAGAAAACAACGTTATCCCGTTCTCACAGGTTCACCCTTCTTTACCATAGTAACATACAACAATGTATGAACACGACCACGAATTTCTAGGAACGGATCACCAAAACACTTTTTTTTTTTTTGTGGCAGCCCGAAAATTTCGTCAACGCCATCATGGTTTCCATTTTCGGAAACGGAACATCTGCCCATAGTAAAAACCAAATCGGGTTAAAATTTAAATTCGGTGTTTTTTACACTATTTCTGGCCCGCTTTTAACATTCCAACTATTTCACCCTTATGGGGCGAAACTCTGGGTCCGACTCCGTGATACCAAATAGTTTCCCTCTATTATTATTTGTAATTACTATGTATTTTTTTATTTTATTTTATTTCATTTTATTTTATTTTACTCATAATATTGTAAAGTAGAAGGGGGAGGGGAGAATAATAACAATAATAACAATAATGGGTACTATTTTCGTTTCGACGTGCTGCTATTATTATTATTATTGTTGATGTCTTTAGGTTGTGCTGAGAGTTTCTGCTGAGTGTTAATAGTTTCATCTAATAGTTTACTCTACTTTCTATTTTCTATTTCCTAGTGTTTTTAGTATTTTTTAATAAATATATAAATAACTTATTGACCTAATTTAGATAAGTGTAATCAATCCCCTTTACTCCTGGTTTAAACGTATTTTCTTTCTTTTACTCTTTTACAACTACTTTTTCCTTTATTATATCTTTTAATATGAAGGAAAACCATGTATAGCAAGTTATTAACTTGGAAAGAAATACAAATAAACAACATACACACATATATATCAAAAAAAAAATGTCTGGTGGTAAAGGTGGTAAAGCTGGTTCTGCTGCTAAAGCTTCTCAATCTAGATCTGCTAAAGCTGGTTTAACTTTCCCAGTTGGTAGAGTTCACAGATTATTAAGAAGAGGTAACTACGCTCAAAGAATTGGTTCTGGTGCTCCAGTTTATTTAACTGCTGTTTTAGAATATTTAACTGCTGAAATCTTAGAATTAGCTGGTAATGCTGCTAGAGACAACAAGAAGACCAGAATCATCCCAAGACACTTACAATTAGCTATTAGAAACGATGACGAATTAAACAAGTTGTTAGGCAACGTCACCATCGCTCAAGGTGGTGTCTTACCAAACATTCACCAAAACTTGTTACCAAAGAAGTCTGCTAAACCAGCAAAGGCTTCTCAAGAGTTATAAGCTGAAATATGAATAACCTTTTTTCCCCCTGTTTGTTTCCTCTTATCTCTTTTCATATTCCACTTTATTCTCACACAATTTTGTGTCGTTTTCTTAAATGTTTCTATGTAGTCGGATTATTTTTTTTCGTCTTCATAGAAATTCATGATACAATGATGGAACATACACCATTAATAATTACATAAGTGATATTATTATATTAACCATGATTTTCATATTAAAGAAATTCTAACAATAGCATTTTTTTTATATCCTTATATTTAAAATAATCAAGAATAAATCAATGTTTTTCAACTGTAATTATAACTAGTCAGATACAGACAATTTTATAATATAAATATACGTGTCTGAAAAAGAATACATATTGTCTAAGTAGTGCTATATAATTTAGTTGTTTGATTTATGTGTATAATAGTATAAAACAAAAGAAAACAAATACGCTAAACTTTTTTTAATAAAGTCCCTTTGTGTTTATTATTATTTTTTTAATTTTAACATTAACTCTTCCCGAAAGTGAGATAATTATTATCTATGACCCACTACTGATCTAACACTAAAATACTGACCGATTTTCTTTATTATTATGAAATTTTCTACACGGAACCGATAAACATAAGGGAATATTCAGTGTAGCAATAGAATAAAGGTTGTGTATATTGTATTAAAAAAAAAAATCATAAATGAATTTTGGATTGGTTAAGTAATTTATACTAAAAAAAACTTACTTTTCTCTGTTGGTGTCATCAGCCAACTATTACTATCTACGGGAATTATATAAACTATTTTAAAAGTTACCTTAACAAACAACTTTTTATACAGTCCCACGAATTCATAAAAAAACTAAATGACAATATTTACTACTTTATAAAATACATACATAAATATATATATATTTTCCAAGAGTTCAAATCAAACACCTGAAACAAATATGAAATTACAATTATTATTCCACACCCAACAATTTAGAGAAGAGTTTGAAGTATATTATTAGTAATAGGTTTTTAATTATAACTGATCAGAATTTTACCTCAGTCAAAATATCATAAAATAGTGACTATTAGTTTATAATTGCAACTAAACTATTTTTATATCAAACTAGAGTGGGAAAAAAATTCTCTAACAAATGTTTTGATACTTACAATAATATTACTGAAAAATAGAACTTTCATTGAGTGTGTAAATTAACCTTTGCAAGAGCTAAAAATGGTTATTAAAAATCTATATTTTCAAGAAACAAGGAAGATAAAAAAAAAAGAAAGAATAGAAAACACTCTGATTAATGCCATTCAACATTTTGAAAACTGCGTTAAAGATTGTGAATTTCTTTAATTCAGATATGGTAAAAGAGTTATTATAAAGGTGAAGAAACCATTATAATACCGACTTTAAGCATTTGAAATATGTATTTTTTTTCTTTCTAAAATAATGATATACTCGTTACAAATAGGCAAAGAAGAACCACCCCGTAACACAGTATATATATAAACAAATCAAATGTTGCCTGCAAGGTAATAACAACCCTTTTCTTTATTATTATTATTATTTATTAGTGTCCATTGGATATCCGATTTATTTTAGAAGAACTGTTACTTAATAATTTGCAAGCCAGGTTTTGGTTTCAAATTCCAAACAGAGAATATTTCCCAGTTCACTTAGGGTTTCCCTGCTTTTTTTCTCTTTCTCCACTGTTTTTTTTTGTTTTTCTATGTGTATTTTTTCTCTTCCCTCCCAAATGCTCGACCAACATGGAAAAGGATGAGGAAGAACTCGAAAATGGAAAGATATATAAATAAAATTAAATGTGCGATGCCAACAACAAACCATTCGATTTTTCTTTCGTCTCGTTTCCTTCTTCCTCTTTCTGCTTTTTTTTTTCTTTCTTTCTTTCTTTGATGTTCATAAACAGAAGAAGTTTCTTTTACTATTCTAAATAACGTTTGATTAGTGCACGCACACAATTGTTCCTTTCTCGAAGTTCATATTTGCGTTCCTCTGATGTTTTATTCCTTTCTTCTGCTTCGTAGTTTCTTTCCCTCTTGTATTGATTGATGGTATACATATATCTGTTTTATTGATGTAATGTTTACGTTTTCTCCACTTCTTTCAGTTACTTTTGAATTGTTGAAAGTCAGGTGAAGTGGCAAGGAAAAAGAAAAAGTATCTAATAACTTTATCCTACAATCCAGTAAACATCCACTCAACAACAACACACACATACACAGCATACACTATCCTACATTTGAGTCACAGCAACACAGCAATCATGTCTACCTCCGATGTTTTAAGAATGGTTTTAATTGGCCCACCAGGTGCTGGTAAAGGTACCCAAGCTCCAAACCTAGTGGAGAAATTTGGTGCTGCTCATTTAGCTACTGGTGATATGTTAAGATCCCAAATCGCTAAAGGCACCAAATTAGGTTTGGAAGCCAAGAAAATCATGGATGCTGGTGGTCTTGTATCCGACGATATCATGGTCAACATGATCAAAGATGAATTGACTAACAACCCAGCTTGTAAGAAAGGTTTCATCTTGGATGGTTTCCCAAGAACTATCCCACAAGCTGAAAAATTAGATCAAATGTTAGCTGAAAGAGGTACTCCATTACAAGCTGCCATTGAATTGAAAGTTGATGATGATTTGTTGGTTGCTAGAATCACTGGTAGATTGATCCACTTACCTTCTGGTAGATCTTACCACAAGATCTTTAACCCACCAAAAGTTGAAATGACTGACGATGTCACTGGTGAACCATTGGTTCAAAGAGGTGATGATAACGAAGAATCTTTAAAGAAGAGATTAAATGCTTACCACACTCAAACTGAACCAATCGTTGAATTCTACAAAAAGACCGGTATTTGGTCCGGTATTGATGCTTCTCAATCTCCTGCTGCCGTTTGGGAATCAATTTTGGCCGCTTTGAATAAGAACTGAGTTTATTTTTTTTTTTAAGTAAATAAATTTATAAAAAAAAATGTTTATTTATCTATATTTATTTTTCTTACTTACTTACCTATCTATCTCAGTATTTTTTTACTTTTTAAATTTGTTTAATATTTAGACCAGCTTACTAAGTTACTGAAGTGTACTTTCAACATATTGAAGTTTACTAAATCCATGGGGATCCATAATACAAATATTTCAAACAAGGATTCATCTGACCTTCTGGTAAATTTACTGGAAAAAATAGCCTTTGTTATAGATAAGAAATTTCAAGAACCACAAAGTGCTATCCAAACAAGAAAACTCCTATTTTCCAAAAATGAAATCCTTCAACAACAATTTGAATTAGCCTCATAGCATGCTATTATTGAAACATAAAAAAAACATTCGATCAAGGGGGAAGAAGACAGGAAAAAAGTTACAAAAAATACGGATGCAACCTATCATCAAGGACCAAGTTCTTCAGGTATTAAAGTGAGAAAAAAGAAAAAAACAATAAAACAATTAACGGATAGAGTACTTCCTTATTTTGAAGTTTAGAAACGAATTCTTATCATACCGATTGGCAAGGTCGAATTGATGATTTCTTTTGAATTGTGCAAACTCTGCTCAACTACGTTTGATATAAGAGATGCATAGATTTCCACTAATCAATAAACTAATTTGCAAATGCACTTAAAAGCGATACTTCTGTTTACAGTAACTTGCAAAATTTTGGGATTATTTTTACATTAGTCAATACATAAACTATACACTGTTCCACTCATTACAAACAGGCGATTAATATAATAAAGATATTCTATAATGGAAAAACTATATATACACTTTTTTTTTTTTTTTTTTTACATATAAATATACTTTAATAATACTATTCTACTAAGTATTTCCATAAATACTAGAGCATTACATTAATACATAATTATATATCACTGTATGCTTTTAGTTTCTTTATAACACGTGGCATGATAGTATTTGCCATCAGCTTGAATAGTATTCTTCCAAATCCATTCACCAATATCATCATTATATATACTAGTAACCTTTTCCTGACATATTGGACATTTATAAGAATTATCAACATTAGATTCTGGAACAATGACATAGTGTTCAGATAAGTCTGTTGATAAATTCGTAACATTTGCCGTGCCATTAATAGTCCCACTGTTATTTTGAGGGCTATTCATACTTTCCTCTAAGTGTTTCTTTCTTTTAACTCCAGATGTGTCACTACCCAAATTCCTTTTTCTAGTCTCTTCACCATTGCCGATGGAACTCTTAAAATCATTTTTAAACCTTGTTGACACAATTTCATCATCTTTAAACTCCACCCATTGTGAATCTGGGATATACCAATTCCTTGACTGTATGTTTCTTTGTGTGGCGGTAAACGATGTGGGGTTATCATTATCTCTATTAATCGAGGAGCCTTTGATTCTCCGATTAATCCTAAAATGCCAATCTAAGTGATAACCTTGTAACATCTTTTCATGGTGTGTATTACCAAATCTTTTACCACATGTACTGCATTTGTTCGGCTTACCACGATAAAGTAAATGAATGAAATTATTCATTACTATATTGGAAGTTTGATTACTGACAATATTTTGCTGATTTAATTGTAATTCTGGCGCGTTATCAAGATTAATATTATTTATAGTCATAAGGGCATTAAAATCATTTAAAATGTTCAACAATGTTGGGATTGACGGCAACTTCTGACTCAGTTTTCCATAATCACCATTCATATAACTGTTACCATCACCATCATTTGTACTATTCAATTTATCGAACAAACTAATAATAGAATTTTTTGAAGGAATATATAAAAGATTTTCCTTACTTAACGAATCATAAAGATTTTGTAATTTATTTAATCTATTCTGTTTCTCCAATTCCACAAAATCTGTTACATTACTAATGGCATTATTATTAATAGTATTTGGTTGAGTTACATTTAATCCTTGATTTATTCCAGAATTCAGATAAGAAGTAGATGTCGACAGAGGTGTTGGACCAAATAGTGTAGAGTATGCCATTGAAGGTCCACTGGCATTCTGTTGGTTCATATCCTTATTAAGGTTACAAACATTATCATCATTATTAGTATTGTTATTAAATAGAGGAATAATTGGAGTACCACTCTTGGATATCCCATTCATATTTGAAGCAGTATTAAAAGAGTTGTTTTCATTAAACCTCAGCGGTTGTGGTTGCTCTCTTCCTACTAGTTGCTGTTGCTGTTGCAACTGTTTTTGTTGTTCCATTCTATGTTTCTCCTGTAAATATTGTTGATCTTGTGCAAACACTTGTTTTAATTGTATTTGAACTTGTTTTAAAGCATTAGTAGACAATTTCTCCTTTGCTAACACTAATCGTAATTGCTTTAATACTTCCAATTTTGTCAAAAGCTTATTATAATCTTCTGAATTTGTATTATTGTTATCTGTCAAATCTTTTATTCTTTCATTACTTAATGCAGCCAATTTATCAATCTCTTTAAATAGTAAAGGTATTGTAGGTGTTGGTAACATCGATTCAAGACTCCTCTGATGTAATGCCCTTGCTTTAACAAGGAAATTTTCGATTACATTTAAAGTTGTCTTATCGAAAACAGGTTCACCAGTTGCTTTTGTAGGTTGCAACCACGACTTAAAAAGACTTACCATTTTTGTTCTAACTTGGTTATTAACGATCAAATAAGTCTTTTTATAAAGTTTAAATAAATTATTACTGAAAAAAATCGTGTATGGAGAACCAGCATTTTTACAAATTGAATCTAGAGCATAAAATGCAAACAATTTTTGACTTGGTACACATTTGTCGATTCTATTTTCTAAAATCTCAACAAAATATTTAGCACATGATATATTTTCTTCTGCCATCTTAGTTAATGTTGTTATAATTGGTCTTGAATTGAAGGTTAGTTCCTTCAAAACAGAATCAAATTGTTTTACCACAGCCTCAGTTTCTGCATCCATAATATAATTACTTTAATAATAGTTACAACAAATACAAAAAAAAATAAATACGGCTATTTAATATGTCTGTTCTTCTTCCTATTTACAATACCACTAATAATAATAATTAATGGAATGCCTCTAAATTGACAAATTTAAAGTCAATACTTTTCTTTGTCTATTAATTCTTCTATTTTTCAAGAGAAAAAAAAAAAAAACTCTCTTTTGAAGGATGGATAGAAGATGTGAATAGACTTTCTTATGCATTTTATTATTTCTCTTAATTCTTTTCCTTCTTCACTTATAATTTGAAGTTCTACCAAAAAAAAAAAACACTCAATAAATTCACGGAAAAAGATAAATGGCTGTGTGAAGAGGACATCCTAATCGGTATACCAAGAGCTAAAGTTTATGAAATAACAACACAACTCATGCAAATGTTTCTTCTTGCTTTAATAATTTCTAGATAATAAATAATTGCCATGAAATAATATACATTATAGAATACAGTACCAATATTAAAAAAGATACATAAAGATATATATATATATATCTATTAGACAGGGTTTGGTAATCTTTTATAACATGCAATATACTTGGCACCTTTCTTTCTTTCCACTTTTTTACCTTCTTCTGTAGAATTCCTCATGATCGAAACACATTTATCACTTGCTTCCCATTCCTTAGATAACCTTTCAAACAATGGATGTTCATCTAAATGTTTAACCATCCATTTATGCAAATCTTCTACATCAGTAATGGTATATACGATACCATCTTCTTTAAGTACATATGCATAGACACTTAATAAAGTATTAGTGATGATTCTTGCTTTATGTTTTCTTTGTTTGAAATGTGGGTCAGGGAAACAGAAAAACATTTTTGATAATTGTCCTTTATAGAAAAAATTTGGTAGAAATTTCATTGCATTACCTCTTATAACATTAATATTTTGATATTTATTTTCAGATTTATGGTTGTTTCTTAATGCAATTATTCTGTCCTCTACGTAATTAGTCACTTGAACTCGAATCTCCATCCCAAGGATTAAATCGTTTGGAAATTCAGGTGACAGATCCACTAAAAGACCACCGAAACCACAACCGATGTCTGCGATTGTAACTTTCTGTGTCATTTGTTTTAAATTAGAATCATAGTAAAATGGATACAATTTCGACCAGTCCATTTCATCTGGACTTATTGGATATTCCAATTGATGATCAGAGAACGGGTTCGAATGAGCTCTTTGTCTATAAAATTTTTTCTTAGGTAAATCAATTATTTGTCCGTCATTTTTCTTCTTCTTCTTCGTGGTCGTCTTATCGTCATCATTGTCATTTGCGAATGCAACATGTTTTAATTGATTTCTATTTTCTTCCTTTGACATACGATAAGCATATCTCTTTGAAGCTGGATCACCAGCACTTAAAGGTTTCACTTTCATTCCTCCCCAAATAAATTAACTTTTTTTTTTTGTATGCTATAATATAAGTAGGTATTCAATCTAAAGTTGATTTACCACATAATACCACAAAGAACGCATGTATAATAAAATATATCTATTTAAATATAAGTCATCTCGAAATTTTTGCTTTAGTTTAAATTCTATATTTTTATTTTATTTTATTTTTTTTTTCCAATATTTTCAAGCATTCTCGTGTTGAATGACATGGTAATGCATACGTTAAATTTTTTACGAATCTTACTGTAGAAACTGAGACACATTATTAAAACAATTAAAATAAGGAGGCTAAATTTGCATATAAAGGGGAGTTAACTAGTTGAGATAAAAAAAACGCCACTAAATCACTGATCAAATCAATACATCCACACACACACAGACATATATATATTATGGAAAATTTAGATAGTGATTATCCACCTCATCTTTCAGAATTTTATTCAATAGTAATAAATAATAAGGATAAAGAAAATAAAATAAAACCAGATATAATAAGGACAGACATTTCAACGGCCTCGAGAGACAATAATAAAAATATTCAAACTCATAAATGTAATAAATCCATAACATCAAGTATAAATTCAAACATAAGTTGTTTACAAGATCTGCAAATTATTATAACAAATAAAGATATTGATCAATTAATAAATTATTTGAATCAATTAAAGACAATATCTATTAAATATGCAAAGACTTTAGAGGAGTTATCTAATGATACAAGTGAGTTTTCAGATATAGTAAACAATTTAACAAGAATAAAAATTTGTCCTAATGATAATCGAATTATCAAGAATTTATTAGACTCCAGTGGTCTATTCCAAATAATAACAAATCATCATTTATTGCTATCAAATTCAATCAAATCATATTTTATTAGTAATTTAAATGAAATTATCAATAAAATTAAGAAATATTATAGTAAGAAATATGAGGAATTTAACAGATTCGACCAATTACAATTAGTAAAATTAAATCAATTAAAAGAGAATTATTATAAAACAAATAAAAATCGTTTCCATAATAGTCATAGATTTGAGGACAATTTAATACAAATTAAACGGAATTTAAACGATTTACAGATCCAATTAAATGAAATGGAATTAAATAGATTTAATTATTATAATGATTTAATTGACTTTAATGATAAAATATTGGATGATATAATCAATAAATTAGCCACAATATCCAAAATTCATTTAGAGATTAATGAGAATATTGCAAGGAAGAATTGGCCAGATGGTGGATTGAATGAATTGTTGAGTTATTCTGATGATGATATATTATTTAATAATAATAATAATATAAAAGAAGAAGAAGAAAGGTATGTTGAAAATGTAGAAGTACATAACAATAGTAATAACAATAGTCTGAGGGAAGAATTAATAAACAATAACAACAATATTACATCATCATCATCATCGTCATTGGAGAAATTACAAAATAATAGTGATAATGTTAATAATACACCTTTGTATTTAAAGAGAAGCAAACAATCATTACTTTCGAATAAGGGGAATACTGATATGCATAATGACCATATTAATAATAACAACAATAATAATAACAATATGTCAGATGATTCTGTGGAAGAAGAAGAAGAAGAAGAACATGATCAATCATTTTCTTTACCCTTAACATTATCACCCACTAATAATGATAACAATGACGACGGTGAAAATGAAGGGATACAAATAGGGGTAGATCCTCAACAAAATAATATTCTTAATATATTAGATACAGGTCCAGGCCCAGATCAATCAACAAAAATTATTGATCAATCTAGCATTTAATCTATGAACAGAAAGAAAGAAATAAAGGGTATATATATATATTAGGGGAGAGGAGAATTATTTTGTACTTTTCTTTGTGTTATATTATATTATATTTTATATACAAGAAGATAGACAATATATTTTTTACCAGAATTTATACCAGGGTTTACTATTGTCATTAGAATCATCTCTTGTGACATCATTGGGATGCCTTTCCCATTCTTTTAAAAGTTCTTGAGTCTGTGGAGATTTCGAATTATCTCTGTGTTTTAACATTGGTCTTTCCTTTCTTTGTACAGTTTCAATTGCTAATTGCGCAATCTCAAAACTCTTGCGTCTTTGTAACCTACATTGTTCCCATCCAACAATTGAACCTAACAATAAACCACCTATTGACCAATTTATAATTTTATTCCAATAAAATTTAATCGATAATGGTTTCCGCCTATTAATTATTGCTGTTGATATACCCATTAAAAACATTGCTGAAAAACCCAGCATACCTGCGTCTCTAAAACATGGTATACTAACCAAATTTTCAAATTTAAATTGTTCCTTTGATATAGTGTTCAATGCTTGTTTAAATGTATTTGTAGATACCGTATTTGAATCATCACTATCATTATTATTATTATTATCTTTGTAATCCTGAAATCTTGGCTTTGTATCTCTTAAGAAAATTTTTTGACCTGGTACATAATTATTCTTCATTGGTTGTGATTTCTCTTCTTCTATATTTGAATTAGAATTAGAAGAAGAAGATAAGGAACCCAAGTCACTATTGTTAGACCATGGCCACTTCATTTTTTTGAAAAAAAAAAAGTTTTTTTTTCTATTAACTTTTGTTTATATTACTTTATAAGGTATTTCAAATGTGTTTAACTATTATGTAGTTTTCCTGTTTACTTCTATATATTTTTTTTTATTTTCATTTAAATACAACTTTATACATTTTTATTTAAATATTTATTATACATTTAATCATTTCTTTATCATCTTCTTCTTGTGATCCCCCTCCTTTTCCTCATATTTTTCCCGCTTTAACATTTCACAGTTATTTAATATTTAAGGATCAAAAACATTAGGACAAAAAAAATAACAAAAAAAAACAGAAGGAAAGAATCTTAGAAAACACTATAGAGTCCAATATTAAATATTATAAGCTTTTCTTGTTATTATTTACTTCGTAAGAGTCGACTTTACAAATTTACTCCAGTTTTAACAATCAATTGGTTAGTAAAAATGAGTAAGTACGTAACTAAATAAGAAATATCCTATGGAATATCAAATAAATTAATTTAATCCATTTATTATATAATAGTAATAATATTGATCATCGATATCGGTATAATATTTTTCTTCTTGTATTACGCCAATCTGTAAATTTTATAAATACACTATAACTTATTCACTGGTAAAAATTATAACATATTTCCTAAGACTATTTTATTTAAATAAAATATAACATCCCTATATCTATATATATATATATGTTGGCTATTCAATTACTTAGGACTTGTTCTATTTTTTTAATGTAAAGACACAGAAAAAACAAGAAACCCTAGCACATTACATCTTTACATGTACAACAACAACAACACCTATCACTTCTTTCTTTCCATCTGAATGTTGTACTATTTTCTTGTATTTACATATTGTTATCGTTTAATTGATTAGTAATATAATATAGTTTGACTATTTTTAGCTCGAGCAATTTTTTTTTTATTTTTTTTTTTTGACATACACAAACAGAGAAAAAAAAAGACTCTCTTAAACATCAGGAAAAAAAAAATAGAGCAATTTTACTCTTATAAGTAATTTAAAACGAACATCGTCAAGCCTCTCGTTTCTTTTTTTTTATGTAGAAAAATAGTCAACAATCTAAGCTTTAAACTATAATGTGCTTAAACATACATTATCTTATTGAATCCAATGAATAAGAAAACAAAATTCTAAAGAATATAGTATTTTTTTACCTGATATTAAATTTAAATCATTCAAAGAATACTAGAGAGAAGTTAGAACACTCTACTTTATCTGTTAATAAATAATATTTTTGCTTCTTCTTATTATTTGGTTAAATACTATATCTCCTAAGTATATATCGAAAAACATCCCAAGATAAAAAAAAGAGATCGAGACTTATAAACAAACAAAGAGAAGCCTATATATATATATTTATCTAACTATTTGAAATAGAATGTATCGTCTACAAAGCTGTAAAAATTCGACTATCTTTTTAAACAAAACTTTAATTAGATCCATCTCTAATACTACAAAGACTCAGGCTGCCGCTGCCGCTACTTCTACCTCAACTCCCACTTCCGCTTCTCAAATTCCATTAGAACACTCTACCCAATCTACTGTATTCGACTATAATGGATTTATAGATTCTGAATTAGACAAAAAACGTAAAGATAAATCCTATCGTTATTTCAATAATATCAATCGTCTAGTCAAAGAATATCCATTGGCTCATCGTAAATTAGAATCTGATAAAGTTACTGTTTGGTGTTCAAACGATTATCTTGCTCTATCAAAGAATCCAGATGTTATTAACGCTATGAAACGTGCTATTGACAAATATGGTGCAGGTGCAGGGGGAACAAGAAATATTGCTGGTCACAACAAATTGACTTTGAAATTAGAGTCAGAATTGGCGACTTTACATAAAAAGGAAGGTGCTTTAGTGTTTTCTTCATGTTTTGTAGCCAATGATGCGGTATTATCTTTATTAGGCCAGAAATTAAAAGATTTGGTCATTTTCTCTGATGAATTGAACCATGCTTCCATGATTATAGGTATTAAACACGCTGGTGTTAAGAAACATATCTTTAAACATAACAATTTAGAAGAACTTGAGAAGTTACTAGCACAATACCCACGCAGCCAACCGAAATTAATTGCCTTCGAGTCTGTCTATTCAATGGCTGGTTCAATGGCAGACATCGAGAAGATCTGCGATCTAGCTGATAAATATGGTGCAATGACTTTCTTAGATGAAGTCCATGCTGTGGGTCTATATGGTCCACACGGTGCTGGTGTAGCAGAACATTTAAATTTCGATGCTCATTTGAAAGCGGGTGTTGAAAAGTTACCAGCTAATGTCCCCAATGTGATGGATCGTGTCGATATGATCACAGGTACATTAGGTAAATCCTTCGGTACCGTTGGTGGATACGTTGCAGGTTCTCAAAGATTGATTGATTGGGTTAGATCATATGCACCAGGTTTCATTTTTACTACCACATTGCCACCGGCTGTTATGGCAGGTGCCGCTGAAGCTATCAGGTATCAACGTGTTCATTTGAATCTAAGACAGGATCAACAAAGACACACGCTGTATGTTAAGAAGGGGTTAGAGGAGTTAGATATCCCTGTGATCCCAAACCCATCGCATATTGTTCCTGTATTGATCGGAAATGCGGATTTAGCGAAGAGAGCGTCTGATTATTTAATGGAGAAACACAAGATTTACGTTCAAGCGATCAATTTCCCAACTGTAGCTCGTGGTACAGAGAGATTGAGAATCACTCCAACTCCAGGACATACAAATGATTATTCTGATGTTTTGTTGGATGCTATTGATGACACATTTAATGAATTACAGTTACCAAGAATCAAGGATTGGAAAGAACAAGGTGGGTTAATTGGTGTTGGTGAAGAAGGATCTGGTCCTGCTATAAAACATATATGGACTGAAAAACAGTTATCTTATAGCAATGACGATTTGAATCCAAATGTATATAACGATGTTTTAGATGAACTTGAAGTTTCTAGTGGTATCCATATTTAAGCAACAACAACAATAATAATAAAAAAATGAATTACAAAAAAATTGTATATATATATTTTTTCACCTAATGATATTTATGTATTGTATGATATGATTTATTACACTTTTAATATAAAAAAGTATACAAAATATGATAATAATCTTACGGAACGGATAAAGGAACACACAAACCCCATTACCCATATATATATTATGTATCAGATAACTCATATATCTATATAACTATTTCTTACAGATACACAAAATAAGCTAAATAGTATCTAAACAAATATACGGTTAGATATATAACAGAAAATATATAATATATGATAAATAAATAAATTAAAAAAAAAAGATAATAAAAAAAGGAGAGAAACAAAAAAAAAAGGACAGTAAAACAATAAAAAAAGACACACACACACAAAAGAGAGAGAGAAGAATACATTATTAAAACATAAAACAATACAAAGATTTAGTTAACCTATTGTTTGTTTTGCTTCTTCTATTATTAACTTCATTTTCCTTTCCTCCCTCCTTTTTTTCTTTTAATCATACATTCTAATGGCGGTTCCTTTTGTATTGTTTTATTGTCTATTTTATATAGCCTTTGACAGTAATAATAATAATAATACTGTTTTGTGTTGCTTATAATTGTTTTTCTTCCCCTTGTTCGGTATGATGAGAAGCAGCAGCAGCAGCAGCAGCGGCAGTTTCTTTAACTAATTGATCAACATCGAATTCTTGAGTAGCTGCTGGTCTAGTCTCTGGAACCTTTGGTAATTCCACACCAGTAGAAGTAGCAGAAGCAGTTTCCTTAGCCTCAACAGTCTCGGCGGCAGTGTGTTTTTGTTTTAAATTTTGTAGAATAGAGTTCAAAGGACCAATCTTCTTTAAATGTGGTTCTAATTGATCACAGACTTGATTTAAACATTGGTTCAATTTATCTTTACCACATTTGTTCAATTTACATAAAGTAGTTTCAATTTCATTTTGATATTTAGTGTAAACTAATGGTAAAGTGAAGACAGATAAATCAACAACAAATAATAGAGTCCATAAGGAGAACCATGAGAATAATTTATGTAGACAATAAGTGACTAAGAAAGCTTTGAAAGTGTTCTTTGGAACTTCAGCGAAGACCAATTTTCTGAACTTAGCTTGTTTTACAGGCAATTGTTTCAAAAATTCATCGATATGTGGTTTAAGATAGTAGACAGTATTTGGACATTGTTTGACACCATATTTTGTTACTAGACCTTGACCTAAGAACACCTTTGTTAAAAATTCGATGGAACCGGAGATAAAGAAAACGGTGTAAAGTACTCTTAAAAAGAAAGTGATTAGGTCAACTTTCTTTAAGATTAGTAAAACCAATAAAGAACCGAAGAAATATTTCCCGGTCTTAAGTGGGTTTTTCCATAATAATAAATCGCAATGACAATTGCAAGCAGCACACTTTCCCATAACTATTTAATTAATCGATTAGTAAAAAATAAAAAAAAAAATTTCAATATAGGCTTATAACAGTCCTTTTTAATTTTTTTATTGTATACACTTATAGATATATGGGTAGATTCCAAGCCAAAACAAAAGGGAAGAAAGGATAAAGAAAAATGAATAAAAGTGTAGCCAATTCAACAAACAACCAAAGGATAAATTGTTGACAAAAACAGCGCAGATAGTGATTACTACAAATGTTGTGTTTGTTATATATATATATATATATATAAAGAGGAAAAAAAAATACCAAAAAAAAAACTACAGAGAAGGGATGTGGCGTGGGGAGGGGCGGGGGGAAGAAGGAAGAAAAAAATTTCACTTCATTCTCTTTTCCTTTCTGGTTAGTGAGAGGTGAAACCAAAATAGCGGAAAAAAACAAACAAACAGAGATCTGACAATAGAATGATCTTTTTTCCTCCTCCCACTTTCCCCCAGTAGTAGTCAACCTTTCCAGCTTCAACAATAACAAACACACAAACAAACACACAAAAGTTGAAATTGAAGTTAAAATCCGTAAAATGTCAAGGGTGAGGGATAATCATATCTCACGACACTCTTTTTAGCACTATTAATAATATTCGGTTATATATATATATATATATATAATTATATTTACCGTATTATTTTATGAAATATAAGAAATAACCATCAAAGAATAAGAAAATGAAAATAAAAAAAAAATAGAATAAACGAGGAAAATTTCATGAAAAGTTATTGGGTGAAGAAAATACTGTTCTCTATCTTAGAATGATCATTTAGAAAGAAAAGAATAAACAATTGTATCCTGTTTATATTTTTTGCGTTAACGTTTTGTGATATATACTGAAAATTTGTCTTCTTTTATTCATTTCTTTCTCTGTGATAAAGGTCCAAAAGCAGCCTGAGTCTTAGATCTTTGAAGTGTTATTTCTTTGTTTTCTTTGCCCTTCTTCTTCTTCTTCTTCTTCTTCTTCTTTCTTTCTTTCTTTCCTTTTTTTTACACACACATTGTATAACCCACCCATGAAAGGAATAGACATAGCACAATATTACAACGTTCTGTATATAAATATAAATATATCAATATATATCATGAAATGTTCCATAGTAAACATAATCCCCTTGTAGCTATAAGTTTACCAATATGTTAAAATTTGAGTAAAACGATTATCCAGAGATATGCAGTGAATTTCTTAAAGAGTAAAACTTGCCCCCCATTCAAGTGACTTTATCCAAACTAAACCTGTTCAAGAAACACTACATGACAATTTTATCATCGGATCTTACAGCCACTAAAGTTAACTATAATCTGTTAATTTATATTCGAGCATGCTATTTAAAATAAATTTTGACATCTTTTCTTTAATAGAACAGAACACGTTTCTATTATATAATTAGCCAAAGGTATCAAATTAGTTGTTGATGGCTCCTTTAGGTAACATTTTTATTTTTATTTTTATTTTTATTTTTTTTTAAATTATTTATGTTTTAATATATATTACACTTATTTCGTTTATCTATTCATATACGTATATGACTTCTTGGTGCATATTATTGATAAATGATTATTGCCTTATTTAAACTATATATATATATATATTTCCTTGCAATTGGTTCTTCATGTATTTTCTTCCTATCTAATAATCGAGAAGGACTGTATATGTTGACGAGAGGGGGAAAAGGAAAAAAAAAATAAAAAAACTTAAAAAACGGAGAGAGAACAATCCGATTCTTTGTTATAGATAAAAAGAAAACAGTGGATGAGGTTTATATTAGAACCATTCACCTATTATCAATTAATTGAAACCTGTAACCTTCAAAAGGAGCATAGCATTGAATAAAAAAAAAAGCTTGTTTGGTTGAAACCCATTACAGTACATATTTTACTTTCTAATGTCTAACAAATTCATTATCACAGATGGATAAATACACAAGCATTATAACCGATAAGAAATTTTCATCCTTATCTTTAAATGTCACAAAATATCCAAAGACATTATATCATTGGGAAACTTTGCTCAATTTCTTAATCACTAAAGCATCACCTATAAATAAACTAATTGACCCTCAGCTGTATGAACTGATCGCATCGACTTATGAAAATATTTTACAAAATTTCCCATATTTAGAGAATTACCATATTGATTATGCATTGTTTGAATACAAGTTGAGCCATATACAAAAAATGTTTAAAATATTTAATAGAGCATTACTGACGTTCCATAACAGATCTTTATTAATATGGATCCAGTATTTGAAGGTGTGTAACGAACTTATTTGGGACAATAAAAAATTATTTAGAGATTATGAAAAAGCAGAAAAATTTATTGGATTACATTATTTCAGTAGTGAGTTTTGGAATCTATATCTTGAACAAATTAAACTCCGTTGTGATGATAACAATAGGAAATATATTGTCTTACTAAGAAAAATCATCGAGTTACCGATCTATAATTTCAGTAAATATTTTGCGTTATGGTTACAAGAGATTGACAAAATTAAAGATTTAAAAGAATTGGCTAAGTTTGTTTCAAGAGAAGATTTAATAAATAAATTGAAAATTGATATTGATTATAAAGGTAGACGAGGTCCATATTTATTAGAATGTAAAAAAATTATTAAAAAATTTACTAAAGAATTATATATGGTCGTTCAATTCCAATCATTAGAAATGTATTCCTTATTTGAATCTAATTTACAGATACATTATTATACATCTAGTGATCAATTAA
The DNA here is from genome assembly GCA_017347545.2 of Arxiozyma slooffiae. Classification (NCBI taxonomy): domain Eukaryota; kingdom Fungi; phylum Ascomycota; class Saccharomycetes; order Saccharomycetales; family Saccharomycetaceae; genus Arxiozyma; species Arxiozyma slooffiae. The sequence goes on along the minus strand of JAFHAQ020000010.1, from coordinate 365,426 downwards.
TAAACGCTCAACAGATTGATACCTGGGTTAAATACTTAGATTTTACAATCAATTTAAATATAGAACCATTAACTCATTTAAATTTCCAAAGAGCATTGATACCTTTAGCAAACTATGATATAATATGGATTAAATATGCTAAATGGATAATTGAATTTAAAGAAGATTATCTTTCAGCTAAGGAAATCTTATATGAAGGTTTGAAATTTTCCTTAAAGAAAAATAATATATTAAATATTCTTTATTCTTTATTAGTAAAAATGGATGAATTGGATTCATTAAATGATATTCTTAACCAGGTAGCCAAATCATTTAATGATTCAATAGAAAATAGTGATGATTTTGATATCTTTTGGGATTATTTACAATTTAATATTTTTTTGCAAAATTCATTACCACAGAGTAGATATTCTGGTGATAATAATAATAATAATAATAACGCCAATTCTAATAAATCTACCACTAAAACTATTTTACCATCAAATCTACTTGAAAAGGTAAGAACAAGATTAGATAATAATAATAACACAAAGGGTGATGAAAGATCCTTTGACATATTGGCGTCTTTGTTAAAATTACAAACAAAGGATAATACGGACATTCTGGAGAGAGATATATTCCAATATTTAATAAATAAATCAAAGAATAAAAAATATTATCAAAACAATGGACAATTTTGGGTCCTTTATTGTCATTTAATCTTTTTTGATCCAACTAGATCATATTTAGAGAAAAGAAATAAGATTGTTAATGGAATTTGGGAGCAAATTAAACCTTCAGATAACAACACCCAGAAATCAATATATTCCTCATTATTAATCTTTTGTGAATCTTATTTACCTGAAGATATGGATGTTCTGTATGCAAAATTTCATTCATGATAGAATACCGAATATATACAACATCCTTCAAATTGTGATAGAATAGACGAACAGAAAAAAAGAGAACGAAGAATATTAGACAAATATGTATTATTATTTTATATAAGAAAATAAATGTGTATTAATCATTCAATTGGTTTTTATATATGCTATATTCTGGTGTTTGTAAAAAATTTTTTGCGATTTCAATATCTATATTAATATCATTTATAAGTGCTTCTGCAGTTGTATAATCCAATTCAGGTCTAATATAACCTAAAATATTAAATTTAATCTTAGCACCATAGAAATCACTACCGAATTTATGTAAAATATGTATTTCAACAGTCTTAAATTCATTACCATAGAATGGATTTTTCCCAATAGATAATACAACAGGTAAAACGTCTAAATCGTTATTGTTTGAATCTAAATTTTTACCATAATTGTATATAACGTCTCTACCATCATTTCTCTTGATAATCTCTTCTTTTTTATCGTCAATTGGACGTAAATGAGCAAACCCAAAATAAACACCATATTCAAGTTTATTTATATCGTAAGATAAATCTTCAATTGATACATTAGCTGTAGGGATACCTAATTCAGATGACCCGCGACCAAACCCACATACTATATCACAATATTTATCTGCGACGATAGGGTATGGATTTTGAGGGCTTCTTGGGATTGGAGCATCAAACGGTCTCATTTTAAACCAGTTTAAATATTAAATGTATAAGATTGTTATTATGGTTAACACAATTGTGTGTCTTGTGGTTTGAAAAATTTATAACATACACTAAAAATTTAAACTTAATGAATCAATCGATGTATATCATCGACAAGTTTCTGTTAGATAGCTCTGTAAAAAAGTATACAAAAAAAACCTAGCTATTAACCAAGCTGCACTATACTAAAATCAACTTATCGAATAGACTCTTCGTATCTTGTTCTTACTTGAAACCACTATTAAGTCTGCTTAATAATAAGATAACCTCAATTGCAATTTGGTAAACCTGCGTTCTATATTACGTAGTATAATTCTATACGAAAATGGCATTATTGGCATTAACCTTTCAGATCTATGGAGTCCATAGAGGAACTTAAAGAAGAAGCCCTATTCGTTTTTTTTTTATATAACCTAAGTAAACTTGTTTAAAAGGAGAAAAGGGGAAAATGAGACTCGTTTATCGAAAGAAGTGATCTGGTATGTTATTGATATAACAAATTTTGATTTCATTTTGAGAGTTATTAGTTATTTAACAGGTTCACTCCTTTAGTTAGTTTTTATCTATCAATTTAATTTCACTCTAAGGATATTATATTGACACTTCTATGTTTAAAAGTGGGTCTGAAATTACATGCAATACATTGAAAAGGAAATTTGCTTATTCAGCAATTATCAATGGTAGACCTGGCTGCCCCTTACTTTAACCAGTGTATCATTTGGTTAAGATTGGCAAATCTAAATTATCGTCAAGATTCCCCGGATTAAAACATGATAAGGACGATATTAGATCACCTTCATATCGCCCAAAGAATACTCATCGAGATAGACTGCAAGAACATTATTTGAATACATTACAATCTGATTTACTTTTAATCAATTATAAACACGGGGCAAAGTCCAAAAAGGGTCAAAAGAAACGTGTTTGGGATGTTACTACATCTCCATATCATGTTAACAGACCTTTAAGAAAACCACAAGGACCAGAGGGTCAACGTCCTGATATCCATCCTATTATCTGGAACAATATCCCATCTATTAAAAGTGTTGTCTTAAACTGTTATATTTCTGATGTTAGCGACAATGAATTTTATGCGATCAGTGCAAGTTTACAATTACAACAATTAACTGGTTGCAAACCATCTGTTGTTTATTCTAAATCAAATGTCCCAAATTGGAAGATTAGAAGTGGTCGCCAAATGGGTGCAAAATTTAAATTGACCGGGCTGCCTATGCATCAGTTCTTAGCTACATTATCAGAAATTGTTCTTCCAAGAATTAGAAAATATAGAGGTATTAAAATTACCTCAAGTGATTCAATGGATAATATATCGTTAGGTCTTACTGCTAATGATGTTAAATTTTTTCCTGAAATCGATGCTAACCAAGATCTTTGGCCAAGGACTTTTGGGTTCAATATAACTATAAATACTGATGCTGAAACTGATGAAAGAGCTAGGACTTTAATTAGTGCATTCCAATTACCCTTTGATACGAATTCTTCTGAAAAGACATCGTAATAAAAAAACAAAAGAAAAGAAAAGGGGTTTAACTCTCTAATTTCATTTACATATACATATATATACGTTTCTATAAGTCTGTAAATAATGATTAATATATTCAAAGTCTTTCGAGAAATATTTTTTCTAATAGAATATACAATTGCATATTATTTTTATTCTTAGATTTTTTATGATACACTAAATATATTTATCTGATTCCATACATCTTTATATAAATATCTTGTTCATTTAGTTATAAACCAACAAAAGGGTTGGATTTAATTCATTCAACGAAACTAAATTGGTATATTCAAACACGGGTCACTTTTACTTTATTAGTTTGTTTCGATATCATGGCAACTCTATCACCCAAGGATAAAGCTAATCCTTGACCCTTAGAACGGATACGTACATACCCAACAATGTTCTCGGTAACAGGATCTCTTTCGATACACAAATTGGCTAAAGCATCTTCACCAAACGAGGATTTGGCATATAGGTTACAACTTAAGAATCTACAATCTTTTTCTCCTAATGATTCCTTTGGTGTTAAAATACCCATATTTGTTCCTTTTGTTATAGCATCTAAATAATCGTGTAGTGAAGACAAATGTGATTTCACAGAAATTTTGTTTTCCCATTCAAATTCATTCCACATTGTGCGGAAATGTTCATCGTTTGTTGTTGCTGGTTTGATGTAATCCATGATATCAATATGTAAATCATTCATAATCACATAACGAGCATCTTCCCCGTGTGCACCATCATATATGATGTTTCCGAAGATAACACCAGTGTCAGCAGAAGAAACCTTGACTGTAACAGTTAATCTGTGGAATCCATGAGGGACAACATTAGTCTTTGGTGGATTATCAATAATCTTTAGATCACCCAATGTGGCAAATTGAACATGTAAGTTTTTCAAAGTCTCTTTTGTCTGATTAACTAATAATACATCTAATACAACATCAAATTGATTGTTTTTGATATAAGCTTCTGCATATACAGGATCTGAAAACCCAGTCAATTGAACAATCTTCTTTAGTGAAGGTTTGGAGAAAGATTGGGATGCGATGTTATTTTCACCCTTAAGTGCCAATTCCAAGTCTTTCTTGATGCTATCTTTATCCTCGTTAATAATATTTGAGCCAGATAATTGCCTAAATGAAATGGCACTTTCAATAACAGCAGCATTTTTATTCAAATCCTGAAGAGATCTCCTTTGTTTTTTAGATTTGGCCAACAAGCTTTGTTGTCTAAACGTCGCCTTAGTAGCATCCAAAAATACCATATTCAATAATTCATTTTCTTCAGCATTTTCCTTATTATCAGATTCATCCATTAAAATAGAAATACCAGTTAAAAGTCTTTCTTCAGAATCTTCATCAATCTTCTTTTCAGCTAAATTACTTTGACCATATCTAACAATACTAACTAATATTAATAGAGCCTCAGCTTTTAAGGCGTTGGTAATACTAACATTATTGGAAACTTTTTCAAATTTTAATACTAATTTTAAAATAGTACTAGCCAAGACTGAAGATGTATAGAAATCACCTTTCAAAATGAAACGACGCATTGGTGGAACGTTTTCCTCATTAATCTTATCAGAGCTGGTATCCTTTTTAACTGTATCGAAAGAGCTTTCCATTGCATAAGTACCATCAGGTAAAATAACTGGACCAGTAGTTTTCTTGGTTACTTCTGTAGATTCATTATTTTCTTCTTCTTCTTCTTCTTCTTCTGTATTTTCAGATAATTTTCTTAATTCAGCTTGTACGATTGGGACTTCACCAACACTGAAGCGAATATGTTTCCAAGAATTTTGAATATCTTCATCTGTCTCTGAAAATTCACCAAGAATCCATAATGCAGCACGATAAGCTTTAGCGGATTTAAAATTCTCCAAGGCGTTTAATAGGTGATTCAAAATATCGGATCTCAATTGTGGATATCTTTCAATAACTTCTTTAATAAAAGATATCACACCAGTGGCAGCAATTGAATTTAAATCTCCAATAAAACCTAATAGTAATGAAACAACACTGGCAGCCATATCAATATAGGTAACAGCAACAGAACGAATAGTTTTGATTAATAATTGTCTGTACTGACTAGAACGTTCCTTATCAACACTATTAACAGTAGTTTGTAGTTCTTTCTTCAATAATTGAACAACATCTTTGACATTTTTTGAAGAGGCAAGGTCCATACAAATACTTAATGCCTTTTTGCGAACCTCAATATCTTCAGCAGTTAAAACACGTAATATATCCAAGGTTAATTCTTCTAAAATACCCGGATTCTTATCATTAATATCTTTAATTCTGTCTAAAATAATCAATTTAACATTATTGTCAGACACCCTAACTGCAAGATCAATCAATTTAGTACAAGTTTTAACCAAAACACTCTGATTGGATGATAAAGCAGCTAAAGTTAGAGCTGTTTCAAAGACAACCTCTGGATATGTAGTAGAGACTAAAAGGTCTAGCAACAAATCAATATACTGATTAACTAAGGATGGAGTTTCTATTGCGTCCTTTCTGATAAAGTCAACAAAGACGGTTTGTAATAAAGGATCTAAGGAGTCAATATCAGCAACATTTTCCTCTAAATATTGTAATGCTAATTCACGATCTAATTCACAAAGGCCTAAAAATGCATTTCTTTTACAAATTGGATCGGTTTCAGCTGATAAAAATGTGTGGATAATCTCTTTAGCATCAGGTAATAAATGTTCACTAACTTTGTAAATAGATAGCACAGCTAGAATAGCATACTTACGAACATATGCATGACGATATTCCAAACATTGTAGAACAGATGGAACCATTTGTTCTAATAATTCTGCTTCTCTTAATTTGGTTAAGAACCTTAAAGTGCTACCTCTAATATATTCATTTGGGTGTTGTAAATCATGTTGAATGGCGTTACAAACTAGAATCATTTCATGTCTTAATTTACCATTTTCATCTAATTTTGGAACAATTTCCCAGTAAAAATATAATAATTTTTTCAATCTCTTGTCTTTTGAAGGCATGACGAATCTAATAATATGCATTAATAGCTCTGGTAATGGATTACCTTCTAGCATAGTAACTAAAATCTCCTTCATGGTTGCAATTTTTTCCTCATCGTTGCCATTTTCAAGAGATTTTTGAAAACTGGAAACAGTGTTAACCTCTTTGTTTGGTGAGGGATAAAAAACTAAACTATAAGCTGGTTCCTTGCCTGACATTATTGGAACAGCTTCTCTCTATATTATTTTAGGGAATATACAATCTACACAAGTAGTAAATCAATTGATTGTGTTGCACCTCGAACTTCTGTTGTGAAGATTTAATATATTCTTATACATTCAAAAATGTATATGCGCTTCTCATATAATTGAGGAGACAATTTAATTTTAAGGTTGATTTTTCAGCTGTCTCTTCCAAATCAAGGACAGAAAAGAAAACAATTTTTTTTAAAAAAAAAATCGAGGCAAAATACGGGTAACTTTATAATAAAAATATAGTGTGTAGCATTTTTTTGTATGTGTGTTCTTCTAGAGCGTTCAGAGCAGGAATATATACAAAAAACATATAGTAACAGTCAGTAGTTACATTCCTGGTGATAGTAGTATGATTTTTTGAGTTTAGAGAAAAGGATAAATTTTTTTTATTGTTGCAATGAAACAATCGTATAAAATAGACACTTTGAGTTGAATTCGTAAATTTATTTTTATAATGTCTCTTGATAGAATTGTATATATATATATGTATATATATATATAGAGAGAGAGAGAGAGATGGTGGAGGTTATTGATTCAATTTCTATATAGTTTATGGATTATAATGTCGAATGACTCTTTTGTATAGAGTAAGAATGTAATAAATAAGATTTCGGAAAAATGTAGTAATAATAAAAAAATGCAATTAACATAATTATTATAGAATTAACTATCAGAGTCAGAATCAGGATTAGTGACATGCAATCCCATGGATCCAGAGAGTTTGTTGGTAAGAAACTGCGTACTTATACTGGCAATAGATTCCGACCTTGTTCTTCCATTTTTAAACGAGGAGGTTTTTTGAGGGGAGATTCCTGATTGATTATTATTAATGGAAATATTGCTTGGGAGATCAGGTATATCCGACATTTGTTTTAAAATATTGTTCTTTGATCTAGTATAATAACTTATGACAGTACCGCTTCTTGAAACAGAGTTACTAGAACCTTTCTTTTCTCTTAATGGAGCCAAAATATCATCACTATTGTAAGCTTCATCGCCTGGAATGTCATTCAGATAATCCGAATCAGAATCAAATAATTTATCTTTATCGTTGTGGTTCTCTGCCTGTTCATTTTCCTTACTGAAGAATTTATGAAATTCTTTAGTATGATCCACAAAAGTACTATTTCTTTCTCTGTTATTAGAGATGTTTTTATTATCCTCAATTGCTGTTTCTAGTGACAGCAACTTTTGTTTGACTTTACCATGTTTAATACCCACTTGCTTAGTACTAGTTCTAATTTTAACTTTAATGTTCTTCGGTTGAATTAAGTTATTCTTTTGTTTTAAGGCTAAAGGAAGGTTAGGTGGTGCTTCCAAAAAATTAGATGTTTGAAAATATTTAAGCCTTAATTCTTCCACATAACTTGATACTAACTTAGAAGTATGTTCTGTTGATCTCGATGAATGCTCCGAAAATGATTGCCCGCCATTTATACTTTTAGCACCACTATTTATAGTAGATATCTCAGATTTAACATTTGATTTATTGGCCAAAATAGGACTATCAATGCAACTAGAGTTGGATCTAAAGGAACTTAGTTCATTTGATAAAGTACTTTGAGTGCCTAACAAATCGTTTATGCTATGATGACTATCAATAGTGCTGATCGCGCCCTCTTCAGAACCTATATTTGTATAATTTTTGCCATTTTTATTTCCCGTATCGGTTGACTGAATTGTGTCGGTATCGTTATCCGTAGTTGATGCATCATCTTTAATGAAAAAAATTGAATGATCTTCATTTGCTACTCTCAATTTTCGTTGCGGTTCTTCGCTTTGAAAAATAGTATTGTTTGATGGGTGTATAATAGTATAATCTTCATTTTGTATCTGTTGGCCATTGTTATAATTATCTGAGGAATTTGTCTTTACATAGGACAATGAGTCTTTCATACTAACATCCGATTCGGAACCATTTGATTTATTATTATGTGATATGTGAATACTAGATGTAGACGGAGCAGTTGTGTTAGAAAATGGATTATAAAAATTATCTCTTATCGCAGAGTTTAAATTAGTATTTTCTTGATAACTGAATTCATCTTCTATCTCATTCTCTAGAGGGAGAGAATTACTAAACGAAGAATCACTGGTAAAACCATCTAAATAGTTTGAAGAACTTAAACCATTTGTAGTTACATTTTTGATGGTTAATGAGTTTTTTAAAGACGTTGTTGTAACATCAGAATCTGTTACAACGTTTAATGGACTTACATTTGATATAGGGTTCGCTAAGCTAGAATGTTCAGATATATGTAAATGATCAAAATTAGTCATTACTGGCTCAATATTTAGTTCATTTTGCAGATCCTTATCACAATTTGAATATATATCCCTATAATCCTGATTAGTCTCTTTATTATCTGAACCTTCATCATATTGGAAATCATTTATATTGCTAGATTCTTCTTGATATTCTTTTATATATGTTTCAATATCATTGACAAGCTTTTCAGCTTCGGATTTTTGTGTTCTATGGTTCTTCCCCACAACACTTGAAATGCTTGGTTTTTCTTCAAATGTGCCATTATCTGATGTTGATTGTATATTAAAGGATTCACCTTTTTCATTAATATTTATCGAATCACTTTCGTTAATATAGGAATTATTGGATGTTTTTTGAGAGGTATTCAATGACGTTACGTAAAATGGACCGTTCTTCTTTGGACCAATATTACAATCAATGTTATTGCTTTCAGAATTATTTTTTAACAATTCGGATTTAATCAATTTTGATTTGTCTGTTTTTTGCAGAAGTGATTTTGATATTGTATCCGCTTCAATAACAGGTGGTGGAGGACGTCTGATTTTATTTCTTTGGACCATGCGTGGCCTACTTATTGGATTATTTGAGGTGATGGTGGTAGATTTATTTGACTTTTTCGACAAAGTATCATCATTTTCTGTTTGAACGTTTTCCAAAGCAAGTTCAGTATTTTTGAGAGGTGGCTTAGATAATGGTTGTGTAGGGGAAGAACCAATAGTTTTATGAGATATTGGTCTATTGTTATTTGATATAGTTGAAGGTTTAAGGTTTTTTTCTTTTGTCTTACCAGGAGAATCATTATTCTTAGAATCACTTCCAAAGAGGAAGAACGTCCGTCTCTTATTTTTATTATTGGAACTCCCTGTAAACATTCGAGAGCCTATCTTGATAAAGTTTTCTATACTTTTTTGGGTATATTCGTAAGAAGTAGTAACCGTAATAGTGATATAAATGTATAAACAAATATTAATAAAAAACTGAATATTCAGATAATCTATAACTAAGTTAATTCACCCCATATATGTACTTCTTTCTTTGATCATTTCAATGTAAAGAACTTTGGTATCTAAGGGTCTTCAACTCAAAAAAAAAATAAAACAAAGGTGGGTCACATATCCAACGGCTGTTACAACTTTTTTATTATGTCGGTGTTGTAAAAATTTCCTTCTTGTCACCTTTTGAAAATTTTACATGAAATAGGAAAATTGTTCATTTTTAGTTTGCATACATTATACATGTATAAATATATATTGATATATTCAAGGCTTTACAAAATAATTGTTTGGCCATAAACGTAGAAAAGTAGAGAGTTAAATAGTTAGAAAGTTGTCTATATATATAATGTTTTCTTGTGGTGTAAAATACAAGGGAGTAGCATCAATGAAGTTTCGATTTATACAATTTTTGAATCTTATTCTTGTAATACTTTAATAATCATCTCTAATGTTTGGCTTATATATTCTCTAATTCCACTAACATTAGTTACTTTGGTTGTGGTTAGTGGCAGACCGTTGATTGATGTATATTTGTCCATACTTAGAGAATTAAACCATTCTCTTAATTCTAGAATACTATTGATATGCGATATCACTACGTTACAATTAGTCTTCTATCCAATATTATCCAGATTTTGATATATCTTCTCTGTATAGTTTTGTATTGGACTTTTTATATATACTTTAAAGATAGTATCAGAAGATATTTTCTTTATTGTATCTAGTGATGCATTTACGGTGCTAATACAATATTGTTTGATATCATCTTGAGTTAAATATTTTGGTTTCATTTGAGATCTGGCCTTTGATATTTTAGGAACAGCTTTTACCAATGTCTCTATCAAAAACCATTGTATTTGTCTGTTTCAAAGTAGTTTGTTCTTGATTACCACGATTAATGTTCAAAGCATTATTTATGATATTTTTCATAACAGCATGATCGTGTTTATCTTTGTTGGCAAAGTTTGTCTTATTAATGGTGACAAGTTGGTTAATATACGTATTAATAGATTTTTTGGTATCTTTTATTAAAAGATCATTTTAATTCTTTACTCTAACTATATCGAGAAGTGCGCTCCTAATTAATGATGTTTCCATAATATGAAGATTTGAATTATTATAATACCCATTTAAAACTACCCCAAATTGTTTCTTTATAATCTTAGAAGGATTTTTACCAAATTTTTTTAAAAAAAAAGAAAATCTAAAATACCATTTATAAAATATATTAAACTGGTACTATTAAATAATTTCATGTCAAATTCACAGAAACTAGGTAGTTCTGGAATTTTGGATTCATGCACAATAAAATTTGTTGGAATAAAAAAAACATTCTTTAATCATATTATCTTTTGTCAAATGACAATTTTGTGGAACAAATATTGAACCACTTAAATGAAGATCCTTTGATATCTGTGTAAAATCTTTATTATAAGGCTGTATCCATATTTTATCCTTACTTGATAATAAAATAGGTAGAACGAGACAACAATCTAGTGGAGTGAATTTTTCAAGGGTAACATAGTAACGGTCTTTAATTTTAGAATAATGTAGTTTTGAAGGTGAAATATACTTGGATAAAAAATTTATTGAATCTTTTATAAATTTGTTTTGAGGTGGATCAATGAATAATATGCTACTTTTAATGATTTTGTCTGAACTTGATCTGGTTTTTTTGATTCTATCTAGGTTTGCCCATATATCTTGCGATTCAAATTTATCAAAAATGGGGTTACCATTCAGGTTGGGACTGGGACTATAAAGTCTTTTAAATCTTTTTACAGGGGATGGAGTCTAAATATTTAATTTATCACCAGAATATGGTCTCTTTCTATAACCCATAATAAATGTATATTTTTGTGCTTATTTATGAGCTAAAAGTAGTCTGCTTCTTTGTTATTGCTCTCTCTGGTAAAACCGTAAGAGGAGAAGAGTGGAATGTTTTAGAATATTTTAATCTGTGCCTACATATATGGTACGTATTTTAAAATGTTTTCAACTTTTCCATTATTTGTTTCCACCTTTTTAATATCGTTGAAAAAATTTAAAAATATTTAATCATTATTAGAGAGAGGAAGAAAGAAAGAGAGTATATAGTCACAGCACAGAAAAGTTACTATCTTCCTATTTGTGGGCATATATAAAATTTAAAAAATTCAAAAAATTCTTTCTTAACCTTATATTAATTGGATAATATACATTTATATAGTTATATAGTTATTGTTAATATTTCAATAAAAAAATAAACAACTACAAAAAAAGACTATTCATAAAGCTTTAACTTCTTTAACAACATCATTGAATGCATCCTTGTATTCTTCTTCTTTACCTTTACCATCCTTCTTTTTATTACTACCTGGAACAATAAATACAACAGATGTAGGTCTCTTTGTAGCACCAGCTGAACCTAAATCTTGTTTGGATGGTATAAAAATATATGGAACGGAATGATCTTCACAAAGAACTGGAATATGGGAAATGACATCGGCTGGATATATGTCCCCAGCAATAACGACTAGACCCTTGTCGCCTTTTCTTAAAGCTTTGACAACTTCTTTCACACCTCTTTTAACGTTTTTAGCTTTAGATGCCTTCTTGACGGTTTTTAAGATCTTCTTATTTAGTTTCTTGGAAGCTAATGGGGTAGCAAAGGGTAAAAGAGCTGACATTCTGGCTTCATAGTTGTCTTCAGATTTAGATTCTTTACCTTCTTTAGCCATTGTTCGGTAATATATGTATTTTTATGTTTATGTTTGTATACTATCCTGTAATATTTAAAAATGTGGGAGATCTAGTTAAGTAAGGGTATACCTTTAATTGATGACCCAATTAAAGACACGATTGCCCTTTTCAATTTCCAACCTCATTAAAAGGAATAACAGGCATTAGATTAAAAAAATATTTGTTCATCACAGTCACTTATAATGAATAATTGTTAATTACTTCGAGCAAGAAATTTTTCAGAAAAAAAAAATTGTGAATCTAAAAAAAAAAAAGAAAAGGAAATATAATATCATTATTTACGTGAATAAAAAAATTGGTTTAAAATGTGGCATACTGTAGTGCTATGCAATGTAATGTAAGGGAGAGGGTCATATATGGCAGACAAAGTGTAACCGTTTAGTAATGTGCTAGAATTTTGGTTCTTTACATTATTTTTAAGTAGTGAAAACTTTTTGCTGTGCGTTAATAAATCCTTTAAAACTAAAAGAAAAAGCAACAACGTAGGAAAAAGTGTTTTTAATACTTGTCTTTATCATTGTTGAATATGTGATTTTTTTTAAAACTGTAATATTGACACTGTCTTAATTTGTTTAAAAGGAAAAGGAGTTTGTTAGATATAATTTGTTCCTATAATAATAAATCACTACAAAAAGTGTAACATATTTAACCATCAAAATAAATAACGTAAATATGAGTGAAATAATATTTCTTAGTGAAAATAGAAAGAAAAAAAAATTTCAAAATTTTTTATTGTACAAGAAGGAGTAATTTATTTAATTTTGAAATTATTGACATATTAACAAGAACTTACATGTCACCTTTGAAAAAATTTTCCGCTTTAAAAAGATGCTGAAATACTGCTATTGTAATACCATTTTCGAGGACTATTTTTTTTAGAAATATTTTTAATTTCATTATTAATTTGATTTTTACGGTGTATTACTCTTGGTTTCTTAATTACCAACCTATAGTTTACTTAACGATTGAGTATTATTGCCTAAAAAAGTGTTTTTTTGTTCGTAACAGAATTTTCAAAAATTAGAAAGTAATACTTTATGTAACTGCTTCTTTTTTAAGAAAACCGAAGAGCAACAAAATTTTATAAACCTAATGCTTATATATCTATTTTGTGTTTAATAAAGTTATTTAACACATAGATTTTCAAAGTTGAGAATTCTAAAAAAAATATCTTTAAAGTAACTGTTGCTGAAATGGAAAGTTCTAGAGTAAAATATGATAAACTAGTAAAAATTTAATAATATTGAAATTTTTGAAGATAGATGTTACTGTAAGAATATCTTGAAACTAAATTTATGATTAGTAAGATTTTTTATCCCTCCCTCCCTCGGATTCTTACATAGGAGATGCAAGTTTCCTAATAAGTTAAAGTAGTAAATTATCAATTACCCCTTGAAGAAATAGAATGGCAAACAACAATCAAAGATGATATTCTATAATCATACGCAAACATACATAGGGAACATGAAGTAGCCTATAATCCAAATTATTCTCTCTTTTATTTTTTACACATCATATATTTTATATTACTTTTTTTCAATACATTTTAAGTAGCCTATATATAACCGAAGAACATCTTTGGAAAAGACTACACATATTATTATCTAACATTTTCATTAATACAGTTTAAGTTAAGAATGTCTCTTGCAAATAATAATGTAGACACCCATTCTCGTCAGAAGTAAATAAACTAATTATTTAAGAGATGTAAGTTGAATTTTGAATCTTTTCAGTGACCCTTTTTCTTCATTCTTTTTTAATTATTTTTTTCGTTGGAATTCACTGGTAGTTGATTTCAAAACAAGTACTTGAAATCTAATGAAATCACAATAACTATTTTATTAATAGTAAATATGTGTTTCCTAACAATTCTTAAAGTGCAAGGTGAAGGGGTAAAGGCACCTAATAGTCACTAAATAAATAGTAATTAAACTAATTTTTAAGAACACAAAAGGGTAACAAATTGGATGAAATATTAAAAACTTGATAAGTACAAAAGAACCGCATTTTAATTCAAAATAGTAAAATGGAAAAAGCAAAAAAAAAGTTTCATTTGGGAGTTTGTGAACAGAAAAAGCTACATAAAAAGAATTGAGAGTTGTGAATTGGATATTAAATTAAACATTACTTTTCCTTTTGGAAAAAAAAAATCTCTTTATATATTACTCTATTGTTTAATTTCTTGAAGGAAATGTAGTAAGGTTAAGTGAAACTAAATAAAATACTAGGTGAACAAAAAGTGCTGTAAGTACCTGTACACTTGAAGGTTGAAATATACGTCTTTTCTATAATTTTGGACATAAGATAGTTAAGATAGCAAAACAGTAGTAGAATAATAGGCAAACTACGAAGGGTTGAATCTAGGTAAGTTAATTCAGGCTTAAGCATTATGTGAGTTGTTTTTTTCAGTTTTTAACGAACACATATATAGCAGAAAAATGTAGCAAAGTCAAGTGGAATTAGAAAACATATTCAGTAAACAGGAATCACTATAAATATGTCTTAACAAACAATATATAAACAGAAGATAGTAATTATTTCAAACAGTATTCAATCACTATATGGACTTATGAGGGTTAAATCTAATACATTTATTTTCTAAATGTAATTTTTCTTGGTCTTTATATATATACATATTTTAAAATATTATACAGAAAGAGTAGTCTGAATATGAGATTTAAATATTGCAATATATGACCTTTTTTTTATGTGTTTGGAAATTGACCACACGATAGCTAAGCAGTAGTAGAACAATAGAGGCACGAGGTTTGGTTATTATTGGCTAAGGTAATATAGGCTTAAACATTATGTGATTTGTGTTTTTCTTAATTTGTTCTATGAATATTTTATTTTCATAAATTTCTAATGTCGTAAATGAACAATTTTCGTCCATTTGAAAAGAAATTAATTGAACGTTCGAAAACATATTAGTTAAACAGATAAAAATTATAGACTTTCTTTTTATATATAAAGAACCAATTATTCAACATTGGAAAAAACAGTTATGTCTAATTTATAGTTTTATATATTTATTCTTTAAACTAAATAGAACAAGCAATATATGTCAGGAGTCCTATATATATATATATATAAAGTTCTTATGTATAATTATATTGTCCTACTAGGAGTCTAAGTTCTCAATTTAAGTCTGCATTCACATGTATCCGAAAACAATGGATTTTCTCTCGGTAGCCAAGTTGGTTTAAGGCGCAAGACTGTAATTTGGGGAGTACTTCCTTAGAAATCTTGAGATCGGGTGTTCGACTCACCCCCGGGAGATTTTTTGCAAAATTTTTATATAAGACACTTTTACTCTCTTCCGTGTCAGATTCTGTTGCAGAATCCCGTAATGACAAAGTCGAGTCTTCCGATGCTATTCCAGTTTTAGGGTCCAGTGTTTCAGTCCCTCCGGAGCCACCGATTTGGTTCACTGAGTTTAGCAAGACTCTAGGGTCTACCATAGCTTCTGCAGTTACGAGCGTTTTGACTAACCAGCAGTTGCAAGCCAAAGAGATACCATCAGTTGCACACCGTGAAATAATCAAGGATTTAACTAAGTTGGTTTCTAGCTTCTCAGGTTCGACAACAGATAAAAATAATGTTACATTTTCTACATGGGAAAGAGAGTTGACAAATTTCTTCGACATGTATAAAGAGGAGAATTTAAACAACAAGTACAAAGTCGAGCTAGCAGGTTTAACTTTGAGAGAAGTTGCATTTGATTATTTTAAAGAAATTGAATACTCAATTAGTTCAGTTGACCAGCTATTCGAATTACTGGGTAAAAGATTTAATACCAGGCTAAACCAGTTGCAAGTTTATTTAGAATTGCAATCCTTACATTCGGTTACAAATTTTGAAGAACTTGCCCAAGCCATCACAAAATTAGAAAATAAGGCTCCTTCAGGATTTCCTCAGTGTTTTTACACTGCTACCTTTTTAGCTGCGTTGCCACCAGAAATTAGAAGCTTTATGTTAGCAGATGATATTAAACTGACTTCTCCGTGGCGTACTTGTTTAAACAAAGCTAGGTGCTATGTAAGTAACTCAGGTGTATCTATTAATGTTTTATCAGCTAAAGATAAAGGTCATCGTAAATTTCTACCAAAGTCGGTTAGAAACAGTAACAAGGGTAAGTCTAGTGTTGCGTCAATGCGTTATTTCAATTGTAATAAAAGAGTTCATATAAGTACAGCTTGTCCTTTTGACAGTAGACGCAAGAAGAGTGACAAACTAATGGCCAAGAGTTCGTCTAATAGTACCGACTCAAAAAACTACTAAAGTCCCGAATTTTAGAAGCCCAGAGGACTGTGTTAAGGGCAAAACTATCAACCATCAGAAAGAACCCAGATATTTATCCACCGTTGCAGAAAACAGTGAAAATCAATAATCAGGATACGATAGTGGAATTAGATTGTGGTGCACAATCGAGTATTCTTAGTCAAGAATTGGCGGACAGGTTAAATCTGCAGACATTTCAGATAGACGGTTCTTATCAGGTGGAAGGCATAGATAAAAATTCAACAACTGTTCCCGTATCTAAGGCCACTGTGGTTCCGTTTAAATTATATAACCAGCCAGTGGAGGTCACTTGTTTTGTATCAGACCATGCCAACCTTAAAGACCACATATTACTAGGCTTAAATTTTATTTTCGAGAATATGAATTTAGCGCTCAGATGGGTTTCCGAATCTAAACCCCAGATTAAGACTCAGGAATTTCTTAATAGATGTAGGTCCGTTAATCCTTTCATCCCGACAAGACAGATTGTTCCTGACGGTTTTACATTTAAGCCAGAGTATGCAGAGGTTCAGAAATTTAAGGCTTGGCCAGTTTCCATTAGAAGAATGAATAAGTTGTTGCGGAAAGGAATGCCAAAGATGAAATGTTTGTATTATTAATTAAGCAAGCAAGGATAGAATCGCCAGGGGAGTATATCGTCTAGATACTCAAAGGCTGATTCAGGAAATTAAGGATAAGAACAGAGACGTGATTCGTTCAAGTTTGCCAAACAAAATTGATTATAGAGGGAGAATATTGCATCACATTGGTATTATTCCAGATTCACAGCCTGCTTACAATAGAGCATATCGGATGTCAATTTCGGAACAGCAAGAGTTGAGTAGACAGATTGACGAGTTAATTCGTTCAGGTAAAATTTATCCTACAACATCCCCGTATGGTGCTCCTGTTTTGGTTTGTAAGAAAGAAAGATGGTTCTCAAAGATTGTGTTGTGATTTTAGAAAATTAAACCGAACTACCATCAAGAGTCATTTCCCACTTCCTTTAATCGACGAGTTATTTGATCAATTACAAGGTGCTAAGTGGTTTTCCACGTTAGATTTAATCTCTGGTTACCATCAGATTCATAGTCTCCGACCGTGACCCAAAATTTACAAATTCGTTATGGGAATATTTTATGTCCAGGTTGGGCATCAATACAAATTTTTCCACATCGAATAACCGCCAGAGTGATGGACAAGTCGAAAGATTAAATAAGACATTAGTGGAAATGCTTAGAACATATGGTCAAGGTAGAAATGAATGGGTTAAATATTTACAAATTGCTACATTTGCGTATAACACTTGTTATCAGGTATCCATTGGTTGTACTCCATTCTTTGCATTAAGAGGTTTTCAAGAGAGGTTTATTGGTATATTTAATCCTATTTGGGATCGTCCAAAGTACAGGCTTCCTAAGAAAGGTGAGTTCAGTAAATTAGCCGCCAGAAAAGCAATGACAGAGTTTGTGGAAAATATGGAAAGTCAGTTAGTGGTTATTAGAGACCAAATTGCACAAGCACAGGAGAAACAGTCAAAGTACTTCAACCAGAAGCACCGTGAAATTCCACAGCTTAAAGTTGGAGATAAAATTTTGATCCATAGAAAGGCCTATGTTAGTTCAGATACGAGAAGGAAGTTCCATTTTTTATGGTTTGGTCCATTCACAATAAAGAGTTTAGTGGGAGATCAGGCAGTAGAGGTCCACCGAGGTAAGTTAGCGAATAATAAGAAACATAATGTGTTTAACATCAGGTATGTTAAGAAATATTATCCGTTTGAGTCACAGTTCCATTTTGTTCCACCAGCTACATTGACAGATCTCAGAAAGAATCCTTCCAGATCAGCAGAATAGTTGATGTATTAACAGAGAACGGGCGAACGATATTTTTAGTGTTAATTGATAATGCTACAGAAATGGATTTGGTAAAAATCAGGGAGGAAGATCTCAGAACAATGTTGTCGCAGAAAAGATTAGATTATTTGTGAAACAAATTCAGAAGAAATAAGACATGGCTCCAGAACCCCGTAACGTCTCCTTTTAAAGGGTGAGCAGATGTGACATATGTTGTCCTGATGTCACGCTAGACGATCTTGCAACCTCTTTAGTCGACGACGACGTTCTTGTTTTTCTTGTTTATAAACTTGTATGTATCTGTGTATCTGTGTATCTTAGTTTATTCCGTATATACAGTATGGTTTATATATCTTATATAGAGGACAACAACAACAACAACAACGAATAATCATTTATCTTATTATTTGTTCTAGAAGAGTATATCTCTCGTAGTAGATCTTCATCTATTACACTAATGGCTCAATTCTAATTTCTGTTTACAGTAATATTGAAGAACTTCGATTCTATAGATAAACTATAATAATAGATGTATTAGATAGAAAAAAAATAATTATGCCTGAGGGTAAAGATCTATATCAATATATCTGTACATCTCTAGGTATCTGTCTCTCTAAATCTGCTACTACATAAACTATATGCATGTATTTTCCTTCCTAATCCACGTACTCATAAGTTCCTTTCTTAAGTAAGCTACGATAGACTGGACATCTCGACGACGACACAAATAAAAAAGAAACAACACTGATGTTCGGTCACTGCCACTGTAACAGGATTGTAAAGTTAGATTACCCACTTACTTTTTCCCCGGATATTACATTTTAAAATTTGTAAATGTAATATCCCTTAATATGAAGTATGGATCTAATGTATTTTCCAATTAATTTTGTTATATTTTTTTTGCAATGTGTTTGTTGTCCAAGGAGAGCTTATTTGTGGCGTATGAACTTGCAAGATATAATGTTATTTTGAGTGGTTAATTAGAGGTATATCTATCTAGACTAATCAAGACTAAGTGGAGAGTTCCTGTAAAAATATATAAGTGTTTTATATCTTCGTGAAAATTTAGCATATTATACATTCAAAGGTGTAACAGTAAACTTTCTGTCGTGACATATAAACATCCATTTTTGTATTATAATAAATTAACTCTTGTAAAGATATTTGTTGAAAAATTCAATTCCACTCTCAGACAACTATGAAATTTGTCCTCCTAAGGGGAGAGGCGTCTCTTCTTATCTGATAAAATATCATATTCTATTCAAACGCAACATTATAACACATATGTGTATCTTTTAATTCTTCACATGTTTCCCTAAAAATCATCTCTTTCTTGTGTTTGGACAATAACATCCAGACTAATGTATTTTTCAAGGTTAGCGGTAACAATTATATCTTGACTTATATTTTAACAATAATAAAAACAAAATCTTATGGGACTAGATTCTTTATATTTTATAATTATTATAATTTTTTTATAGGAGGAGACTTGATTACAAAAAAGAAGATGCTGCGAGTTTTGGTAGAACCAAATATGAGTTGTTTAAATTCTGTTAAAAGACTAGAATCTTAATTCTATATATTAGAAATGCATTCTTGTTTTATTATAAAGAATAAATTTGAACTGTCTTTTAAATTTATAGTACTTTCCTATTTGGTTGATTGAATTTTGAAACAATAAATTTTATTGTTAGAATGTATGGAAAATTGTGAATAAATATAATTGCAAAATGTTGACAAGTTAGTAAGTCAGGGAGAATAACAAAAGAATAGTGGCTAATAGTTTTTTGATTATCATTTCATTTTAGAATACTTCTACAAGATTAACCGAAGAGTCAGAACTCATATATATGTTCTTACATACCAAATTGTAGGGTCATAAGAGAAGAAAATAGACAATGGCAGTCAACCTCTATGTTTTTCCCATCCTATCGGTTTTGTCAATCCAGCGGCATCATAAAACTGAGTTCCACAAGAATATTTATGAAATGTAAAATCTTTATTAGGATCACATTCACAGTTATTTTCTTCCCATAGTTTGGAATCTATAGGACAATTATCATTTGGATTATGACGATATCCAATATCGGCAAAATGATGGAATTTGTCCTTTGGTAATAATAAAGATGCAGCGATAGAATGTACAGGGGCATCACCCCATCTTTCATAAAAGAACCCACCTTTATGATCTAAATAATCAAAATATTCTTTAAAAGGTTTTGATCTCCAAAGGTTCAAATTAGCAATCTCAAAATTAGACCAAAAATGACATAAATTATATGTTTTACCATCATCATTTGATATAAAATCTATTAAATTATTATTTGAAATATAATCAGGGTGTTTGTTAAAGAATTTCATTGACACATCCCATAAAGTTTCAATAGTTCTCTTATTTTCATACATAGTTAATGTAAACCCATAAGCTTTTTCATTATCTTGCATCCATTGGAAAACATCATAGTTGATATCACAATATAGTTTGATATCAGGTTCAACTCTCCAATACCAATCGTAATCATCTAGCAGTGGATGTCTCCAGAAAAACCCGGATTGATAACGGCACATGTGCCTATAAGATTCAGAGGAACCATAGATTATATCTGACATATCATACCTTGTTTGAGCTGCCCTTGCTTTATCAATAAAATCTGGATAAGACCAATGTTCCTTTGGAATTAATCCAAATTTCACGGTGGATGATACTTCTCTAGTAACTGTGTCTTTAAATTCTTCAGTAAAGGGTTCATCATTTAAGAAAATCCAATCGTATTTAAATTTAGAATTAAATTTTTTCTCTACCATTTGAATAGATTTAATCATTCCGTATAACTCTGAATTTCTGACCAATGTAACAAAACAAGCCTTAGGTCGTTTACCTTTATTTTTAAAAGATGGTTTAATAAATGATAAAACATTTGTTTCATCTATCTTTCCAATGTAGTTAATATCTGTTATGTTATTAGATTCATGAATAATGGTATTATTAGAGCTATCAATGGTTGTATTGTTGAAATTCCAATTAAGAAATCCCACTTTATCTATTAGTTGAGATGCTTTACTAATACTACTTCTCCAATAAAGAATCAAATTTAGGTTGATCAGTATAAATATCAAACCTATCAATCCAAAACGTAGCCTTCTTTTGCTTCGCAAAAAAGAGATTCTCATTAATATATATATATACTTTAGTTAATTTTACAATATATTTTGAGATATTTGGTAATATTGTAACAGAGACTTATATTGTAATTTATCAAAATAGTATAAGTCTATATTAATACCCATTCTTTTATTATCCTCAACTTTTTCTTCTATTCTTGTTTTATCTTTATTTTTTTTAAAAAAATTTATCTAGATCTCACGTATCTTAAAGAAAATTAAAAAATATAATGTGTAAAAAAAAAAAAAAAGAAATAATCTGTCGAAACGTTTTTACACGAGAAGAGGAAAGGACAAAGAATAAAAATGATCGCCATGGAGTAGAGCTAGAAAGAGAATGCATACTAAAGGGTAATGAATATTGTGTTATGGGAAAGTCGTTGATCGAGAGAAAATTTAAATATTCTTCTTTAGTAAACAAAGAAAAAAAAAATAATTTGAAATGAAGAAGATTAATGTGAAATTATCACATTTCTGCTTTACGTTCTTGGTGGGCTGTGATTTGTCAGAGGTAAATTTGTATATTTTAAAGGATTAAGAAAAACTGGTTCCATAGATAACATAACAGTATTATCCTTGTACAAAATTTCAGAATTCATTAAAACAATGTAAAGTAATAAACTAAGATAGAAAACGTATTTGGAATTAACTGTGTATATTAGATCGAATAAACGAAATGTTCAGTAGGATTATAAATTTTATACTTCAGTAAATTTTGTTTTATTGTATAAAGAAAACATGTTTTCACATTGGATTATTGGAAGGCAAAAGATTTTTGAAAACCAGTTTTTTTTTTTGTTATATGTGCCTTTCCCTAGAAATCTTGGTTTATATCATATTTTACATTTTTAATCAATTTTTGAAGTATGGATAAATAAGTCAGACGCCTCTGGTTGAGTTAAATATGGTTAATGGACATATGTAAGGGGCTCTAATTGAAAATCAGAGAATACGTAGCCCACAGATAACGCTTAATGTCAAGTGGAAGAACTTGGAATAGTCGTAACTCTAAGCCTAGGCCGTGAGAATATTCAAACAATAGTCGGATTAACCGTAGTGATACTTTATTGAGAAACTTATTTAAGTGGCCTTTGGTTACTGAGACTGTATCAGAGGTAGCTATCAGCAATAGATATGAGACTATTAAAAAGAAAAATGAAAATAGGAAAAACAACTATATATTTTGTAAGTACTTAAATTATATACTTTAACCATATTTTAGTATACAATTTGGGAATACCCATTACATCAAAACAGTGACATTTGGTAACTTCCATACCAGAAAAAAAAAACTTCTATGTAATAACCCTTTGAAGAAAATAAAAGGTAATTTTTTTTTATTTGTTTCGGAAATAGGTTTTTCATAAATATCCAAAAGGTTATACATTGGAATAAAAAGATAAACAAAAGAACTTGAAATATGTTGCAATAAAACCATTAGAATTAAAAACATTATTCTGCATGGTTTTACATGAATTTTTTCACAATGTTTATTGCAATTATTTATGGAAAATAACAGATATGTATTAAATAAAATTGTGACACTCCCAAAAGGGGGTAGCAATATCTATCAACACAACCAAACTTTAATTTTCTCAAATGATATCGTAAACACTGTATATTATTCTACTTTGCTCTTACTTCAATAGAACCTCATTAAAAAATAGCTTTGTCTAGAACTTACACATCAAATAGTTTGAAAAGTTTCCTTTATAGCAGCTAACACAAAAACGTAATACTAAGTCTTTAGCTTTTACTGATGTGATCTTTTCACAAATAAAGAAAGTATATAAGATATTTTTAAGAATTAAGAGAAAAAAAAACCCTTAACAAATAAGAACAATACTTTTGTGTGATAGAATATAATTCATTTGGTTTTATAAATATTATACAAACACTCATGAAAAAAAGTTCATGGTTGGCTACTTGTTATCAAGAAAAGACAAAAAATATATAAGAGATTTGCTACTTTCTTTTTCTTGTCACTAAATGTGTTAACTGCAGACACCATACTTTATGTATTTAACAAAGTCATTTAAATTTTTTTAAAAGTTTTCAATATGAAGTTAAAATATATCTGGTAAGATTCTCCAGAATAAATTCTCGACTGAATACTTGATCAGTGTATCAAATATTCTAAATAAATTAGTATAAAATTTTCTAGGAAAAATCTTTGTTGTGTGTCATCAGACTCGATAAATAAAAAGTTACACTCCTCTAAATCTAAAAACTACTCTCATTCTTTTTTTATTGATGTCTTAGTAATAATATTGAAGATATTAGACACATGGAAAGTAAGTTTCCTACAGATATACTAGGACAAATATGTATTGCCATCTTTTTTGATTACATAATACCCTGAAAGGGTTTGTTTAGTTTGATAGGAATCTTTTAGTTAACTTAAAATTTACCGTAGTCTATTACCAAGACAATCAATATTATTAACCAGACTAAGTGGTTGAATGACCATTTATATCCTTCAGATATTGAATTAAAAATGAATCTTTGAATATCGGTAAAATAAAATTTGATAAATATTTAAATAAAACAACATCGTTGATAAAAGATCCATTCAGATCTCGAAAATTTAAACCCTCTGAATTTCTTTCCAGAATTAGGTATAGATAATAAATTTCAACCAGACATTATTTATTCAACCTTTTCATTGTTGTAAAAGTTTTAAAGAGTATGTTAATAGAACAAAAGCAGATAACATAGAAGCAATTTTAAAAGCTTTACATAATTTTAATCATACCAACTCCATATAAAACCTTTTTTTTTTTTTACTTTAGATCTTCCATGCCTATCCACTAGAAATTATCGGTTCTAAAAACAGAATGACTTTAAAAAATGGGCTACATAACATTCTCATATATAATAAATACCACTTTATTACCAGTAGAAATATCTTATTTGTCAATTTATTGAACTTCCCTCTTTACACGGTTCCCTTTGTAAATGTTATAATGGTAAAGATATTATTAAAAAAGACGTGTCAAAAAATATTAAATATATTTATAGATGATAATCAAATGCAAAACTTCTCAATAATTTTATAAAATATTAAATATATAAGTTTGGTACAATATTATTTGATAAATTGTCTCCAAATAGATATTATATTTGCAATAAAAAAAATTGTATATAAATTAACTAATATATTATATTAGAATACTGCTTCCCCCTTTCCAAGTTAAATGTTTCTTTAATATGTGGAGAAAACTTGTTTCTCTCTGTTATATCATTTTCTTTCAAATAATTATAGAGTTTTGTTATAATATTTTGATCTTCGGTACCGTCCAAAAAGGTGATTGCAGTACCTAAATTTCCTGCACGACCTGTTCTACCAATCCTATGAATATAATCTTCAAAATGTTTTGGCATTTGAAAATTAACCACAAGTGAAACATTAGGTATATCCAAACCTCTAGCTGCCACATTAGTCGCTATCATAATTTCCACTTTCTGTGCTCTAAATAATGATAAGGAATGTTCTCTCTGTTCTTGACTCTTAGACCCATGCAATATTGTGAATCTGATTTCAGTTTCTTCTTTAAATTTTTTTGCTAGCCAATCTGCTGTAGCTATATAATTGATAAATATAATGATAGGTGGCTTATAATGAGTCAAAATATTTTCCTTAAGTCTTTGAAATTTGATATCATCATTTGCTGTGTAATCCACAATTTGTTCAATCTTCGGTGCTTGATTCTCTCCAGTATCCACAGACACATGAATTGGGTTCTTCAAATAACTAGCAGCAATTGAACGGATGGAAGATGATAATGTAGCTGTAAACAATATTTTTCTGATAATCCTATTATTTTTTTCAATAGATATTTGATTTAATATAGTTTTAATTTGATCTTCAAAACCCAAATCAATCATCTTATCAGCTTCATCTAACACCAAAAAGTCAATCATATTTATTGATAGGACATGATTTTGCAAACAATCGATCAATCTACCTGGAGTAGCCACCAGAATATCACAGCCATTTGATACAATATGCGTAATTTCCTCAATTGAATGTCCACCAACTATTGAAATAACTTGACATGTACTATTTTCCCAAAAGGATACAAATTTCTGAGTCTCCATTTCAATCTGTTGTGCCAGTTCTCTTGTCGGTGCCAATATCAAAGCTTTGGGTCCCTCCATAATTTTTACTGAACGTGGTCGAATTGTATCCTTGTATAATTTGATCAAAATTGGGATAATGAATGCCAATGTCTTACCAGAACCTGTTGCAGAGACACCTAGCAAGTCTCTTCCCCTAGAATCATTCTTATAATTTATTAAATTAGGAATCGATATCCTTTGAATTGGAGTAGGAGTATCAAATTTTAAACGATTAGTTAAAATATCAACGAATTCTTTTGGTATCAAGCCCAATTCATTCCAGTTTCTTAACGGATGTCTTATTGTGCTATATGAATCGTCTGCAAAAGTTTCACTCTTTGTTGTTATATGAAATTCCTCATTAAAAATCCTCCAATCTCTTTTTGTCATCTCTTGATATGTCTTTTCAGTCCAATGCTTCCCCATATAAATATTCTCCAAGGAATCTAAATATTTATCTTTGTTGTCATTGTCATTCTTCTGAATCCTTTTCAGTAAACTTTGTGGTAAGATAGGTTGATAGTTCAAAGATGTATCATCATTAAGGTCCCATGTAAACTGGAATTTAGATTTGGATCTATTACCTAATTTAGCACTAGTATCAAAACCGGGATCCGACCTCTTCAAAGGTACAACATCTTGATCTTCATTTCCCAACTGGTTCAAAGTAGCTGATTTTCTATTTTGAATGTTTATAAAAGTTTCATAATTTATGTTACTTTCATGATTTGAAACTTTATTAGCGAGTAAACTTTTTGCCATATCCAACCTCTCCTTTTTAGATAGCAATTTAGGTTTTTGAATTCTACCTGGATCATTATTTTTATTGGATTTATTCTCTTTCTTCAAACGATCTAATATTGAGGATATTTTCACTGGTCTTACCATGTTAAATGAACAAACTGCAAAAAGGCAAAAAAAAAAAAATGAAATAGATAAAAAACGGATGAATAATAATAATAATAATAATAATAATAATAATAATAATAATCCTGCAATAAGAAGTATATATTATTATTAATTCGTACACTTCAATCTTCAGTAGGTTCCTGTCTCTAGCCTCTGTCTTCCACAAGTACTTAGCACTTAAGAATGAATGGAATGTATCTCTTCTTCTTATTCCAAATATATTAAAGACAAACAAAACAGACAAACAGACAAGACCAAACAAACCCTGCGTAACCCTAAGTTTCAACAATCCAAATAAAACTCTGAAAGATAATAATAATAATATTAAAAAAAAGAGGATATGAAATTCTTGTGACAATAAATTCTTCTTCCATTGGACATTTCTACAGGACCTATTCTAAATCTATCTATATATATAGTTTTTAGTTTATAGATTATTCTTAATCCCATCGTTGGCTTGTCACACAAAGTAATGAATTGATTATTATTATTAATATTAATGGGAACTTACCAACCCTAATATTGATTGAATGTTTCTTTAGGGCAAAACTCGTCAACACATCACCAGAGACGAAAATTTAATCCAAAAAAAGAGAGAGAATATAGTATATACATACATATATATATTTTTTTTGGAATTGCGTGTTGTTTATATATGATGACAGTGGAGAGGAAGAGTGGAGGGATTTTAAAAGGAGAGTGATCTTGCGAAACGTACCTTTTATAACACCTACAGGAACAACAACAACAGCATCAGTACACATTCAAAGGAACTATACATACATATATATACATACATATATATATATATATATACCACGCTTCAAAAAATTTGATAAACGTCCAAACACTTGAATAAACCAATAAAAAAGATTAATAATTATCAAAAGTATAATGAACTCAGCATCCTGTTCGGTAAATAATAATCCGTTAGTCAAGTTTAACAAATACACACATGAAAATAACTCACACCTGCAACAAAGCAACATATCCAATAAAATCGCCCCCTCACCATCGTCTACCTCCTTTCATTCATTAGACCACTTTAAAACAAATGTTAATACCATCTCGGAGAACAGTAAAGTACATATAAATCAATTTATGCAAGGATCGAATTCTAATCTTAATTCCCTACCATCCCCATCCTCAACTACATCTTTCCAAATAGGGAACACAAACACTAGACCATCTCTCATGGGACACATCCCACATACACAACACTTCTTCCCTAATATTCATTTCCCAACAAATGCAAATTTATATGAATCCAATCAAGCAAATCCAATGTCCTCGTCTTCTAGTTTGAATACATCAGCCAACGATTGGTCTCACGAATTTCAAAACAATTATCAAGCAAATATCCATTCTTTAAATAATAACTCCTCCGTCAACTCCAAGTATGTGAACCAACAGTCACCATCAGGAACGATGACTCCGGTCCATTACCATCAGCCATTAAGAAAAATATCTTCCAATTATAGCATCCATGGTAACAGTGTCTCTAATTTCACAAGACCTTCAAATAAAGAACCAAGTTTCAATAGTGTTCACAAGCAAATGACTAAATCGACACATGATTGGGACCAACAGTTTAGTAATTTAGAGAAAGAAGTAGCTGAATCGTTACACATTAATGATAATGAAATTAAAGAAGAGATTGAAGTAGCAGATACCTCTGAACAAACCCATAAACCTTTAGAGGACCAAGAGATCATTATTGATAACGATTATCAGGCTGAGTTTCAACAAGTCTGGGATTCTATCCATCAGGATTCGGAAGATGTAATGCCAAATTATTTAAATGGCGGGAAGTTCCCTAGTCAAAGAAATGAATTAGGTAACATTAAATATGACTTTGAAAATTCTAATAATGAATATTTACATAATCCTAATGCATATGAGATTGGTTGTATATTGATGGAAAATGGTGCCAAGTTAAGTGAGGCAGCAATGGCCTTTGAAGCCGCTGTTCAAGAGAATCCAAACCATATAGATGCGTGGTTAAAGTTGGGGTTGGTACAGACTCAGAATGAAAAGGAGATCAACGGTATTAGTGCGTTGGAGAATTGTTTAAGGTTGGATCCTGAAAATTTAGAGGCGATGAAGAATTTAGCTATTAGTTATATCAATGAAGGTTATGATTCAAGTGCATTTACAATTTTAAACAAATGGATAGAGACAAAATATCCAAATATTGATACGAATATTTCCAATTCACAACATTTATCTGAGAATGAAATCGATGACCCTTTATCCCTCAATGCAAAGATAACGAAAAGATTTCTGAAGTTAGCTAATCAGTTGCCACAAGTGGATCCAGATGTACAACTGTGTCTTGGTTTATTGTTTTATGCAAACGATGCTTTCGATAAAACAATTGAATGTTTCAAGACTGCATTAAAAGTAAACCCTAATGATGAATTAATGTGGAACAGATTAGGTGCTGCATTAGCTAATTCAAATAGATCTGAAGAATCAATCAAAGCATACCATAGGGCGCTTCAATTGAAACCATCGTTCGTCAGAGCAAGATACAACTTAGCTGTTTCATCAATGAATATAGGTTGTTATAAAGAGGCTGCGGAACATCTTTTAACTGCATTGAAAATGCACGAAGTTGAAGGGATGAAACAGGTTGGAAGAGACAAAAGACCCTTTAATGAAAATTTAAATAATGATAATATTATTGAAACTCTAAGAAGAGTCTTTATCTTAATGAATAGAAGCGATCTTTTAGGAAGAGTATCACCAGATATGGATCTAAATCAATTCCGTGGCGAATTCAATTTTTAAATAATATTCAACTATTATATTCTTTACACTTCATACTTGATTAAACAATAATCACCACCCTCACCAAAACCAAAAAAAAAAAGACCTTTGTTATTTCATTACCTATATAAACGCCTCTATATTTCATTTTTATAACATCTTAAATTATTGCAATTCATTATTTAATTAAAAACTATAAGAGAGTAAACGCTTTGTTTGTCCTACTGTAATTCTTCCCTTTACTCGAAGTTTCCATTGCTTGTTCTATTTATAAATATTTTCCCCATTACTCTCTCTCTCTTTTTACACCATCGACAATAACAAACACTAAAAAAAAAATATCATAAAAAATCAAAATACAAGAAAGAACAATAATCCGAAAAAAAAAAAAAAAAAAGAAAACAAAAAAAACATTAAGTCTTTCCTACAATGTTTCTTTATCAACGTTGACTTAGCTGTGATGTTCGACTCATTTAGAATTAGCTCATTTAATAGCATTTCTAAGATTACCTATTAGGTTTCTTCAACAACTAATTCACCAGGGATAGGAAAATCATAGAAGAATTTGTGTCAATAGAATCGAAACACAAACATTTTCACCATGTCTACAACCTCATATCATCCTTATAAAGAGGATACAGATGAAGAAAAAAAGAGATCTTCTAATTCATATCTAAGATCATTTACCCTATTTTGTAGACGTTTACGAAATAAATTAGGTTCCAAAAATTTTAATCTTAAGACATACTCCCTTTTAATGTTCATGTTTATATTTTGTATCTTTTGGTTTAACGATAATATCATCACCACATCATCATCACCTTTGTCTCAAACAAAATTATTGGATGAGTTACCAAGGGACTTAATAACACAGGGGAGGTCGAATTGGTTTTCATTTAAGAAGTCTCCAAAGATTGTTATTATCGTGGCTGCCAATGAAGGTGGTGGTGTATTAAGATGGAAAAATGAACAAGAATGGGCCATTGAAAAAATCTCTATTGCCAATAAAAAAGCATATGCTAAGAGACATGGGTATGGTTTAACTATAAAAGACCTAACTACCACAAAGAGATATTCCCATGAATATAGACAAGGCTGGCAAAAAGTGGATATCTTGAAACAAACATTTAGAGAATTCCCAGACGCTGAGTGGTTCTGGTGGTTAGATTTAGATACTTTAATTATGGAACCTGATAGATCTTTAGAGTCTCATATTTTCAATCGTGTTGATAAAATAGTGGATCGTACGTTAAAATCTTTCAATCCGTTAGGTTTACAAGTCGATATACCATATGTTGATTACACTCAAGATTTAGATTTATTGATCACTCAAGATTGTGGTGGGTTTAACCTCGGATCTTTCTTAATTAGAAATAGCGAATGGTCCAAATTATTATTAGACATTTGGTGGGACCCTGCTGGATATGAACAAAAACACATGATTTGGGAACATAGAGAACAAGATGCTTTAGAAACATTATATGCAAATGAAGCATGGATCCGTTCTAAAGTCGGGTTTTTACCGCTAAGAATGATCAATTCATTCCCTCCTGGTGCATGTTCCGATTTTAGCGATGATCCAAGATATTGCTATAATGAACAAGCAAGAGATTTTGTTGTTAATATGGCAGGTTGTAATTTTGGTAGAAATTGTTGGGGTGAAATGAGCCATTATGCAGCATTAATGGCTAAAGTTAATAAAAAATGGTATGATAGACTATTTTTTTAAATCTCAATAGACACTAACCCTGTACTAAATAGATGATCAAATATAAAAGCAAGGAGAAAATAAAATAGCCAGCAAACATTATAAGTAATAGATTGTCAAGATTTTAAAAGTGTCAATTGAGACTTTGAGTCTTATATATATTTTTTTTAATATTTATATAATATTATTAATAATTTTATATTTTTTAAACATGAAAGTTCTTTGTAAATATGATCAGGAAGAATATACAAAGAATTATACGTACCTACACATATTCATACACTTGTTACTCTATGTGCATTTATTTGGGTGTATATGTTTTTTTTTATTAGAAGATAAAAAATTAAAAAAAAAGTGCTGATATTAAAATTTAAAAACTAAAATTCAAAAATGATTGAATTGAAACATATACCATTAAACAACACATAAGTAAGAAGTAAACAAATTAGTTCAACTTTGAATCGAAGTTAGTATTCTATAACACAACTAATATAGAATTATAGAAGGTTTTATCTATAATTTGACTAAAATCTAGTAATGGGTATTGAGGCGATATTGATTATAAATAAATCAGGTGGGTTAATATATCATAGATCTTTTGATACATCAAAGACAAATCCTACAGACACCACCCCCAAATATTCATTGAATAGCAATGATTTACTAATTTTAGCTAGTACACTACATAGTGTATTTGCCATTTCAAGTCAAATAACTCCAAAGGCATTGCAGTTATCACAATCTAATATAAATTATACTATCCCATATCATCCATATATTGGCGTAAAGAATCCACAAAAGGCTCCTAGAAATTCTGTTCCAAATAAATATGGTAGTTTTAAAGGAAATGATTATTTTAAAGAACCATTCTATAATTGGAATAAAAGTGGATTAAAACAATTGAGTACCGATCAATTCACTATGTATATATACCAAACAATGACAGGATTAAAGTTTGTAGCAATTAGTTCCACTGTATTGCCTTCTTCCAATGATCCAAATAAAAATATAATGAATACCAATCTTAACAGTAACAACAATAATAATATAAATGCATCACAATACAATCTTGGTAGTCAAATTGCAGACAATCTTTTAAGAAAAGTGTATTGTATCTATAGTGATTATGTTATGAAAGACCCATTCTATTCTTTAGAAATGCCAATAAAATCTGAATTATTTGATGATAAAGT
The DNA here is from genome assembly GCA_017347545.2 of Arxiozyma slooffiae. Lineage (NCBI taxonomy): Eukaryota > Fungi > Ascomycota > Saccharomycetes > Saccharomycetales > Saccharomycetaceae > Arxiozyma > Arxiozyma slooffiae. The sequence goes on along the minus strand of JAFHAQ020000010.1, from coordinate 333,048 downwards.
AAAATCTTTAATTGACAATTTATTATGATAAGAGAATACACTAACATATAAGAACAGATGATCATTTCAAAAACTTGAAATGTTTTCAATTTAACGGTGATAAATGTGACAGTGGTTCATATAGGGGTAGATATCTAAGGATACTATTAGATGTATTTGAATCTTATCATTCAGTAATAATTAAAAAAATCCAATTTGTTTTTTTTACAAGATGAAATAGGAAGTATAATTAGTATTCGAAGTAATTTACCACTTCATTACCAAGAATGAAGCTGTATTTAACATAGAAATTAGAACAAGTTTTCTTTCTCCCTTTTCATACAACACTACTTTTTAATATTACATATTTAAAGGTCTAAAACAAACACATATATCTATATAGACATATATTAACACATAATTACCCCATTCTTTCTTCTCTCCTATAATAGAAAAACATACATACATATATACAAACAAAACAAAATCAAATATGTATGCAATGATTTTTATATATTTCAGAATATTTCTATTATAGACTATTGTAGATATTAACAGTTCTATACCACATTAGATTCTGATTTACAATAAATATAATACATTAGATCTAACTTTGCCTTACTTCCACATCTATAATTATATTCTCTTTCTTTCTTCTCTTTCCATTTAAAACGCTAAGTTCCCCTAGACAAATTAGATCATATTTCCAATTAACTTATCATAATAAAAGGAAGTAGTAAGAAAAAAAAAAATCTATAAAATATACGTATCACAAATTGATACTACCTACTGTTCTATTTCTTTAAATGTTAGTCCATCCATATTTACAATAAAAAAATTCTTCTCTTGAGTAATATCAGGTAATTCCAAATCTGCAAATTGAGAGTCTACCATATTAGCCTTCATGAAATGGTCTTTTCAAGAAATTTAATCTGTACAAAATAATATCCTTTGAAGCATACAAAAACATGAAATAAAAATTTACATGAGGGTCTGTTTGTCTAATCAAATTTCTATATTTTAATTTCAAACTTGAACAAGCTACAATAGAGATTCCCTGACAATTTTCTCCTGCATTTCCAGCTCTAGCATACTTAGCCCCCTAATGAGATATTGTTTTCAACCATTCGCAACGGTTATCATCATTAAATGGGTGTCCTGTACACATCTTTATTATATTCTCCTTTGGATGTAAATCATCACCTTCTATAAATTTAATATCTGGATATTTATCTTTAAAGTGTGTCAATAAATAACAACAAATACTAAACTTTCTCGTTCCTGCAGTCCCTGTGAGTACAATAACTTTTTGAGCAAACTCCATTAATGTCATCGTACTACTTTTTAAAATAAACAAAATTTTCTGTCATTATATTTTCTTAACTCAGTTGATCTACTAACCTATATATACACATATAGTCTATTGATATTCAATATAGAATGATTCAATTCATTTTTCAAAGATTAATCCCAAATATGAATTTGAAACTGTCTAATATACCTTTAACTTAAAGATTTTTAAGAGTTACTTGCCAGGACATTTGTTGAGTCCTGGGAGAGTTCAGCTTATCACTAAATTCTTCTTTTGTGTTACCCTCGGCAGTCTATAGTATAACGTTAAAACACACCATTTATTATAAAACTGGAATCCAAAAACACACCTTACCACAATTAAACATGCTATTACCTCTCTATCCCATTTTCTCTATATATACATATATATATATATATATATATATATATTTAAAGGATTTATGATGTAGTGAAAAATTTAAATAAATAAATAAAAATACATATATAAACAATATTATATAATTTGTCCATATGATGGACGTACTCCGTGTGAAACAAACACATCTATCAATTCTATATTTGATATTTTCCTTATACAACTCCAAAGCGATGAATCGTTGAGTACCATATTAATATCAGTGTCATTGTTTTCACTATTCACTGATAATGGCTTGTAAAACGTAGATACATAGATATCAACAAAATTTATCTTTAATTTCTCTAGTGATAAGTTGTCAGAATTTTTCTCTTCTTCTTCTTTTCCAATAGAAGACAAACTCTGGAAAAATTCAATTGTATCAAATGGTTTACCACTATTATTTAGAAACAACATTTCTAGTATCGATACTAGATGATGTGCAGTGAAAATATTTTTATCCCTTAAATGATCATACTTCTTACAATATTTTTTAATAGCCTTCATCACATTTAATAAATCTTGAATTTTATATTTAGTTTGATCATGAAAGAACCAATCAATAATATGATCAATTAATGAACTGACTACAATTTCAAATTTTTTCAAAAAATATTTTAAAATATGAACATTTTTAAAATAATGATCAATAATATTTACATATAACACGTGTGGTAAATAAGGTTTTTTATAGGTAGTTATTCCACTCTTAATGATATCATCTGTGATAAATTTGTCGAATTTTTTCTTTAAATATTTTAGTCTTCTCAGGAAAAACTTTGTCATTATTGGATCAGCAAATATTTTAGTGTTAAGATACTTAATTTTGGATAACTTATCACCGTTGTCAATTATATGCTCCTCTGTATTTTTGTCTACTACGTAAATATAGTTTTCAATAAAATTGAATTCTAATAAATGATCAGACAATTTTAAACAATAATTCAAATATTTATTTGTCAATAACATATTATAATTTGCTGATGAAAAAACGAATATCTTTTGTATAACTTCTGGTGGTAACTTATCAAGCGATAATTTAGTTGGTACTTTAGCATTCCTCATACAGGTTTGTTTATTCTTGAAATTATTTAAAAATGGTATAGTCTTTTGTACAGGACCTTCTAAATCAATTGATTTCTCTAAATCATTTTGAATATTTAAACTATTATGAGGGGAAGTCAAATCAGACTCTTTCAATTTACTATCATTATCAATATGCCTAAAAACAGTATCGTACGTATTACCAAAAGATAATTTATCACGAAATTCCTTTAATCTCTTTTCTTTCTTAACCCTTTCCGATACTTTCGAGATTTTGTTATCTATAGAATTCAAATTTCTTTTATTCAACTGTTTTGAAACCTTTAACGTTTTATCTTTTGAATATATATTTTCTGATAAATCATCTATAGATATAAATTTATCTAATTTATTTTTATTTTTATCATCATCATAATCATCGATATTGTCTTTCTTTGACCCACTCGGTTGCCATTTTTTAAATTTAATTACTCTATTATAATATGGTACTATCTCTTTTTGATTTGAAATTAATTTATTTGATCCTTGACTCCTCATGACCACATTGGTCTGTTTCAACCAATTTGATCTTGTCTTCACCATATAATATTTAGTATTAATATTTGCATGAACCCAAGCGTCTTCAATCAATTGACGATCCAACTCATTATTCCCAGTCAACAAAAGTCTCTGACTATTACCAGATTTCAATCTGTCCAATGCTTTTAATCGTTCATCAAGCAGTTTCCTCTTCTTTAACTTTCTAACAATCTTCTTCGTTCTCTCCCTTACTGATTTCTCTCTTTGCTTATCATATTCAATATCATTTTTGGTTCTTAGATTTAGAGGAAGTTGATTCTCGATAGAAAGATGATATTCTCTCTTTGTTGGATAACCAATTACAGCAAACCCCATCTTGTTTTAATTTGCTTCCCTTGTGATTTCTCCTTCGCCTCTTCTTAATACAATCTAAGATCAATCAGAAAACTTGAATAGATAGTCTCTCCAGATTAACCAACATATATATATATATATATATGTCAACTACCTTTACATTTGTACAAACCAACTAACCATCAAATGTTTCTCAAAATAAATAAATAAAAAAAAAAGACAAAAAAAAAACAGATGAAACCAAACCTTAATGACATTACATTAGCAAGAAAAAAAAGAACAGGAACAAGAATATAAGAACATACCTCTACCAAGTCACCAATCAAACGAATATCACATACATTATATATACACAAGAATTATTTATCAGTCTGTAGATGTTAGATTACAGTAAATATCGTACTGTACCATCATTATACGATAAATGTATTAAAAAATTAGAGACATACAAAAATAAGAATATATTTAAAACACTGAACACTTCTGATCTCTTACAATGCTTATTACTATCTTGAATATACACACCCCATCTATACTATACATCCAAGACACTGGTATACCTGTCTACTATTTAACAATCGTATCCCACTCTTTTTTGTGTAGACACATTTATTTATTTATTTTTTTTTTTTATTTTTTTATATTCAACTTGTAGCAAAAAGTGTATTTTTTTTTTTTTCCGACTTTCTTTCCTTTCGTTTGTAACAAATAAACAAACAACAGTCAAGAACAACTAGAATATAGTCAAAAGCAGTTGGAGAGTTCAAAGAGAGTGAGATTACTGTTTGTACCTCGTCAAATAAATAAATAGTGATAACTAGCGACTATACTTCATGCAGTTGGTATACTGAACTATTGATTATTTGTTTATATATATATATATATCTTCCCAAACAAACAGAAAAGGAAATTTGAAATAACAATAAAAATAATAGAGAGTATTTCCTTTTATCTAATCTATTCACTTATACTACATTTGTTCTTTTTATGAAATACTTATAAAATAAAAAAAAAAACTTAATATATTTATACAGGGAAGATATAGGGTTAAAAATGAAAGTTTTATTATCCGGGAATAGTCCAAACATCCAATTTTATACATCTAGATTCCAAACTTTTAAAAACATCGAATTATTCCACGTAAGTGATAATAAATCCAACACTTTTAAATTGCAAACCAAACAGTATGGGACTGTTAAATATTCTTTAGAGAATCATTTCACCTCTTTACAAAATTTAATTGAAGGATTGAAACTTATTTCAAATGATTTTAAATTCAATCTTATCATTTTTAGTGTTTCTTCTTTAAAAGAATTGGCCAATATATTAAATCTCTTAAAGAGTGTCATTGACAATACTAAGACAAAAATTTTGATTGAAAGTTCAGGATATTTGCCTCTAGAATCATTTTTACTTAATAACAAAAGTAATGATTCTTTGCAATCCAATATATTTTCCATTTTAACCTTTTACGATATCCGTGAATTAAATAACAATGAATATAAACAACAACAACAATCTGATTCAAAGGACAATTACCAAAGGATTATATTAGGGAAGAGCTCTTACCCTATATCTAATAGCAAACAAATTCAACCAAAATACGACACAAAAGTACAATCTAAGTTAAAAGATTTAGCATCCATCTTTAAGAAATGTTTTAATCAAAATGATATAATTACTTGTAATATGGAACCTAAAAAATTCATATCAGAACAATGGTCAATGGCTATACCAAACATTTGTTTAAATCCATTAATGATTCTTTTCCAAAAATCTAATATAGATAAATTTTTAAATGAAATTCTAGCTAAACCTTTAATCTCTGGGTTAGTTACTGAAATTTTGACTGTTGCAAAAAGTTCAAATATCCTATTAGCTCCAAATATAAATAATGAGACCCATATAATAGAGTCTTGGAAATCTCATTATCAAAGATTAGGGGATATCCCTCCGCTGGTCTTCAATTTTAAACAGAATTTATCTAATCAATTGAATTTGGATCTATTGTTGTTAAACCCAATTTTATTGGCTGATGATTTAAGTATTAAGACTCCATATTTAGAGTTTCTTTACACTGTAATGATCCAATATTCAAATATCAACGAGAGGAAAGCAAATTGGTTTGTGAGAAAGGAAAATATGGAGCAATTGGAGCAAGCAATTGAAGGTTTGAATAATGATAAGAGACATATTTTAAATAAATATCACATCTTACAAGAAAATTTTGAAAAGGCTAATATTGAATTAACAGATATTAAAAATAAAATCAAATTGTTAGAATTAGAAAATGTTCAACTAAAACAATCAAATGAGATAAAATTGAATGAGAAAGATGAAATCATTAATGATTTAAAATTGAAACTTTCTTCTTCATCCTCCCCTAATTTAAATAATGATACACATATATCAAATGATCAAATATCTACGTCTACTACTCAAATTGAATCTAAAGAATTGCTCAATATCAACATGTCTATAAAGGAAAGAGAGAACCAATTAGTAGACAGAGAACTCGCCTTGAAAAAGAAAGAGTTAGAGCTTGATAAAAAATTGGCAACAATTCAACAACAAGGACAACAGATACAATTACAACAACCATTATACATAAATAGCATGAAGACTCAGGTTTCTCCCCCACTAAAAAGTCCAGCAAGCTTTAATTCGCCAAATAATATGCTTAAGCCACAACCATTACCGTATGTTCATAGTAATTCAAGTAATGGTAATATTAATAGATCCAATCATTCTACACCAACTTTACCAAATGTGAGTGCATCTAAATTTGTTGACCCTATTTCATCAAATTTAAGTCCTCCATTGGATATCACTGATAATTTTCAACAATTACATCACAAACCATCATTTGGTTCTCATCCATTTAAACCAACTAGTAGAAAAAATAGGAAAGATAATTTGCCTGCTATCGGAAATGCGTCAAGCATAGGTTTTAATGATGTTTCTACATCACCTAACCTTTTGAGTCCAGTTGGTAGAAGAGTAAGTTCAATGCCTACACAAACTACAAAATTCCATACTCATAACACTTTATCAGAACATAATGACCTTTCAAGACAGGGACTAGGAATTCTCAATATTCCACAGCCTAATAAAAATGTTCCACTTGGTATTAGTAATAATAACCACACAACAACAACAACTAATAATAATAATAATGGGACTGGAAGCAGAAATTTAACACCATCAAATGCAGACACTCTTAAACAACAAACCTCTAAATCTATTCAATCTGGTTCGAACAATTCAACTTCAAATATTAATATAAATCCACCTGGGAATATTAACGATACTCAATTGACGCCACCACCTACTAATTTATTTAATTCCGCTCCGAGACAAAGTCCAACGTCTTCACCTGTAATAATAAGTCACAAGTTTGGAAAGGATGAAGTAACAAATTCAAAAACAACAAATGTTCAAGAATCCGCATCTAACGAAATTAGTGTAAATGGAAAGGAAAATAAATCAAAAAAGAAATTTGGTGATCTTTTCCATAGAAACAAGAAATAGACGGGAAAGGGAATAAGAGATTATTTTCTTATTTCCCTTATAATTATAAGAAACTCAATACGTTCGAGTAAATGTTTTTTTTTTCTACCATTTATAGATAAAACAATGTACCATAATATTAAAATAGCAGTCCAGTCACCAGTAATTATGGCTGCAAGAAAAAATAAGTTACATGAATAAAATTATGGATAGATGTTATACATTAATTATTGTTATTTCATATGCTTATTGTATTATATGATAGACAATTTTCAATTATAAAGCTTATATTATTGTATGTGTAAACATAGGATATAAAGATATGTATATATCATATAGTAAAATCTATATAAATAGTAATCTTCATGTTTATATATTGACGATGTATTTTATTAAATTCTCAGAGACAGAAGGTATCTCTCGTTAGTAAGACCTTTTTGATATCACCAAATACGGAAAGCAGTCAACGCAATTTTTCATGACATTTTTTTTTTTGCCTTTCCTAACAATTTCTTCGACAAAATCTTAGAACAATTTTAATTGCTTCATTGAACATCAGTAACTTTTAAGTTTTTTATACATGAGTTGTATAATAAACATGTTGATAAACAAATAGGAATTGTAAAATGTAATAGTAAAAGTTGTAACTTTTATATATGAATTAGTTTCATTTCCCGATTTTTTTTCGTTTGAATTTTTTGAAAACACTGAAAAAGAATTGTGGTATAATATAAGAAAAGATGCCAATTGACCAAGAAAAATTAGCTAAATTACAAAAATTATCTGCCAAAAACAAGATTGGTGGTACCAGAAGAAAATTAACTAAAAAGCCTTCTTCTAATGCCAATGCTCAAAAGGATGACACCAAATTACAAGCTCAATTAGCCAAATTACATGCTATCACCATCGATAATGTAGCTGAAGCTAACTTCTTCAAAAATAATGGTAAGGTCTTACATTTCAATAAGGTCGGTGTTCAAACTGTTCCACATTACAACACTTCCGTCTTCTATGGTATCCCACAAGAAAAGGGTTTACAAGAATTATTCCCAGGTATTATTTCCCAAATGGGTGGTGAATCTATCCAAGCTTTAGCTCAATTAGCTAGTCAAATACAAAAGCTTCAACAAAAGGGTGCCGAAGTTGAAGCTACTAGTGAAGAAAAGAAGGATGATGCTATTCCAGAATTAGTTGAAGGTCAAACTTTCGATGCTGATGTCGAATAAATTATAATATAATGATGTAAAAAAAATGAATAAGAAAATATTGAGATTCAAACTTAATCTGATTTATTTCTCTTCTTTTTTATACATTTTATAAACTCTGTTTTATTTTATTTTATATCTATTTTATTCGTCTCTATCATTTTCCCTCTTACGATACAATTCACGTTTATATTTTAATAATAAACTACTATTGTCATTATAATATATACGTATGTAGATTGATAGATAATCTCTTATTTAAATTTAAAGGTAATATAGTCATTACTTACTATGAAAAAAGTACAAAACTAAATATACTTTATGTCACTCCGGTTTGAAAGCTAAGTCTTACAACTATCTATTTTCCCATCTAACTCTCTGTAATAGTAGCAAAAAAAAAAAGGAACATATATAAACTTAGATACAAAATACTCAGTCAGATCATAATATTTTAGGCAACTGCATAAAAAAGAATTAGTTGGAGAAACTTTCTGTATTTTGAAACTCTTGCCAGTTTTGTCTTTTTTTCCTGGATATTTTATATGTTAAAACACCTTTTCATTGAATTCTTTCCAGCAAAAAAATCTGTCATACTATCAATAAACATTTGTTTTTACTGGTGAATAAATTCATTGATGGTTTTTCAAATATGATCTTAAAATTTTTTTGGGTAAATTTAATAACTTAAGTTTAATCTAAAATTTTGTAAGTTTTCTAAATTAAGTTCCCAACTTAATAATTTATATATGTTATTTACTTCCAGATTTATAACCTTATTTATAGGATATGAAAATATCCTCTACTTTACCTTTTTATGTTTCAATTGAGATTGTAGAATCTTTTTAGAATCAAGAAAAAATGTTCCTATCCTATGGTATTTTTTTTTTGTATTATATATTCTATTTTCTTTAATGATAGTACTACCTTGAACTGATTTCATTATTTTAACACCTTTCATTATTTGGAATATTTCTAAAAGATCATCCACTACTGACTCTTACTTAGAAGTTGCCACTCGTTAGTTAAAGCCTGTATTGTTTAATAGAAAAAATCTTCCCATACTGCCACTCTTTAAAATTGTTTTTTTTACAATGTTCTATTTACATAAGTATATATATCTTTAAGCGTTACAATGTATTCCAATTTACTAAACCAAACCATATAAACTCTTCATATATAAACCACCAAGTATCTTAGTGAGCTATTCACAATTTACATAACCAAATGGTTCAATTAAATATTTTATTAACCATGATCTAGAAACTCGTAAGTATATATATATAAATGATTATTTTCAATATCCACAAAGTAAAATATATGAGCCAAATCCTCCTTTTTGCTTTTCTAACTTTAAACCAAAGGTTTCAATTAATTTTCTTAACAACACTACCATAATGTAAACCAAACCGACCAAATACCACGTAAACTGTGTGAAAAAAAAAATGAAATTAGGAATAATGGAAGAAATAAAAAAATATTTTAAGTCTATATACCTCAGGGACAACCAATGTCTATATGCATTCATCATATTGCGTCACCTTCACCTGTTTTAAATAGTGTGTCACGTAAAAATGATGCCAATCTTTGTTGTTAGCGCCCGTCTCTCCTCCGTATTAATTCTTTTCATTTAACATTATTTGAAAAGAAAGTTTTTCTTTGTAAGAAAAATTCCATTACTGATACTCCATCACTTGTTAATGTAATCACCCAATCGTTTCTAACGTACACGCCTAACTTTGGTGTATTAATTAGTACAGTAAAATCCAAACTCAAGAAGTATATTTCTTTATTCACTGGTTTGTCTAGAAATCAGATATTTTTGTATATGCACTGTATAGAGTTAAGCTGTTAGAAAGAGAAGAAAAAAAAAACACTACGTATACATAGTAACTAAGTGGAGTAGACAGTCAAGTTAATATCAAATTAAAGTAATTTTACCAAAAAAGATAATTTCTGCAAGTAACAACTCCATAACTGATCCAATGTCATTAGATGATGAATATATTCCAAATTTTTCAAAAGACACAGAGTCCAAATGGTTGAAAAAATTATCAGCCAAAACGCAATGCGATTTAATTGTTGACTGGTATGAAAAGTTCGGACTCTCCAATAGAAGACTACGACACCTTACCTATGAAAATTTACAACTGGATTTTAAATATGAAGCACGTAATAGAAATAGTATGTCTTCGTTAATTACAAAACGATATTGGCCCAATGGGTTGAACCTTTATCAACTAAGTGACATCGACTTTCACATATTATTAGCACATCCAGCACGGTATAAATGGAATTCAATTACAATGTATAAGTCCCAAACAGAAAAAATTCGACCCCATTATAATGTTCGTTATATCGTCAAAGAATTAAATCATCATTTATCAAATTATTACTTGACTTATACGACTTCAAGACATGATTCTGAACATAACATGGAGTTAATTAGAATACAATTTTTTGAAAAATCACTTACAAACCTAAACGATACGAAACCAAAACTATTATCAAGGTCACCGTACTATTTTGTTTTATTGGATGATCAGGAACTACCTTTCTTTATCCATACTTCAGGTGAAGATCCCACATCTCAACTGATTTTAGAGACATTCAAAAGAATTCTCTTAAATTACACACCATATAACATTTATTTTAAGAGAAATGAACCTGCAAAAGAATCAATAAAATCGTTGGATAATGTTTTGAAAGCCTGTAACACTACCAGATATGATAATGCATTAGGTAGATGGTCTCAATATGGGGAAGGTAATTTCGAAGTGTCACCTTTAAACAATATAACAGACCACAACGCCTCAGTAGGTAAAAAAATTAGAATAGATGATATAAAAATGAAATCCATGTTATTATTTAAAGGAACCGATACTTATCTTGACGGTTACAATTCTGTGTCCCCTGTAACAAAAATATCATTCCAATTTAGAGATCCAGATGATGATATTACTATTGGATTTAAGTTTCATGGTTTGGATGTTTTTGGAGGTTTGCATCAACTATGTGATGAGGGATTAATGAATATTGATAAGATTCCAGGATGGATGACTGGTGAAAATGGGCCATATTCTGGTATTATTGAAATGGAGATTTTATTAAAAAAACTAGAAAATCATAGAGATATAACAACATGCTACCATCTATAATTTAGAAGAGGAATAATACTGAATAATAAATGACTTATAATCAGTGTGTTGTATAAACATATTCCAAGGTGCTATAACACCAAGCAAAAGAATCAAATGCTAATACAAAAATTATCAAAACATCATACGCTTTACTTTTCATATTATTTTTTATTGTTGTATGAACTGGGCAATATAGACACCTAAAAGATAACCTATCGTTTTTAGATAATATATCTACCCCTTTGATTTTTTTTTTTTAAATAAAAAGGTAGTATGCTGGTGAATATGGAGGAATGAACCTTGCTGTTTCTTTTTTTAATTTAGAACAAATTAAATATTTGAGGGAAATATGAAAAGATAACCGTCAATTCCATATCAAATAGTTATTTATCTTCAATGGAACAGGTAATATGTAACAACATCTTAATTTGAATATATTTAATACAATATTGAAATATTATTATGCTACTCAAGACTATTTTAACTAGCTGTTAGTCAAATGAAAGATAGTTAAGTGACCAATATTCTCTATGAAAATCTGTCTATATAGGACGTCAGTCTTTCTTTAATAGTATTGTCTATATATTTCAAACCCTTCTTCAAGACTAATCTAAAGACAAGTTCTATCAGAGTTTTTGAAAATGAAAAGATTAAATTTATTCTTTTGATATTATTATCTCCTTTGAAATATTGCCAAAAAAAAAAAAGGCGGGGGGGGAAAGAGGAATAAAAAGAGAGGTCTACAAAATTCAAATTTTCAATGACGATCCACTATATCATTAGTTTTATCTTTTTACTTTCGAACCATATTAATCCATCTTATACAACTTTCGTAATTATGATGTCCTATATTGCAAGTAATTTGATCCCTCTTTGAAATAACAGAACAATCCAAGTATTAGTCCCATATATGCCCTTTAAATATTTAACATTATCTTCATCTATATTATATTCAGTTGACAAGTTCCTAAATTTACACCTCCTAAAATGATATTCTATCTTTTCATCAATAAATTTGATGAACCATTTTTCAAGAGGAAGTCGGAAAATATAATATACATAGGAATATTTAATTGAAAGTAAATAAAAAAGGTATTAATGTAGTAAATAAATAAATAATAAGCAAACATATGAGGAAAAGAAACTTAACCGAAATTAATATAGAAAAAAAGAAGTATAAACTTGCAACATTATGATGAAGGAAAAAGGATGGCAAAATGTCAAAAAATAAATACATTTAAAATTTTGATATTTTATTCTCATTAGATAATTCTTCAACAATTTCTTTTATTCTTCTACCTAGTCTCGGGTCTACTCTTGCGAACATAGCCACTACTCTTTTTTGCAATTCAGTAGACGCATTAATCACATGTACCGCAACGTTATGTGCCAATCTTTCTTGTGCCCCGGATTGCTTAGAGAGAACCTTTTGATACAAATCAGTAGCTTGTTTAAAATCGATATCTCCTGCATCTGTGGCCCAATGGAGGGGCACCGCAGGTCCATGCCACACTTCTTGATGTTGTTGAATCGGCTTCTCTTGTTGTATAAATTGGTAATTAATATTTGATCCAAAATAATTTGGTTCAGAACCGAAATTACCATTAACGTTCATTGGCCCATCTCTAATCATTGGATTAAAAAACTTCGACGCAAACGGACAATTTACTGGGACTTGATTATAATTTGGACCAATTCTATACCGATGAGCATCTGCATAGGCAAAGAGTCTAGCTTGTAATACAGGATCAGCACTAGGTTCTTGATATGGGACAGTATTACTTGGTGCAAAAGCAGCTTGTTCGATCTGTGCAAAATAATTGGTTGGGTTTTCATTCAAGACCAATTTACCTATACGTCTCAATGGGAATTGTGAATGAGGCCAAATTTTGGTCAAATCAAATACCGAAAAGGGTAAATGTTGAGCTTCGTCTTCTGTCATTGTTTGAATATAGACGGTCCATGAGGGATAATCGCCTCGTTCAATAGAATTAAAAAGGTCTTCAGTACAAAAATCTGGATTTTTCCCTGCCATATCGATGGCTTCCTCATTTGTGAAATTTTTGATCCCTTGATCTGTGATTAAATGAACCTGAACGTAGTGCCAATCACCTTTTTTATTCGACCATTTATAAGCGTGACCGGAATAACCGTTCATCTTTCTATATGAGGAAGGGGTACCACGATCAGAGAACAAGATACAGACTTGATGAATAGCGACTTGGTTTTCAGGTATAGTCAAAAAGTCCCAAAACATATTAGGGTCCTTTAGGTTAGTCTGTGGATTTCTCTTTTGAGTGTGAATAAAAGCAGGGAATTTAGAAGGGTCTCTAATGAAGAAAACCGGAGTGTTATTATAGACCCAATCTAAATTACCTTCTTCTGTATAAAATTTCGTAGCAAACCCACGAGGGTCTCTTACAGTGTCAGCAGATCCCCTTTCCCCACCAACAGTTGAAAATCTTGTTAAACAACGCGTCCTTTTACCTATTGTATCGAACATTGCAGACCCACAGATATCTGTGATATCATCTGTAACTTCAAAATAGCCGAAAGCACCAGCCCCATGAGCATGAGGATTACGTTCAGGGATTCTTTCACGATTAAAATGAGCCAAAGAATCCAATAAATTAGAATCTTGCATCAATAGAGGTCCAAAATGACCAATTCTCTGAGTTGCATAAGGTTCATTTATTGGATTACCTAAAGAATTTGTAACGATTCTATCATTTCTTATATCTGAAGTGTTAGTATTATCATTCTTATTATCTGTAGTCATTATATATAGATATATATATAAATAAATATATTTGTGTGTGTGGGTAGTTGTTTAGAATATGTTTTTGGTATTAGTTATTTTACTATAGTCAAGAAACAGCAATAAAGTCATTAATGGAACAACAAATAACAAGTATATGACATTATAATTCTACAAAAAACAGACCAACCCATATATATATATATATATATATATATAATTTAATAAACGTACGGCTGTTATTATTATTATTATTATTATTATTATTATTATTATTATTACCGTAAATAATAAACATTGAAAAACCCATCTTACGTGGACACTAACAAGGGATGTCTAATCCTTCAAATTCTTGTTCTATTATCCCTTCTCTAACTATCTGTTTTTTTTTGTTCTTTTTTTTACTTGTGTTTCTTTCTGCAACCACCACCACCCCCTTTAGTTGTTAACCCTTCATTCAAAATACATATATAAATATGTATATATATATATATATTATTGTATTCCTTTACAGTTGTCTTGTGCATTTACAATTTTCGTTCTTCTTTCTTTCTTTCTTCCTTCCCTTTTGTATATGGCTTGGATGAAACAATACGCTTGTGTCAAATATAAAAATGACTTAACATACACTTCTTATTTATCGATTATGTAAATATATATATATATATATATATATTACCAAGAAAATATACCACAAAGAATATATAACAGTGGCTTTTATTTTATTTTATTTTTATTTTAGAAAGTTTTCGAAGTATCCCAAAGATTCTTTTATATTAACAACTTTTCAGAATAATAAATAACCCTTGGACCCAATTGCTTCAATACCATAGTTGTTGTTTCTGATCTTGTAAACACGTTCATAAAGGCTATTACCATTAAGAATCCTCCCTTGTTCTTGAAAAAAACAACTACACATTAATCCAAATAATAATAATATTTGTAAGTGTAAGTAAGTGATTCACAAAAATGTTAGGGTTGGAATTTACCCGTTAAAATAATGTCAGGATTGACAAAAAAAAAAAAAAAAAAGACAAACGATTATTATTTTTTTTTTGTTATTTTCCACTGGCAAATTTGCGGTGAAATTAACGATACTCTTTCCATTGCGATTTGTGTCCTTTCTTGAACCAACCATCTGACTTTTAAAGCCATATACTTAGAGATGAACCTAACCACACAGCTATACTATTGGGGTATATACAATAATATTTAATATCGTAGAAATATATCCGTATACTGTAAATAAGTATTTGAAACTGGAAACAAAAAGGGGAGGGAGGAGGAAAAAATTAAATAAAATTAAATAAAATAAAATAAAATAAAATAAAAGTTTATCGTGTATCAAAGTGTATTACCACTGATCCATGTACAGATCCCTTCACTAGATCCATCAAAACAAGATCACAAAATGACGCAACAACAAACAACCGAAAGTAGTAACGATGATGGTAAATCAAGATTGTACCAGTTAGGCATGCTTTGCGCATCTCCTGGTATCGCAAAGGATAATTTGAGCCATGAAATGCTATCTAATTTGGATAAATCAAATATGATCAGAAACGACCAACGAAGGATAATCTCTGCAATCCATACGGATAAATTAAATGATAATAATAATAATAATTATAAATCATCGTTACCTGTTGCCAAAATTAAAGGCAATTCAAAAAATACTTCTCAAACAGAAATCAATGAACCATATGATCCGTCTTTATCGTCCACAAATACATCAAATGCTTCATCGACTACTGAATCTAACTTTGGATTCCACAGAACTACAAAATCTTTGAAAAGGAGAAAAGTTCCTCCACCGTTGGACCTTTCAAATGATCGTTGTGGCAAGTTATCCAATAATAACGAAACAGAAAATCCTAAAAGATTAAAATATTTCATAAGTACCACTATAAATAATAATAATAATAAGGGTAAGGATAATAGTAATAATAATAATAATAATAATAATAATAATAATGAAAATATTAATAAATATAAAAGAATTAAAAGTGCACCATCGAACATATTACATTTCCCACACAAGGACATTATCCCACCGCCAGAGACCATTAATCAAGAAAACGATATAAACACTTACTATGAAAGATCCAATCCTTTATACATCACTGACCCATACTTATCTCCTCCATTTCAACCACAAATAAATCCCATATGTCCACCTAATATTCCTTATCTTTATCCATTATATATGCCATATCCTTACACATTATCAAATATACCACCTCCAATGTTTGACAGTGCAGGATACAGTTATTATTATAACAATCATATTCCATATCCGCCGTATAATATGGTGCCGCCGTATACATATTCAAATAAAGGGTTAAACAATCTAGATGACCCTAATAAAACAAAACCAAGTATCCCCAAAACTAACGATGAAATTATGGAAGAGATCCGTGACGACAATGGTAGAATAAATGGTGATGTTAGAATCATGAATGATGTTTTCACATTTGAGTTTTTTGATGATAAAAAAATGTCTAAGGATATATTTTTGAGTATATGTAGCAAAGTATGGGATGAAAGCATTGAATTGAGGCAAAAGAGAGAGATAAATAGAAGAAATTAATAGTGATAGACCAATTTAATATTATAAAGAAAAATGATTCCCTATAAAATAGATAAGTAGATAGATAGACGAGTAATATAAATAATAGGAAACTAATACGACCCCTTTATTTATCATTAATATATATTTTGATACGTTTAATACATTATAAAAAACATAAAAACATAAAATACATATATTTATTGTTATTATTTAAATATTGCCCAGCAGATGGTACCTTTCATGATACACCCATCACCATTCTCTAAATCTTTATAAAGAAAATCCTATAAATTTTTAGCATCATTACTTTTAGCTGTAACTTTATATAAACCAAGATTTAAATACTTACACAGATATCGTCAACCAATCTCTGTATTATTATTATTATTCTTTTTTTAATATTATGTATATACATATAAGATTATTCATATTATTACCTTTCTTTATAATCTTTAATAAATAAAAATAATAGTAATGAAAAGAACAGAAAAAAAAAAAGGAAACAAACAAATATTAATATATTTTTACAAGTATTTATTTTATTAGTTATTTTTTTATTAGAGAACTACAAAGAAGATAGATATTTCCCTTGTAGATGTCTCTCTCTCTCTCTCTCTCTTTAATCTTATACACCATCTTTTAAACTTTCAATAAAAAAAAGCAAGAAAGGACAGTTGAAATTTTTTCTCTTGAATCTTAGAATCTAAGAATAAAAGGAAAATATTACTAAAGGCGGCGGCGGCGGGGGAAGAAGAGAAGTCTTTTTTTTAGGGTTTTGCGTGGTGACATATATATATATATCTATATAATATCATTTGGAACGGCATGCTTCTTCTCAATTCTCTCATTATTCCTTCCAAAAGAACCAAACGATTTTTTTTTTTTATTTTTAATAGTTTTCTTTCTTTCTCTCTCTCTTTGTTGTTGTCACTGCATTTCAACAATCAACACTTGTTTTCCCTTCTATACAATTGGGTTCTACATTCGAAAATCATCTTTCCTCTTTTCTTTTTACTGAACTTTGTATTATACTGTTTCATCAGTGAGTCTAGCTCTAAACCATTCAAATAGATTGATAGAGGTAGTGAAAAAGAAAAAAAAAAAAGAGAGATACAATAACAAATATCATTATATATACATATACATAAATAAACGAAAATTTAGTAAAGCTCCTTATCATTTCCTTTCCTCTTCATCTTCAATATCTATTCAATTCATAATAACAGAACAGTACAAACGAAACTATATATATATATATATATATTTTTTTTATCACTTAATATAAAAACATGGCTCGATTTCCAATCTTTTTAAGTAAAAGGTTGATAAGATTTATCTTCTTAATCGTTGTGTTCCTTGTTATTATTATGAGTCTAGGTTCACAGAATAATACCATCAATAAAGAAGTTTTAAACAATAATAATGCTGGCTCCATTGTCAATGAGTTAAATAATGCTGATAATACAAAAGCTTCAGAATTCGGTAACAACAACAACAACAACAACAATCCACCTCTCATAATAGATGAACAAAGATTCGATCAACAAGGTTCTATTGAGAATAATAATAATAATAATATCGCTATTCCAGAAAACCATCAGGTGACACAAAACGAAAATATGGAACAACCCGAAACTGGTATATCAAAAGTAGATCCATCTGATACTATGGGTTTTATTAGCTTATCATTTAAGAATAAAGGTAAGAGACCAAAAGCTTGTTTTGTTACACTAGTTAGAAATTCAGAATTACACGGTATTGTCAGCTCAATCAGACTGGTGGAAAAAAAATTTAATGCTAGATTTAAATACGATTGGATTTTCTTGAATGATGAACCTTTCACTGAAGAATTTAAAGAGACTATCACCAGGGAAGTCTCGTCAACTGTTAAATTCGGTTTAATTCCAAAGGAACACTGGTCTTATCCTGATTTCATTGATCAAGAAAAGGCTGCTCAGACTAGAAAGGATATGGCAAACATTATCTATGGTGCCTCAGAATCTTATAGACATATGTGCCGTTATCAATCTGGGTTCTTCTGGAGACATCCTTTGCTAGATGATTACGACTGGTATTGGAGAGTCGAACCCGATATTAAGATCTATTGTGATATCAACTATGATGTCTTCCAATGGATGCAAGATAATGAAAAAGTGTATGGTTTCACTATCACTATACATGAATATGTCGATACTATTAAAACTCTGTGGGAAACTTCTATGAATTTCTTTAAGCAACATCCAGACTACTTGGCAAGGGACAACTTAATGAAATTCATCTCCGATGATGGTGGCAAGACTTACAATTTATGTCATTTCTGGTCCAATTTTGAAATCGCTAATTTGAATCTTTGGAGATCTCCAGCATATAGACAATACTTCGACTATCTTGATCATGCAGGTGGGTTCTTCTATGAAAGATGGGGTGATGCTCCTGTACATTCCATCGCTGCTGCTTTACTATTACCAAAGGATAAATTACATTATTTCTCTGATATCGGTTACTATCATGTTCCATATGATAACTGTCCATTGGATCCTGTGGTTTGGAAAGAAAACAACTGTGAATGTGATCAGAAAAATGATTTCACTTTCAGGAGTTATTCCTGTGGTAAAGAATATTTTGATGCAGCTGGTTTACAAAAACCAGATGGGTGGGAAAAGTATAGAGACTAATTGAACTGTCTTCCCTCCTCTCTTTCTCTCTCTCTCTTTTCCTTTTGTTTTTTATGTTTTTATTTTTTATCTAACTAATTACCTATTTTATTTTTACTCGTCTTATTCCCACTCTTTCCATATTTACTTATTTAAATATATATATATATATGTCTATGTATTGCACATTTCTATTTTAGCCCTTGGTTTACGTGACTATGTTATATTACTATATAACAACAAAACAAGTGGTATATACTCCATCAATATCTACCTATTATTACCCACTTCTAAGAGTCTTATAACACCCTCTTCTCAATCTAAAGTTGGTTACAGTCTCTTCCCTTCTGGTTTGACGATGTCTCTCTTTCAAGTACTTTTTTTTTGTTTTTTTAAGATATATGACTTTCATCAAATGAAATAAGCTCGAAAAAAAAAAAAAGATTGGAAAAAACAAACAAACAAACAATAGTAATATAGTAGTAATACAAATAGAAAACAGTTCGATGTTTTGAACTTTATTGCACACACATTTTCATCTTTTTTAGAAGATTACAATTTCATAGTTACATATATATATTTAACAGTTAACAAAAAAAAAAAAAAAGAAACCAATAAATAGTAACCTAAAGAACCCCAACTTAACTCAGTGTGACTCGAACAAATAAATTCAATAATGCCAAAAGAAGGATTAAAATCTCAAAGATACGTCCCTGGTCCAAATGACCCCGTTTTGCCTCCTCAATTATCAGAATTTAAAGATAAATCTACAGATGAAGTGTTTGCTGAATTAAACAAAATGCCCTTCTTCATGACTAAATTGGATGAAAGTGGTGAAAATACAGAATTAGAAGCTTTGAAAGCATTAGCGTATGAAGGTGAACCCCATGAAGTAGCTGAGAATTTCAAGAATCAAGGTAATGATTTATATAAGGTTAAAAGATTTAAAGATGCAAGAGAACTGTATACAAAGGGTATTGACGTGAAATGCGAAAATGACAAAATTAATGAAGCTCTTTTTGCCAATAGAGCAGCTTGTGAATTGGAATTAAAGAATTACAGACGTTGCATTAATGATTGTAAAATGGCTTTAAATATTAATCCAAAGAATCTTAAATGTTATTTTAGAATGGGCAAAGCTTTTTTGTCATTAGATAAATTAGAAGAAGCACAAGAAGCCGTCGATTTCGGTTTGAAAATTGATCAAAGCAATATATCTTTACAAAATCTATCGAAAAATATTGCAAATAGGATAGCTGATCTAAAAGCAATTGAAGAAGCTAAATTAAAGGAACAACAAGAAAAAGAAAACAAGAAAATAATGTTGGAAAGTGCAATGACTTTAAGAAATGTAAAATCTATCACTACAAAAGAACCTGCTGAATTATTAAAAGAAGCTAAAGCTAAATTAGAAGATCCAATGGACTTTGAATCTCAAATGATTTATCCCGCAATTATCATGTATCCAACGATAAATGAGTTTGATTTTATTGCTGAAGTTAGTGAATTGACTACAGTTCAAGAGTTAATTGATCTCGTAATGCAAAGACCGGAAGAATGGTTTCAAGAAGAAAAACATAAGGATTTTTCTGCCAAAACTTTACTAGCATTTATGGAGACAGAAAGTGGTGGGTTAATCAAAGCTGGGAAGAAACTTACCTTCCATGATATTTTGAAAAAAGAAACACCATCCGTCCCACTATTTGATTCTGCTTTAAAAATTTTCTTAGTCCCAAAAGCTAAATCAGACAGCTGGATCTCTAAATGGGATAAGAAGGCTGCTCTTGAAAGAAGAGTTTGAAAAAAAAAAAAAGAATGTGATTTATAGAAAGCACTTAACAAAATATACAATTTTTATGTATATAATATAATATAGAATAGAAGATGATATTTTTTATGCAATTACTGTTCCGTTTTCTTTCTTTCTTCCTTGTTTTTTTATTTTTCCATTTTAAAACATGAGAACGTTACTATATTTTGAAAACCTTTTTCACTAAGTCAGTGGTTTTTAAAATAATTTCATTTCATTTCATTTTTTTTTTTTTTGAATAATCCCCGTTAAACTTAAATTTATTGTAATAACACTACATATTTCTTAAATAATATTTGGATATTACTTTAATTGGACATAAACAGACCTTTGAAGAACCCTAATATAAATACTTAAAGTATTTTATATACTTGAAATAATGAACAATAAAGAGAATATTATTATAATGGAATGCTAAATTATATTTTAATATATATTAGTATAAATAATGGTCAAAATTTCAACTTCCTTAACTCTTCCAAGAGGATTTCTTCATAAGTCTTGATTTAACCTTACTAAAACGAGATGAAGATGAAGTTGGAAATATTTCGTCTATGTGAATGGGTTTAATTGGACCAAATATTCTTCTTGGATCCCAACTTTGTTGGATTTTCAACTGGTTTTCTAACGCAGGTGATTGTGCCCATTCAGCCATCACAACACCATTCTGTTCATCATCGGATAATATCTCAGGTAAGGAATCTTCTCCAATAGCGTTGAATTCTGAAACTTGAGCGGCTTTGTTTGTGGCTATAGCACTTCCATCGCTTATAACATTTCTATAATCAACCTTATTAATATCACCCAACAAATTACTTGTGTCAATAATATTATCATTGCTATTTTTCATACTTGTGACTCCGCTATTCACCGTCTTTAAGTTCTTATTATTAAAAGTAGCTTTAACAAAAGGATCAGTACCAGTGTTTGTACCCAATGAGTTTTTTTTTGAATATATCCGATAGGTACTATATCTACTATGCTTTCTTCTCAATTCATCCTCTAAATGCGATCTCTTCCGCTTCTGTTGGCTTTCTTTACGTTTCTTTTCTTGCTCTTGTTGTGTTCGAATAACTTCTGATAGTCTCTTATTCAACTTTACTTTTACATCAACTTTACTTTCATCTCCTAAAGGAATTAATTGAATTTTCTCTGTCATGTCTTTTGCTTTCGTTTCACTGTTAGTAGGGTTCTCATTTAATTTTTCCAAGTTTTTCTCCTCTTGAATATTTTCAAAAGTTGATTTCAAGCTCTGTTTCACTTTGACTGATTCATTATATTTTACTGAATCGAAGTTTTCATTTGGATTTAATGAAGAAAGTGAGATAGAATTAACTAGTGTAGGCTTGGCTTTACCAAATGCTGCTGAATTATTTGACGAAGTTTGGATATCTGATGATAATGCTGACGTGTTTTTCAAAGGTGTAATTACAGGATGATCAACTAGTGTTTTTGTTCCATAAGAATTTCCAGATTTGTATGGATTTCCTTTATCGTTGACTGATGTGTCTGTATTATCATTGGATATTGAAGCCTTTGAAATTAATGAATTATCTTTAAATGGCTGTTTCACATTTTCCACGTTTGTTTCTTGTACTAGTTTAGGTATTAGTGACTCAAAAACCTTATTTGTATTATTAAGTTTGGACCCCAAAATTTTACCAATTGGAGACATGTGCTTCTTATTATTTGATGCCAATTTTTCTTGTTTTAACGGTGAATTTCTATTATGTGTCTTGTTTTTAAAGAAAATACTACTTAAAGCTTCCTGTTCCAAAATTTCAGACATGTTAGTCTTTTTTAACCTTGGGGATATTCTTCTGATTGGTGAGCCCGTTACATCAATGGAAGAAGGAGTAAATTTTCTTACCCTGGGGGTTTGACCAGTTTTTGACCGTATTTTTTGTTCGAAAGATTTTGTTGGAATTGATGACAATCTATCAAACACAGCACCAGGTTTACTATTACTTATATGTGTACGTTGTGGTGTTTTTGCTGTTAATTTTAGCAATGGACTCTTGTTTGTCTTTATGTTTTCTTTCTTAATTATATTACCGTTTATATTTTTTCTTAATGGCGATACCACTTTGTTAACCATATGGGGAGATACTCTACTTGTTGTATTACTCTTAATTTTGTGAATTGTATTATTATGATTTACTTTTCCCTTTGGTGTAATAATCGACTTATATTTATTATTCAAAGAAGGCGATAAGCTTTTCTTAGAAAATGAAGAAGTAGTTTTAAATAAAGCGTAACTATTTGTTAATGTAGGTAAATTAACATTTTTAGTTAGACTTTGAAATTTTAAAGTATTCTTATTAGATTTAGAAGTAACAGTTTGAGATGGAGATGAGTTTTTAACAATCAAAGGATCCTTTTCAGGTAATGGCTCGAACATATTATTTCTAACCGTAACCTTATTTTTTTCATGATTTATCATGGTAGGTTGACCAGCAATCACCTTATCTATAATATGTGATACAGGATTTGTAACAGTATTATTTTTCGATATGTCATTAACTTCAGTATCAATGGGATCAGTATTTTCCACCTTTATATTTTCCTTGGTGGTACCTTCTGTTATAATTTTCTCGTCTGAAGAAGAACCTTCTTTTTCTGTGTTATTCTTCTCTATATTAGTAAGCGATGGTTGATGGTCATTGGTCTTCTGTATATCTGTTTTGGATATTATAATACTGTTAGAAGTGTCTGGCACATCTTTCTTGGTATCATTTAATTTTACTGTTGACTGGCTGTTAGAATTGTCATTGTCATTATCATCTGGTATTTGGATATTTTTCAGTGTATTTTCTACTTTAACAGGAGACCAGGATGAAATTTTAGTTTCGAAATTAGATCTGATAGCAGTTTCGTTCGTTTCAACTTTAGGTAAGTTAGTAAGACTACTATCATATATATGTTCATTAAATGTGTGTGCAGTCTGAGGAGTCTTTTGAATAATGGGTGACGGGTTAGCTGTAATAAATAATTCTTGCTTACCTGTAGTCTCTGAATCAAGAATCATTGAATTCTGATTAGAATCTGGCAAAAATGTTTCGAAACGTTGTGGTGAAGACAACGGCACCTGGTCATTTTTATCTTCCACGATTTTAATATCTTGCAAATTTTCAGTGGTTACCTTTGTGTTATTTGGAGATACCACAGTTGTTTTACTTTGGGTACTTGTTATTGTATCATTAAATCCTTGAAACCACTGACTCATACCCAAAATTTTTGAATTAATTAATTTCGTATCATCTCTTGAAATTGTATTGAATAGATGTAATGATTTTATAATCGAGTGTGATATACTATTGTTATTCGTTGGCTTCGCTGTTGAATTAATTGATTGATCTTCCATCATTAAAGATTTGATTTGAACAAGCGACAAATATATACTTGTATATCCTTCGGGGAGACTATTGCCAATATGTTGATTTATCTGTTTTGTTCCTATATTTATTATATATTTTATTTATTTCGTGTCCTTTATTTAGACTCATTTACTTTTGAGGTTTCTTTAGAAATTAGAAAAGCCTTTTCTTTTTAAAAAAAAGAGAGAGAGAGAGAGGAAAAAAGAGAGAGGAAAAAAAAAAACATTATCAATATTTGAACATGTAGTTACAACAAGCAAGATGAGAGTTGAATATGAAAAGAAAAGGAGGGTAGTAAATAGAAAGAAGATGTTTTGGAAATGTATACAACAGACTTAACATGATTTATTGTAATGGCGTGTAACGGTGTATAATTAAAATATTTTTTAATTGTATTCCAAAAGCACAAATTTTTGCATTTACTTTTTATACTTTCCTTCCATCATCTGTGTTCTTTCTTTACATTTTTTTTATGTTATATTATTTGGAAAAAAAAGAACATTAATCAATATGTATAAGAGTAATCAAATTGAACATTATCATTTATCTGACTTGTTATTTACTAATATGGAGTGTTTTTTTTTATATTAATATTTGGTATACACGATTTACTTACAAAATCTTTTTTAATTATCAACATCCATGTCATTAAATTTTACAAAGAACTGCTTAATAAATCCAAGATCCCCTTTTGATTTCTCTCTAACTGCCATTTAGTATTATTCGTTGTCTTTATCGGTGATAAATGACGCATAAAAGATAAAGAACTTATTAATGAAAGAATGATAACAGTATATCTAATATAAATATCAACACATCTTTCAAAATTAGTCTTTTTAGGTTTGTTGTTTGATTGATTATTACTAATATTTGTAACAATACTATTATTCTTTGAAAAGCTTACCTTATTAAACTTCATAACAAATTTCTGTGATAGTAATATAAGACTTGTCTTTTTATGAGAGAATCTTCTAGTTGAATTTATATACTTGGAAACAGGTGAGATAGAAATTCACCTTAAAGGAATATAATTATTGCAAGAATCAAGAAAACGATGAAAAAAAAAAGTTTTTAAGTTTAAATCTGTTTCCATTCAAATCAGAAGTCAATAATCATGAACATAAATCTTTCTTGTTGACCTTTAGATGTATTTGGACTTACTCAATATGTTTTTTTTATCCTATATTATAACTACTACCAATACTGCTAATGAAATCCTTTTTAAAAGTTTCAAAGGAATGTTTTAAGAAAATATATTAAATTTCTTTTTGCTTCTAGATTCAAAGTAATATTATATGCTTAAAGTTTTTTTTTCTTCTACCAATTGCTATCTTATTATCATTATCATTATTATTATTTAAAGGAAAATAGAATGACAAAAGAAAAATGAAAGAAGATACTCATTATAAATATTTCAAAAAAATTTGAATTAATGGGATGGTCCTGGATTAATACTAAAATGGTGAGGAAAACAAAAGTCTCTGAATGTTTATATATGACTATTAGTAAATACACTTGATAGTAATTCTAAAGGTTAGTAGATTCAAATAAACCATATTCCTTTGGAGTTTCTTTCTTTCTTCTTTTCTCTTTATTTTCTTGCCAGAGACTTAGTACTAACATTTAAAGAATAATAATGCTAATAGTGATATCTTTTGTTATAAAAATTGTGACAATTGTTACTGTGCCCTTGTTGTATACATAAAACAGTTGGTGATTAAGAATGCACTTAGTTTCACCTTTCAGGTATTCTACTGCTTTTGAAAAAAAAAAAAAAAAAAGGTCTTTTCTGCTGGGCTTTTTCTCCTTAAATAGTAAAAAACAACAACAAAAACAACAAAATATAAATAATTAAGCTGGAATAAATTGAAATGAAAACAAAAAGGAAATATTTTTAGGCCAAAACTACATTGTTTATATGTAAACAAACAGGAAACTTGAAAATGAACATGAACGTAAAGATAGTCAAGCCTTTTGAAACATCAAAAGTGAGAATTTCCTCAATATATTCAATATACAACTAGAGTTTATTATTGTACATTTACTTATCTTCTAAAATGTGTATTTCTTACAACAAGAATGTAAATGTTTACTTGTTTTTTTTTTAAACAAATAAACAGAAAAGTGTGAAGGTTTATTATGATTGTTAATCCTGTCAACATGATAAGGTGCAGATAGCAATACTTGGATATTTTCTTATATCCCTCCCTTTTTTTTTGTATATATATGTGTGTATGTGTGTGAGCCTGTTTGATAATGTTGATTATTGCAATTATTAATAAGACACTTCTCGTTGAAATTTTGGAAAGGAAGTTCACTTGTTATGTCTTCCAATTTGATTAGTTTTATTCGAGGAAATTTATTTTAAAAAGAGAGATAATCGCAACATATCAAATATAACATTATTGATCAAAATAATTAATTATTTAATTATTTACTTTATTAATTTTCATCATAAAAATATATTATCACCTTTCATTTACTTTTTTGTTTCTATATTTTGATACAGCATTACTATTAGTATCATCCATTCCTTAGCTTTTTTTTTCTCTTTTTTTTTAATTCAATCTCTACTTTACATCTTTATTATTCTAATAAAGATATATGTTGAATTAATTTAGTTTAATTTTTATCCATCCATTCTTTTTTTTTCTTTGTTGTCTATATTTTCACTCGTTTATAGTATTGTTCCATTACTTTCCTTTTATTAAATATTATTTCGATCTCTTCCCATCTCTAATTAAATGGATTTTAAACAAACTTTCTCAAATATTTATAATACAAATTATAATAAAATCAAAAGATGTTTTGATCTCGATTTAAAAACAGATACTAATACTAATTTCTCATTTAATGAAAATGATCCAACTTCGAAAAAAAGACGTTGCCAACAATCATCCCTGAAAAATGAAGGAAGATTTGTATCTCAAGCTACCAATAGACCAAAGAATGGACATTTCCAATTTTCTAATGATTTAAGATCTATCTTGAAAAGGGATTCGTACAACAACATAAAACCTTTTGATCCTAACGTTTGTACACCAACTAAGAAACCTAAATGTTTATTAGTTGATACAAATAAACCAGAAGAGGTAAACGATAATCCATTCATTACACCACCATCTAGTGCGATTAAACGTAATGATTACTTTTTCAATAGTGACGATGGAGTTTCTTATTCGGATCAAAATAAAAAGCTGATTAAAGAGTTTCAATCTTTAAAAATTAAAAAGGAAATATTAACTTGTCATCAAATTTTTACTATACCTGAAATTTTGAACAATATAATCAAATATATAGCACTGAATGAAAATGGTTTAGAATTAGAAAAACCGTATAAGCAAAGACCACCACAGTCTTTTAGACATGCTTTATTGATATATAAAGATCATGAAAAGGCGAAAAAGGTTTGGGAAAAAACAAAAAAAATGAATAAAGAATCAAATTCTTTTGAAAGATATTCATTGACTGGTAATCTTTTCAATTGTTTGATGGTAAATAAATTATGGTTTGAAATAACTTTCCCATATTTTTTGAAAAATTTAATCTTTAAAGATTCTACCAAATTTATTAAATATATTGATAGGTTTGGTAAAAGTAATCGCAATATTAATAATTGTAGCAGTTTAAATACACAAAGATTAATATTTAATAGAGTTGCAAAAACACAGGATATAAATAAGACTGCACTCGATAATATTTATTGTTTAAAATCAATAGTAGAATTGAAAATTCATGTATCCCCTGAATTTATTTTACCGTCAAATTGTTTCCATAATTTTAATAATTTACAAAATTTATCAATAACTGGGAATAAAATTATTAATGATACATACATTATCAACATTTCACCATTTCTAAAAGAATTGATCTCTTTTGATTTAAGAGCATGTGAAAATGTTACTGATATTGGTGTAGTGGCGATTGCCCTAAACTGTCAAAAAATAAAATCGATAAATTTAGGTAGACATCATAATGGTGATAAGATAACAGATATAGCTTTAGTTGCATTGGGCCGATATACAAATGTAGAGACTATTGGTTTGGCGGGTTGTTCCATAACTGATAATGGATTATGGGAATTTGCCAAATGGAATGGAGACAATGTCGAACGTTTATCTTTAAATAATTGTAAGTTATTGACCGATTACTCTATACCATACTTATTAGGTTTCAATTATTTCCCTAAATTATGCGTCCTAGAGATTCGATTCTTAGACAATCTAAAAGATGTTAGATTAATTGTAAAATTTAAATTATGGAAGAAATTTAATAAGTTGCCACTATTAATTGAAAGTTGCGAAAGAATCAGTGAGTTAATCGATAAAGAAGAAAAACATTTAATAAAATACTATGCAAAAATGTCATTAATTGAAATGACCGCGTGGGTCAATGAGGAGGACGACGGTGATAAGTATACTTATAAATAAGCAAGATTTTTGTATTTTTTTTTCCTAAAAATAAAACGAATAAACGATAATACTTTTATTTTATAAATTTATCGACTATTTCTGTAATAATTAATGAAAAGTAACATATATACTTTATTATAATTATATAATTTCTTCCTCTAATAATAAATATTTTTCAATACATGTCAAATTATGTTTTGATTTAAACCCAGTTTATTGTTAAATGTCTTATTATCGTCATCATACATTCTGAAACTTGCTTAAGGAAGATTGTATAGTTTCATCATTAACTCAAACTAATTTCCTCTTATTCATGTTTTCCCCCTTTCTCTTAGCTCTTCTTCCTCATTTTCTCTGAAAGTTAAAAATACGCCTTTCTTTCTATTTGTTTGTTTGTTTGTTAAGAACAGAAAAGAAAACAAAGAGGGACGCGAAAGGAGACGAAACAGAAACCAAATAAATAAAATTAAAGTGTATTTTACACTCTGACATAAACACAAAAAAAGCTACAGTTTAATGTCAACTTAAGTTACATCTGTTTTTCCTTGTTGAACATCCCACATCTACAGGTTCAGTAACGTGATTAACTAGAAAATAAAATCGTCATGACTTTTGTTGAGGAGTTACAAGCTATTAGTGTCAATTGTAAGACATTTAATTGGCTTTGCTGGATTATCTTTAGTTATGGAGTCTTAAAGTTCACTACATTCTTCCTTAGGTTATGCTCCTTATTATTTGATTTATTTATTTTACCTCCAATAAGTTATAAAAAATATGGTGCCAAGAAGGGAGTTTATTGTGTTGTCACTGGTGCTAGTGATGGTATAGGTAAAGAATATGCCAAACAAATGGCTGCTCGTGGCTTTAATTTAGTTTTGATTTCAAGAACTTTAAGTAAATTAGAGACTTTAAAAACAGAAATCGAAACAGAACATCATGTAAAAGTTGAGATTTTGGCTATTGATATTGCTACTGATGCATCTTCAAACTATGAAAAGATAAAGGAATTATGTAAGGATTTGCCAATCACTGTGTTAATCAACAACGTTGGTCAATCACATTCTATTCCAGTTCCATTTTTGGAAACTGAAGAGACAGAATTAAGAAATATCATAACTATTAACAACACCGCTACACTATTGATCACTCAAATTATTGCACCAATTATTGTGAAATCTGTCAAGGAAAAGAAATCATCTCGTGGGTTGATTTTAACCATGGGTTCATTTGGTGGGTTAATTCCAACTCCATTATTAGCTACATACAGTGGTTCTAAAGCCTTTTTACAACAATGGTCTAACTCTTTAGCTGGTGAATTGGCTGCTGATAAGATTGATGTAGAGTTAGTATTATCATATTTGGTCACTAGTGCTATGTCTAAGATTAGAAAGACTTCTATGTTAATTCCAAATCCAAAACAATTTGTTAAGGCAACATTAAGGAACGTTGGGAGACGTTGCGGTGCACAAGAACGTTTTGCTACCATTACACCATATTGGTCCCATGCCATTTATGAGTTTATTATTGAAGAAGTTTTTGGCGTTTATTCCAAGATAGTTAATTCTATCAATTATTCCTTCCATAAATCTATTAGAATTAGAGCTTTAAAGAAGGCTGCAAGATTAGCCAAACAACAATAAAGAAATACTAGAACGATAGTTGGCTAAATATTTCTGAAGTCATTTCATTTTATGGTATTAGTTAGTTTTTGTCCTTAAAATAGTCTTCTAAATATATCTACATAACGATATATATTAACGTATATTTGTGTTTAGGTATCTTTAACTTTATAAGGGATGTATTCTTAGCTCTTTATACAAAACTTTTATATTCCAAAGAAAAAGAGAGAAAGAAAAAAAATTACAGTTTGTGAAAATTCGTAAAGATATACAAGACTTATTGACTTCGAACATTTAAAAGGAAAATAACCCATATATTAAGAAGGAGTTCTACTTTCCAATTTTTTTTAGGGGGGATATTCACAGTTCTTATATTGGAAGTATAATAAAAGAAAAGATCAAGATAAAAATCAATAATAACATTTAACATAGGGTCATTATTAAAGTGTAAATATGAGCGGTGAACTGGCAAATTATAAAAGATTAGAAAAAGTTGGTGAAGGTACATATGGTGTTGTCTATAAAGCTTTGGATTTACGTCAAGGTCAAAGAATTGTGGCTCTAAAAAAAATTAGATTAGAAAGTGAAGACGAAGGTGTACCAAGTACTGCTATTAGAGAAATTTCATTATTAAAAGAATTGAAGGATGAAAATATTGTTAGATTATATGATATTGTTCATTCCGATGCCCATAAGTTATATTTGGTGTTTGAATATTTAGATCTCGATTTAAAAAGATATATGGAGAGTATTCCAAAGGATCAGTCATTAGGAGATGGAGTGATCAAGAAATTCATGATGCAACTTTGTAAAGGTATTGCATACTGTCACGCCCATAGAATTCTTCACAGAGATTTAAAACCACAAAATTTATTAATCAATAAAGAGGGAAACTTAAAGCTTGGTGATTTTGGATTAGCTCGTGCATTTGGTGTTCCATTGAGAGCATATACTCATGAAATTGTTACGTTATGGTACAGAGCACCTGAAGTATTACTTGGAGGTAAACAATATAGTACAGGTGTTGATACATGGTCTATTGGTTGTATATTTGCAGAAATGTGCAATCGTAAACCTATATTTAGTGGTGATAGTGAAATAGATCAAATTTTCAAGATTTTTAGAGTCTTAGGAACACCAAATGAATCAGTTTGGCCAGATATTGCATATTTACCAGATTTTAAGCCTACTTTCCCACAATGGAGAAGAAAAGACTTGTCTCAGGTAGTACCAAGTTTAAGTGCACAAGGTATTGATCTATTAGATAAATTATTAACATACGATCCAATTAATAGAATTAGCGCTAGACGTGCTACAATGCATCCATATTTCGAAGAATGATAAAACAGGATAGGGGAAAAAATGTATGATAAATATTTTTATATCCTTTTTAATTGTTCTTTTTATTTGCAATCTTTATACCGTTGGCTACTTCTGATATATACTTTTTGTACACTCTACCCACATGGTTAGAGTGAAATATATTAATATATAGATGTTTTTTAAATTAATAGGAATCAAAATGGTACAAATATTGGAAAAAACATATTGTAAAAGTTATGGTCACTTGAGAACCATATTAAATCTTCACTTTTAACTTGAAAAATGATTATTGGTTTTTTATTCACTCGAATTAATGA
Source organism: Arxiozyma slooffiae (assembly GCA_017347545.2). Classification (NCBI taxonomy): domain Eukaryota; kingdom Fungi; phylum Ascomycota; class Saccharomycetes; order Saccharomycetales; family Saccharomycetaceae; genus Arxiozyma; species Arxiozyma slooffiae. Next base: position 300,750 of record JAFHAQ020000010.1, on the reverse strand, counting down.
AAATAAAAATAATGTTGTTAATGTAAATCAAACGACTGTCACATTTTCTTAATTAATTATTGTTATATTTAATATCTAATTATATATATATATTATGAAGACCAATTTTCTAGAATTATAAGTGGTATTATATTATTTTCAAGATAACACAATCTTTCCTTTCTAGTTTTGCTTATTTATATTTCAAGAGTAGTTTTCTTGTTATGTCTATTTATATTGTACTGAAGAAAAAAAAGTTTCTAATTATTAATAATCTTTTCTCTTAACTCTCAGAATTCATGACTTATGAGTATATATTATATTTTTATTAAAAATTTTACCTTGTATAAATAAATAAAAAAACATCTGTAAAACCTCTTTTTCATTCTTTCTTCGATATAAAAAGAATATGACTTGTAATTACTTGAAATACAAGAAAAGTCTAAAATAATAGTAACACAACTATCTAATTACGTATATGAATAAATAGAAAAATGCCTATTTGGACTGAAACACAAAAAGAAAGAAGATATTACACACAAAAATTAATATGAATAATATATTTCAAAGACGGATCATCATCAAATCTGATAAACCTTTCATTAACTTGACATCAAATAAATAATATATTTTAAAAACACAGAGGAAAGGATAGAAACTTAATGAAACATATATATGGAATTGTACGCGGAATATTTCAGTTTATGGTAAGACAGCCGAAGCAGATAAAGTAACATCAAAATGGTTATCAACCTCGATTATATGAATAGTCCCGTTCTCTGACTCAAAGATAATGACGACCTTCAAAGTGAAGTCCACTGGTCTACCAAAGTTATCTTAAGTGCCACCTCCTTAACTATTATGAATATGAGAAATCATTTTAGTTGAACCAGCGCTTAGGACTTCCAATAAGAGCAGTTGGAATTACCATATGGTAAGGTCCTTGGAGTTTTGGCATTTAACAACTAGATAGCTGGTATATCCTTGTTATATCCAGTACCATCTGTATCAAATGACATTTGAAATTCAAAGACAGAAATTTTCGAAGAACCACCAGATACCGTGGTAAGCTGGAATGCTGTCTCAATAGTAACCACAGTCGCCATTTTCACCACCACATGAAATACCGGAAAAGATTATAATCTCTTCACCAGATTTTAGGGTAACATCATGTAAAGCGTGAGGTGAAGGGACACCTTCAACACCATTGGGGGGCAGCAAAAGAAAGAGAGTTACCAAAACAGTTCGATCAAACACCACTTCCAGCAGTACCATCCATATGGTTCATGAAAGTGCAGTTAATAATGGAGCCTGGAGTGTAGTAACTCGATCTTCTCCAAGTTCCAGTAGGGATGAACTCAGAAAGTTCGAAAATTTGATCTTTTGGGTCAGAATTAGAAAAAGCAGCATTGTTGACATTATCAACAGTGGCAGGAGCATATGTTTGATCAACTTCTTTTAAGTAAACCGTAGAAGTAACTTTAATGTAATCAACACTTATGTGTCTTTCATTATGATGTTTATTCCTTGATCCACTTCCAACACAATTGTCATTAGTTGAGTCTGTAATTTCTCTTTTTTTTTAGTGAAGTATAAAGATTTGGATAATAGACACCAAATTGTTTTAAATTTAATGGGTCTCTAAGATGAACAGATAATTCCTCATCGAATGGAATTAAAGTTCTGGAAAACATTTAAGGTTCAAAAGTACAAGCACAAGTTAATTCAACCATAAATATGATATTTTTATAAGAAATGGATAAACAAACATTGGAAGAGACAGTACAGTTAGCAGAAGAATAGTAATAATTCCCATCGTTAGATAATTCACAATCAACACTACTTACGCTGACTAAATTTGTCAAGGTAGTCAAACCCTTGATAGTGTTAAATTTCATAGTTAAAAGAAACTGGTAATCAAATATGGAATATATGAATTACGAATATTCTATCATTTTTTTTTTTTTACTATAAGTTTAGTTAAAAATATTTAAAATGGTATATTTTTATTTATCTTTCTCAAATAAGTTTAGAAAAATTTAATAATAGAGAAGGAATAATACTTGGACCTGAAGTAAATTACCTCTGAGGTTAATTAGATAACGGAAGTAAATGAAAAAATGAAAGAGTTATCCGCTTTGTATTTTAGTGTGATCTGTTGGCCTAAATTCAATTGAGAAAAGATAAAAAAAAAACATAAATTAAAATTAAAAGTTACGTCAAGAATAGTAAAACATTTAAAAAAAGATAGAAGAGTTGGTCGCAGGTGGTTAATACAAGAGTTTAAATAAATTTTGTAAGTATTTTGTCTGTTTAAAATAATTTCAAGATTATTAGGTGCCAAATTCATCGGAGAGTGAATAAAAGAGGTTAAATAAAGGTGTCGATAAAAGAAAAATATAGAAATTTGCAATATGAAACGACGTCAGGGTTCGGCACGAGAAATCTCACATCAAGTAGACAGACCAGGGAATATAACATAGTTCTTTCCTGGTTTAGGAAATCTGGTTCCTGAGTATAGGGACGATTCATCTATACAAAAGGAGGAAAGAGAAAATGCGTATTCCGTACAAAACGATTACTTTGTTTTTTTGTAAGTCATCATGAACGATTTTTTTTCCAGTTTTCACCGCTTCATTTTTTGTAATAATCTTCATAATCTTCTTAATATTGGCTGTAGAGAGAGAAAAGATGAGAGGAGAGGAGAGGAGAGGAGAAGATATTATCACAATTGGATTTAAGTATAATGGAACTGTGTCCTCATTATACCTCTAGACTTTCTATGAAGTTTTGTTCTTTGGTTTTTTGAACAACTTACCTTTCAATGCGTTCTGTTCAAAGGAGTTTTTGTCTTTCTTGTTCTCCACATTGTTTTTATTTTATTTTTATCGTTATTTTTTCTTTTGTTTTTTAATGGTAGTAGCTGTAGTAAGAGTAATAGTAATAGTTATTTTTTTTTTTAATGTATGCATCTCTTTTTGTTGCTTGATATTCTAGAAAACACAAACAAGCAACATGGTTGTATGTATACGGTTTTGATATTGCTTGGTACTAGTATCGTTTTTAATATAGTAATCTTTTTTTTTACAAAATTTTTTACCTATGTTGTGATTGTTGATTTTTTTTTAATTTAAAAACCATGTGTACTTTTGTAATAAAGCTTAACTATATTTGTTCCACCAAATTACTCTCCATTTGTCATTAGTATGATATCAACAAATCAGTTAATAAAATTGAAATATCATTATGTCAGTCCAAATACTAAAGCAAAGAATTGCAAATGAAAAATTTAATAAGAAAATTGAAAGGACAAGAAAATATGGTAAAAAGAAAATAAGCAAAAATGACCAAAGGGATAAATTATCAATTTCTAAATATTGGCTTATTTCATTTACATTTTTATTGGTAGGTGGTGGTATTTTGGAGTTAATTAGTCTTACCCTCTAAAATATTCAGTTATTAAAATTTAACCCTTTTCTATTTTTTTTTTTTTTTTTAAGTCGATATATGTATAGTATATATCTTTTATGTATAAATGATTGCCTTTTGCAGTTAGTTATTCAGTAAGTTGAATGGCAATATTATATGAAATGATACATACGTTAAGATGGAATTAGAGAAATTATATACGTACATATGACTGTGTGTATACGCGTATATGTTGTAGATTGACTTTATTGTAACATCTCTGTTTCAAAAACGTATTTTTTTTTTCGTTTTGTCTTTTTTTTTTTTTTCATTTTCTTATTTATTAAAAGAGCCCTTTCTATTCTTGCCAACAATCCATCAAGTAAGACTTCTTTCTTTTTAAAAATTTATATATATAAATCCAAGAAGTAGATTATATATGTATATTATAATTTTCTTCTTTTGTTTTGTACGTGTAGAACTGTACATGCGCTATTTTAGTTATCAACCTGTGATACAATTTTTTTGTGATATAATATTAAAGAAATAGGGAGACCTAAATAATGCATGCCTATGATTAGTAAATGTTCCCTATTTGTAGTAACTAGACCTAGTACAAAATTATTTCATTCAGCGGTTACAAAGTTTAAAAGTAATAACTTTAAAAACGCTGACATTGATATAGATAAATTACCAATCTTTAATAGTTCTCAAATTAATAATAAATGCAGTGGGACAAATTTAAGTAAGAATTTGTCAAAGTCTCAAGAGAAAGTGAAGTATTTAACTACTAAAATAGAGAGAGTTCGTAAACTATTTGGAAACGATAATAAATATTTAAATTGTTTATCTCATGAGTTGCCCAAAGGCAATCCTTCTCCGTTTCATAACGGTTTACCCCCAATAAAAGCGCCTCAAAGAGCCAAAAGATTATCTGTTACATCTCTGTTGACTAAGTCGTGGTGTGAAATTAGGTTTGCTTACGATATTTATTCACAGGTTCCAAGACTTACCACATCGGAATTGTTACTTGGTTTAAAACAACATTCTAATTTAGAGTTGATAAGTCATCCACGTAATAATACTCTGTTACAGTTTGAGAGTGACTGGAATGTACCAAAGGATAAATTGATTGATCAATGGATTCAAACCGTGTATAGATTAGTATCTTTATTTGTGAAGGGAGAAGCTAGGGAGATTTTTTGTTTTGCATATATTGACTCGACAGATGATAAATTTTCGTTTGTTAACGATTTACCGTCTGTTGAATGGAAAGAATACATTGAAAAAGTTAACCAAATAAATTTTGAAGACTATTATCATAAAAGTAAAAATGATCAATACATTCTTTTAAGTGGTGTAATTGATCATTTAAGATTAAAATCGATAGTAGATAATCGGAAAGTAACACATTCTTTATATTCTTTATCAGAAATTCAAAATCCGAATTATGATATAAAATTGATACTTGATAATATAGAAGACATGCTATCTCGGAAAGAATTGTGCATTCAAGTGGGTGATGTCAAGACTAGACAAAAATTTAATATTCCAAAACAAAACTCTGTTATAGATTCGTCTAAAATTCAGGTAATGTACTACAAGAAATTTTTGTCAAATATGGGCAAAGACCCATCTATTACTTATCAAGGTTTGTTGTTGAATGCCTTTGAAAGGGGTTATAATATCGATGAACCTATTCATCCATTGAAAATATTTAGTTTAATATTACAAAATCCATTTTTGATGTCTGATATGGAAAAGCTGAAACAAGGTAAAGAGATTGGGTTTCTACAATTTGATAATTATATAAAGCGAAATAATACTACCAATATGGATCTAACAGTGTATAAGGATAGGCTTGATGGTCATTTACTAAAAGGTTTAAACTCACTATGTGGCATATGGGACACTCCAGTGACTTTACGATATCTAGCTGCAAGATTATCACAATTATATTATTTTATAGGTAAAATCATCTCGAAAAATTTACTGATAGAATATTATTGTAGAGGTGTTAACTTCGAAAATCTTTTCTTTGAGTATGATGAATCGATTTTTATGGCACATCATATAAACTCCATGCAATTTTGGTTTGGGAACCGTGATATTGAGCCATTCACACCTAATTTCTACAATTTTGCTACCTTTTGTAAAAAATGTGATTATCGCGACGTTTGTTCTTGGAAGAAAAAGGGGGAGGATCTTTGTAAAAAAATGGGCGATTCCCTCTCGTCTCTTCAGAATAATAGTTGACTATTTAAGTATTTTTTTTTCCCATTCTATATTATCTAAGTGATAAATAATAGTGATCACCCTTATGCGTATTTTGTGTAAAAATATGGGTTTTTTAGCTGAATATATATACATATATATATGTTTTTGAAAACATATTGGTTTTAAATATTTACAGTATCTAATTAGATAGAAAGTAGAATATTTTAGTAAGAACTTGCAAATGGTTAATGTTAGAAATTTGTATTCAAATTGAATCACTAAAATTGTTATGTAATGACTTCTCCTAAAGTTATGAATTTATGTATAGGAGAAGTTCCTAGAAAAAAGTTCTTCATTTTAATAAATTTAAATGAGTTCAGATAATGAGAAAGTACATTACCAGTATCATATTGCGCTGCTTAATACATGTTTGATTTCACAGTACTTTTTTTTAAATAAGTTTCAAAAATTTTCCAATTTATAAATTGTAAGAAACGAATGTGAGGGGAATTACTTTAAATTATTAAAGATTAGTTCGAGAAGATATGGTTGTATAGAACTCGTATCCATCAGACATGTGGAAGGGGCTCTATTTGAAAATCCGAGATTACGTATCCCACAGATAACGCTTAATGTCGAGGGAAAGAACTTAGAACAGCCAAAACTCTGAGCCCACGCTGGTGAGGGTATCTAAACAATCGTCGAATTAACCTTTGTGGTACTTTATTGAGAAACTTATTTAAGCGACCTTCAATTATTGAGACTGTACCAGAGTTAATTGGCAGCAAGGGATATAAGATTATTAAGAAGAGGTTTGATAATACGAATAACAATTATATAATTTCTAAGTGATTATATATAATTAACAACCATAATCTAGTATACAATTTAAGATAACCCCTTACATGTAGTTGCAATAAAAAAATTGTGTAATTAACTTCAAGAAATATATATATATATCAGAAGACCAGTATGTGTTGGCACAAATGAGTGACAATTGAAAAAAAAAATATAATTTTCAATTTAGTAAAGAAAAAATTGCTTTATTAATTTTACTATACAGTAATATACATACCTTCAAATTCTAGAGTAATTAATCATGATTAAAAGTAATTTTAAGTATTCTCAATCTGCAATATATTTTCTAGTACGGCTTCTACTTATTACATCCCATTTGTCATTACCTGACCTTATTGAAGAGGTTTGCAATTAAAGATTACTACCAAGAATAGATACAATTAATGTTAAGACGTGTAAATACATAAATGTCCTTGTATATATTTTTGTCAACAAAACATGCACATCTTTGGTATATCTAAACTTAGATTAACTTAAAATTAGGTATTTTGTGTGAATGCTATACTCCAAGTTAACATTTAAAAACTTTTGTACCTTGTAATTAGTAACAATCTCGAGCAATTATTCTTTTGGACTCCCTTACTTTCTTTCAGCACTAGTGCACACAACAAATAAAAAATACAATTTTACCCTGACTACGTTTAGTATAGATACCTTCACTCTAATAAGAAAAATATTAAAAATCGAATGACATTACAACCTAATTTCATGCCAATTACTTGATAGTGTGACCTCACAACTTACCTAGAATTGGAAAAAATAAAAGAATTTTGAATTTAATAGATAAATGAAGAAAAAAGGAAAATTCCAAAAATTCCCTACATAATCTAAAATGATTCTAAAAAGCGAACCATCACTATTGATCATGAGGAGACGGTCTGGTTTTATTATATTTCAACCAGCAAAAACACAATCTCGGACGAATCCTCACTGATATGCGTATTTCCCGTGCATAAGGATGGTCTTTTTAAACTACAAGGGAAAACGTAAAAGAAAGTTAAGAATTAACGATGCATAAAGTGCAAAAACTGGCTGAAGGCAATAAATAAAAGTTAAAAGTAACATACTACGTTCTTCTCTCTCGTTTTTTTTTTCTCTCTTCTTTCATTGCCTTTATATATTACCGAAAATTAACAGAATATTTTGAAGTAGGGAAAAAGAAATTTGAAAAATTTTTCTCTTTTCCAAATTCACTCGTTTCTTTTTTTTTTTTCCTATTCATAAAAAGAAAGACATGTTTTCTATTAATCGTAATAATTATAACAATAATATTTATTTTACAGTGTTACAATACCAAAATATATACTTTGTAAAATGTCCTTTACTATGATAATACAAATATCAATACAGAGAGAATATAAAAGCACAGAGGACGATATAGCGGTTTAATATTATATATTCACCTGATTTCTGCTGTGCAATCATTGGGAGTAGAATCATACTAGTATTTTCTTTCTTGAAATCATAGATAGAGATGACGCAAGGATAATATTACTATATTTCCAAGTCAGAATCAGAGTTTAAAAGTGCGTCTAATGCATTATCGTCATTGTAAATATCATTCTCTGTATGTAATTTTTTTCCATCAACTGAGTCAGTACTCCCTTCTTTTTGATTTTGTATATCATTCGCATTAAAATGCATAGTATTGTTGATATTGGATTTTAAAACGCTATCATTATCTTTTCCTAATCTCTTTGCCATGCATTTAGTTCTATTCATATTTATAATTGTCATTTTATCCCTTGTTCTCACATTTTTGAATAAGTTAAGTAACGTCTCGACCTTATTGGAATGAGGTATTTTGCCTACTGATGTAAATGTATTCATTATCGGAATCACCGGTATTGTGAGAACGGCTTTGGGATTATAGTGTTCCTTGAAATATTCTATATTAACATCTTTTAAACCGATGGGAGGAACAATTTCTTGTTTGACTAGTATATTATCAGGGATATTGTCTATTTTATTATGCATAGAACTATGTGTTTCGAAATACGCCTTGTTTTTTATTGATTCCGTCATGGTACCAGAGGAAGTACCAATACTCGGTATCGTTGATGACACCAGATCATTTGAATTTTCTTTTTTTACTTTAAAATATTCTTCATCATTTAGATCATCATCAAATTCATCACTAGAGGATAATAGATTATTCTCATATTTCTCTAATATTGTCAGTTTTGGTCTTTTAACATTATTGGATGATTTGGCATCCTTATCTAATAATCTCTTTTCACCATCTGGTGTAATTGTGTATTTATCAACAAGATCACTTGCTTTTAGAATTCCAGTTTCCACATTATCCGGCATGAAAAACTTTTTTGAGCTCTTTGATTTATTTTTCTCCTTTACACTTTTCAATTGATCAATAATAGTAGGACCATTCTTCGATTTTTTGTTATTTGTATCATTTAACTTTTTATTTTTTGACTTTGATGTTTTATCATTTTTACTTTTGTTTTTTGGAGTTTTACCCAACATACATTGTGTAGCATAACGAATAACTTCATCAGTGTCCTCAATGCTATTAAGTACTTCGTCTTCTTTATCTATATTAATGAAAACTTCTTCACAACGTGGAGTAATGTTTTCGGGAATAATTCTATCTGAATGTTTGTATTCAATATGACCTTGACTTATCAATTTTTGTAAATTCGAATAATCGTTCATGGCTTGTTCAAATTTATAGGCTTCATTGCTACTAAATAACAATATAACATGACCATCTCCCTTTCTACCTGTTCTACCCATTCTTTGAATATTCTTAATAGGACTGCTTGTGGTGTCATAACAAATTATTAAGTCGACTTCTCCAATATCTAAACCTTCTTCACCAATCGAAGTACAAACAAGGACATTATATTCACCTTCTTTAAATCTCTTAATTACTTCCTTTTGTTGTTTCTGGCTCATACCATTAATTTGTGCCTCTTCTGAACTAGCTGTTCTTCTAGCACTTCTTTCAATGTTTTCCTGTTCCTTTTGTCTCTGCCTCATTAATTCCAATCGTTCTTCCTCTTCCTTTCTCTTTAGTCTCTCAACTTTTTTCCTTCCTTTTGGTTTATTCTTCATTGTAAAACTGATATCATCAAATTCTTCCTTACCTCTTGCTTGACCAATGAAAATATGAGGACGAATATGATGGTCATTCATAGAATCAATGCATTTGACAATTTCTAAAGCACTTTCCCTCAATTCAGTAAAAATGATAACACGTGATTCAGCTTGATTAATATCCTCTTCAAAATATGCTTTTAACTCATCTTGAATATATTGTAACTTTTCATGTCCTAAAAATGAATCTTTTGATAACAAATCGTCACATTTTTTCATTAATAATTTCAGAATTGGATTAAAATAAAATTCTGCAGCAATCTTATTAGTTGATTTCCCTAAGTTATATTTGGTGGTAAATTCTTTATATTTATTTTTAAAATAATTGTAAAATGTCCTAATCCCATATATTTTAATTCTTTTCAACATGTGTCCAACATGGTTTAATAATTGTAAAATGAAAAAATTCCTCCATTTGACACCTTCCGGTATACTTGGATTAGCAATAATCTTCTGGCTTTGTTGCATAGCTTTAAATGCATTGATATTAGAAGGTGAACATTCTTCAAAAATCCCTAATTCCACAGCTTGTTTTAATATTGGTGTAACGGCAATGCCTAGCTGTTCAATGATATCTTCAATTTCACAGGTGAGTTTGGTTGGTACTTTTGTTATCTCTTTATGCTTCATATATGGGATGATATCCGAGCTCTCCTCCGTTCTTAGTTCAATCTTGGAAATATTTAAATTATTGACCGCTTCCTGAACATTTTCTATTGTTGCTCCTGGTGTTGCAGTTAAAGCAAGAACCCTATATGAAGAATTAAATCTATCAATGAATTGAACTACATTTGAATATGCATATGATCCTGTTGCTCTATGAGCTTCATCGATTACTAAACATACAATATCCTTTGGATCCAATACGCCTCTTTTTAAATCATTTTCAACCACCTGCGGCGTCGTGAAAAAGACTCTTTTCTCTTTCCAAATTGCTTCTCTATTCTTTCTAGTTTTGTCTAATAGAATTGCAGTTTTATCGTTTGGAATTCCAGTTATCCCTAAGCATGCTTTAATTTGTTGTGCAACTAATGGTCTTGTAGGAGCCATAAATATTACTTTTGCATCCTGGGTCCATCTAAAGAAATTTAACATCACAGTAGAAGCAATAAATGTTTTCCCCATACCAGTTGGAATTGCACATAAAACATTAGTCAACAATGCTTTTTTAACAATATTGTATTGATATTCTCTTACTTGATAATTTGTAGGATAAATATAATAGGATAAATTCGTTAACCTTTCTAGATTATTATCAATAGTATTAGACTTGTCTTCTGACAAAATACCATATTTTTTAGCATCATTTTGTTTATTGAATTTATGATGTGTTGGACCATATGTCACATTTTGAATAATCTCCTGATAATAAACATTTTGTCCAGGTAAAACATTATTAAATAAATCTCTTTGTACTGATAATCGTTTCTGAATAATCGTATTTTGAACATTTTTATTTATATTCTTTTCATAAAGGTTATCAAAATCTGCATCATCTTCTAAATCACTTATACTTGTACCATCCATTATTTATTTACTCCACAGCATTAATTAAACAAGGAAAGGACGTGTACAAGAACGATAAAATATATTCAAAAATCACACAGATACAAATACCACTAAAAATATAGAATTATCAGCTATCTATTCAGAGCTATATCTAAAATATCACCAATAGAATTCCATCCAGTTAACAACCTTACAAGACTATAAAAAAAAAAATAAAAAATCTAGATGTTCAACAGAGTTAGTATTGATATGAATAATCTTCTATACAAACAAATAGTGTGCCTTATGAGCAAACCTTTACATTGATATAATTTAATTATATATTTGTATTGTGTGTATATTCCACTCTCTATTTATTTTTTTTTAAAAAAAACAGTGTAAATTAGCTCTTCCTAGTTTTGTTATTTTCAGTCTAAGGATTTTTGTTTTGGAATCTAGTTCTTTTTTCAAATAAAAAAATCAAACACAGAGATAAGGAGTTATTCACCTCTATATTACAGAAATATACTATATTCCAAACTTATATTAGACAAGGGAAGAGGAAGTCCTTCTTTTAGCTAAACGCTTGTAATTTATTGAATGAACAGAGAATACTGTTAAGAGGGGAAGAAAAACAATTTTATCTAAACAATTGTTGCATTAAAGTTTTTCGAATAATATAAGTGTGAATTAAGATCACAAGATTAATATTCTGTGTAAAGTCATGAGTTTTACTGACAATAATTCTATAGACTTAGATTCTAATATTATAGATTCACAAGTTCCTTCTGTTCCTAAACATAGACCACTCAGGAAAGCCCATACAGTCGATTCCACGGTTGGAAGGCATTTATCCAAACTAGAAACAAAATCAGCGGACGTTATGCAGGAAGCATTTGATAACGATGTTCCAATTCCACCTGTTCCACTGCACAGGCCTGTCAGAAGAACAACTACTGATGAAATTGATAGCTTAATAAAGGATACAAACGAAGAGTTAAAACAAATGGAAAATATATTAACTAAACATGCACATATTCATCATTCAAATATTTCTCAAACACAAGATTGTACCCATAAATCTCCATCTGCTATGTTTTCTTCTGATGTTGTGACAGATTCTAAAGAAATGGTAGAATCACCAGTCGTCCCCCAAAGACCACGTTCAAAAAAGTCATCATTGGAATCTCATTTAAGCAACGATTTACAATTAATACATGGGGGTGCAACAGGAACTGTAAAAGATTTAGAAACTGTTAACACATCACCCTTGAACACTCCTGTAACAAACACAGGATTAAAAATAGATGATCATAGTAAAAATGGTTCTGAATTACCACAAGTTCCATCGAGGAGACCAACTAAAAGGAAAAGCTCTCCTGACTCAGACACATTGCCAATAACAAATCCATTTTTGAATAATGACAAGAAGTGTAATACTACGACGTCAGTAAACATTCCTATTTTACCTAAACAAAGACCAACAAGAATCAAAAAACTGGTCCAAGATAATAATGAGGATGTTGCTTTGACAGGGGAAAATCTTACAAAAAAATTGTCTGAGACTGAACATAATCTAATCTCCACTCATTCTATCGATACAAGGGAATTAGGAAATGGTAATGACGTCAGAGACGGCACACAATCCCCTGACTTAAAAGGTAACCAGTCTCCAAATAAAATTGATTCAGTAGTTATTGAGACAGATTCTGAAATTAATACAAGAAAAGAAAGAGCTACAGGTGATAATGCGAAAGAAATAGGAAAAGTTGTTGATAATAATGGTAATACTGTTGTTGGAGATAAAGCTGCTGAAGATATTATTGATATCAAGAGTAAGACAAAATCCTCAAATAATGTGGAAATTAGTAACTTACTTTCACAGGACATATTTCACGATGATGAAAAGGTTAAATCTTCAGATATAGAAGAAGAGCATAAGTCAGTTGAAGAAAATACAAATGAAGAAACTGAAGTCGAACCACTGGAAAACCCTACACCAGAAAGAGTTTCATCTTCAGTTTCAACTTCTGAAAGGAATGACAAAAATTTCGATCTAATGATAAATAAACAAAATGAAAATGTCGAGTCCAATTTAAAATCTTACTTAGAGAGAGACGATGAGATAAAAGATAACCAAGAACCATTGCTAGAGAGGGAAAACATTAATATTACTGAAAATCATTTGAAAATAGAAGAAAAGAATGTGGACTCGACTGTTGATGTTAATAAAGATACTAGTTCCAATGATTCATCATCTGAATTAAGTGCTTCAAAAGCAATACCTCAGGCACCTCTTTCAAGGCCTCAAAAGAAAGGACCTCCGCCTGTCCCTAAAAAACTTTCCTCTAAGATCGCTGCGTTCCATGAAATTCTACAAAAACAACAGATGAAGGATCTTGAAACGAAGGGCAAGAAAACAGTATTAAGTGAAAAAACAGAAAAACCACCATCAAAGAACATGAATTTTATTAATAATTTGAATAATTTAATTTCCATACCAAATATGGTACCTCCAAGTACCACTTCGATTCCTGTCAGTAATCATGATGATAGATTGCAAGATAGTAGTACAGTTGTACCACATGATAACTCTGAACTAAATAAATTAACACCGAAGAAAGAGCTTCAGGATGTACGTCAGCGGAGAGCTAGAGGACCTAGAGGTAGAAAACTTCCATCAAAAGTAAACGATATAACTAAAATAGTTGTTAAAAATGAAAACTATGTCGTTCAAGTAAGACCATTGTGGTCTTTGAAATGTGTTGCTAAAAATTCTACGGTTTCTATTATTGGAAAACATAGTCCTATTGAGACAGAAAATGAGGCACAGGACAATCAACAAAACAATACTTCAGATATGGAAATTCAATCAGCTACAGACGAGAGTCTAACCGAAGAAAATTTGGATATGAACGTAATAAATAATGCCTCATCAGAAAACCATCTAGACTCGACAGTATCTCCAACTGATAGTGTCCTGTCTCGAGACGATGAATGTGACGGTGTAATCTTAGAGATGGAAAAGGATTTTGAAACCACTGCTGAAAAAGAAATGCAAGAACAATTCATTAAAGATGATGGCCAGTTAGCTAGCAGTATTGGTAACACACATTCTGTTAATTTAGGAACAGCAGAGGTCGATAACTTGAAGCAGGTTGTTACAGATATTACTGTGAAAGACAGTATTAGTTTAGATTCAAATTAAGGAAAGGGAATTGAATTTTCCAGTGTATCTATAAATAATTGAGTATTTTATAATTATGTCTGTATGTTTGTATATAAATACTTCACTTTTTATATTTGTTTTCCTTTCTGTATGTGTGGTAAATTGTAAAATCCCGCACTTTTTACAGAAAAAATAAAAAAAAATAAAATAAAAAAAAATATATTATGTCTAACCTAGTAATGTGTTTTAAAATTCGCTCTTGTTATTTCTATAATACGCATGAGTGTAATAATCAGTAACTTGATAAATATAATAATAAAAAAGTAAAACCACCTCAACTTATTCAGTAGAGTAAATTCACAGAGTAAAAAAGGTAAATATATACCAGCCAGTAAAAATAGAAATAATATCAAAGTTTGTGTGGCAATCTCCAATTATTAATTATCCTCTCTTTTTCAATATATAAAAATGAAAAGTATCAAATAAATGAACAAGTAAAAAAGACATGGAAAATGAATAGTGCTAGCAACAACATTTTGTTCTATCACTTGGAATACTAAATTATCGAGTTACTTTGTAACAACACAATATGAGGTAATCACTCCAACATGATAAGGAAGAACAAGATAAACCTATAGTATCATTTAAATCAATATTTAATGGATTGCTTAGAATTAATTCTTCAGTTTCAATAATACCTATATTAAGAATTGGGTCGCTGTTAGCCGTTATATTTGTCTGTGAGAATATTTGCTGTGATGATATTATTAATGAAAGTCGTTGTATAGTTTGAGCATGTACAATTGGTGTTTCGTTTATTTTATTAGTATTCGTATGATTTGGTTTTGTATGTTGATATGAATGATCTATATTTGCATTCAAATCGTCGTTTGTTTGATACAAGTGGTAACAATTCTACATCATCATTCAATTGAGATAACCTTGAAGATAAAGACCGTGGGGAGGAAAATAAGTTAACATGATTGTCAGATACTACGATGTCTGTGGTAATGTTAGTATCATTGATGGTAATAGAAGCACTCAGAGTAGCAGTATGGGATAAGGTTAAAAGTATTGGGTTAGAGGGATTAGTCATGTGCGTATCAAGATCTATATGGTTATTCACTTTTAGTGAATCGGATAAATTGACCAGCTGTTTATATTCATTTAATAATATATAATATTTTTGTGTATATCTAATGTATGGATTAAATATTTCTCTTTGAACTCAGCAAAGAAGGTATTTATGTTATCCAATAAGTAGTTAGTAAGTTCTTACACGACAGTTGAACAACGAATAGAACATTGTTTTCATTTATTTGATAATATTCCGAGCTTTGAAAATTATTTAGTGATAATATTTTTGTTTCTTTTTATATTATATTAGTTTTCTCTTTATATAGAACTCTATAGACGCTTTAAAGTTACCTTTCTTATTGCTTTAAACATAGTTTTCATATATATATTGAAACTAGGTCTTACGTAATACTTCAAACAGAAAACAAAACAAAAAGGTGGAAAGGGAAAGAATTGCAAGTATCTGTTTGTGACAAGTAATAACTAATGATAGGCTGGTAAGTGAAATACATAGACACACAATATTTTTCGTGGATAAGCTGTTAGAAATAGCCGAACAAATATAAATATAATTTTTATTTATTTATAGGTAATCATACACAATGATCTATATAATTTAAATATATGTATTTACCTTTGCCTAATGACATGGTTAAATGGGGGGGATAAAAGTAAAAAGAGTATTTTTTTTTTTTCATTTAGGATTCAATTTTTCATTTTCAATTTCTTGAACGATTGTATTAATTTGATCTAAAGTCAAATTTTCTATTTGATTACCAGGTTTCACCACAGTTATTTCGATATTTTTAGCACCTGTTTGAACAACTTCTAACAAGGCTTTTATTGTCAATTTAATTGTGTCTTCTACGGTAGAAGGTGGATTCCTTGGATCATAATTTTTCTCTAAGAATTCTCTAACGGTCTTTGAATTTCTACCGATAGTTTGCGCAGACCAAGATGAATAAATCCCACTAGGTTCGGTCATATATAGACGTGGCACTTGATCACGTGGACCATCAAACCCAGCGATCAAAGTGGATACACCAAAGGGTCTCACACCACCAGACTGTGTATATTTTTGTTGAATACCTGCAACATAACGAGTCATATATTCAATGGACACAGGGTCCTCTAGAGTCAATCTATGTGATTGTGCTTCCACACGAGCCTTTTCAATTAAAATACGTGAATCTGCATTTAAGCCTGCAAATGACAATACCACATGATCGTCAATCTTAGCTATTTTTGATGGTGTGATTCTAGGATCTTGTAGTTTAAGGGTGGATCTACGTTCACAGCCAAGTACCACACAGTTTAAACCTTTGACACCAACGGTACAGGTACCTCTCTTTACTGCCTCCATTGCATATTCTACTTGAAAGATATGCCCATCAGGAGAAAAGATTGATAATGCTCTATCGTAACCACTCATTATTTATTTATTTATAGGTTATATTTTTCTTTTTTTCGATTTGTGTTGTTATTATTATTATTAATGATTATGATTTATAGTATTATGTGTTAATTATATTTAGCTTATAACCAAAGAGGAGGGGAAAAAAAAAGTTTAGATTTGGAGAATACAAAAAAAATGGTCAATATTTATTTATTAGCCATATATATACTTATCTTGAATTGTCACCAATTCTTCGTGAAACCGTTTAACAAAGGAATTCAATGTTCAATATCAGATTATAGGAACAAATCAATAGTATTCACACTCAAATTGAAAATATGTTGTGTGTTATTATCGAGGATGGGATGCACAACTTTGTTTGCACAAACAAAAAATCAAAAAAAAAAAAAAAAAGACAGCAAGAAAACACCAAAATATTAAGACCGCGGGCAACAGTCGAACCGCCACCCGTTTGGTTTGGTTTTCTTTTTTCCAAAGAAACTGTGAAGAATCACAAAAGAAGGTAGAACAAAGGGGAAAGAAGAAAAGGTTGATGGTTTACACAGCTATATGAAGCAAAAGTGTGACCATCTATTGGATTTGTAACAAGCATTAATGGAAAGAAGAACATTAATTAGATTTCTTAACACCTTTGCCACTAACATAGAGTTGTTTTCTCAGCCTTTTTTCTTCTGATAAAATAACTAGTTATCAAGATACTGCTGTACACTATATTGAGAATAATTGGGTTAATAATATACTGCTCCCATTCTTGCAAGGTTTCATGTTGGATTTCGGTGAACTTACTACGCATGAATTAGGATTTAGATTCAATTAGTTCAGATGTCCTGTGACTACAAAAGTCTTCCCTCAATCTAGAGTAAGAAAGGTCTCTACTGTATTATTATAATGTTTGCAATATTTGCAATTGTATAAATACGTATAATTATATATGTGGATTGGAATTTCCATCTCACTTTATTCTTTAGAAATATCGATCATCGGTTAATTCCAGTTTTTTTATTTATATGTACACACATATTAATAGTGTAGTCTTATCTATAAATTAAAGTTTTTTTTTTTTTTTTCTTGTTTCAAATTTTCCATTCGTCATTCTCTTCTTTGTTTAGAAGTGAGGAAATTTTCATCTCTGAATTCGAGTCTTTTATCTTTTCCATTAGTGAAAAATATTTAACATGACTATTTTTTTTTTCATTTCTTTTACACATACAAAACTATCCATACATTCACATGAGTGTATATACAAGTGCATGTATTAACAGGTTTTTACTAATTTTTTGGTATTAGAAATTCAGTATCTATAATCCAGTATCTACACTAATAAGCATATTTACAGTTTCATTATAAATTGGTTACTTCTCTTCACCCCCCCCCCCCCCCCCCACTTTTTCATAAATTAACCTGATCTCTCAAAATTCCCATCATTATGACTTATTATGTGGTTGGGAATCCAACTGTAAAATGTATAGTGATTAAATCTCTGAACACCCCACTGATTACAACATCTGTCTTAAATAGAAGATTTTATAGTACACAAAATACACTATTTAATAAATCTATCGGCACAACCAATTCACCAAATCTACAACCTCCACACCAACCATCAGAAAAAAAGACTCGTTTGGATAAACTTAAAGAAGGTGTAAAACATTATGTAGATGGAACCAAATTATTAGGTTATGAAATTAAAGTGTCTACCGCTCTTTTAGGGAAACTCATAAGTGGATATGAATTGACACGTAGAGAATCTAATCAACTGAAACGTACCATGTCTGACTTGTTTCGTCTAATACCTTTCTCTGCCTTTGTCATCATTCCATTTGCAGAATTATTTTTACCCGTTGCACTTAAATTTTTCCCCAATTTACTACCTTCCACATATGAATCATCACAACAAAGGAAAAGAAAACAGTTGAAGCTAGTAGAAATGAAACAGTTAAGTGCTAAATATATTAAAGATACTTGGAAGTTGAATCAAGTGGAAAAAAATAAGTCTATTTTGCCTGATGCTGTAACTACACAAAATAAAGCTTTATTTGATGCATTCTTCAATAAATTGTACATGGGTAAAAGAATTCCATCGATGAATATATCTTTTACTACACATGAATTGAAAAGTGTGGCTTTATGGTTTAAGAATGACACCATATTAGATAATTTATCAAGAGATCAATTGATTGCTATGGCTAAATTTATATCAATCACTCCATGGGGTAGTGATAACATGCTTCGTATGCAAATTAGATTGAAATTGAAAAGTTTGATTGATGATGATAAAAGATTAGATTATGAATCAGTAGCATCATTAACCCCTGAAGAGTTACATACAGCTTGTATATCTCGTGGTATTAAAACTTTCGGTTCTGAAGTCACTCAAGATTCTTTACGTCGTGACTTGGATGCTTGGTTACAATTAAGGTTGAAAGATCGTATTCCTAGTGTGTTGTTAATTCTATGTTCCACATTTACTTTTAATGCAAATAGTAAAACGCCATGGCCATACGATAATATGACTGTTCAATTATCTGGGGATGTAGCCAATCCAAGAATACAATTTTATTATAATGCCCTTTTACAAGTATTGGCATCAATTCCTGATCCTGTATATAATATGGCTAAGTTAGATATTCATGAAATTATTATTCCAAAGGGAGATAAAGCCACAAGAGCTCAAGAAGATGAATTTAAATTAAAAGCTTTGAAAGAACAAGAAGAATTAATTAAAAAAGAACAACAGCAGGCACAGGTAAGAAAAGATACCAATCTACAGCAGAATCAACCTGCTGACTCAGAAACCTCTTTAGATGATGATAACAACCAACCTACTTCTGGTGGGGAACAATAAGTGATAGTGTTGTGGTATTAGTACTGATAATGATTTGATTATATATCCTTGTTTTAGTCATCTATTTTTGTTTTTTCTTTGTTTTTTTGTTTAAATATATATTATTAATACACATAAAGAGATATAGTTCAGTCTATACAATGAGTTATGCATTACAAATTCAGTCATTTACATGCCCTTTCTATACTTTTATTTATTTTGGCACTTTTCAAAGTTTCTCTCCCTGTCTTGTTGTAAGTTTCATTTTATTAATATTGTCTATTATCGTTAAGAATATTTATCAAACCCTCTTAGAAACGCAGTTCTAGACGGGTCTTGTGACTATCTCTAGACCTATGAAACTGTAATTTGCCGGAAATATACTTCAACAAGCGGAATTTATTTTGTTATTGCCAAACATCGTAAAAACTTTCCGGAGACATCCTTTTTTTTTTTTAGAGTATTGGCGGAATTGATATCGAACATTTGTGGTAAGAAACCGTAGGGGGAGGGGGGTTCAAAACCGAGCATTGACTTTTTGCGCCCAACCCCTCCTCTTCCAAAGGGAAAACAAAACAAAACAAAAAAAAAATAAGCAGACAAATTTTCAAAAATTTTGTCGTTGTCTTCAAATTCTTTGGACGTAAAATATTAGTAATATGACCAGTTCGTTTTTGTCTAAAAATTTTTAAAGATTACTAATAAACAACGTCATGAATTTCATTGATTATGTGATGGGGGAAACACTATATATTTAGAAAGTAAAATAAATAAACTCTCTTTTTTAAAAAAAAAAAATCTTGGTGTGTTGAACTATTTCATTCCTTCAGACAGCAGTATACATTAATGCACTTCTGTTTTTATTTACCTTAATAAGATTTATTTTGGTTTGTGCTTTCATTATTTTATTTTCGGAAGAACTGCTTTTAGGATTGTTTGGAAATTTTTGAGATAACCTGGATAAAAAGAAGTTCTATCAAAAAGAAAAAAACCTAGGAACTGTTTTTATTTTTTTTTTTTTGTTTGTTTGATTGGTAATTATGAGCGCTGTAGATGAGTCTTCACAGGAGACAAAGGAGCAACAACAAAACGGAAATGAAGATGTTTCCTCATTAAAAAATTTAGATGTGATTGCAAAGAGAAGAAAACAGAACAGAGAGGCACAGAGGGCTTACCGTGAGAGAAAAGCGCATAGAATACAAGTGTTAGAGAGATCAATGGGTATCTTGCAAGATATGGTTACAGCATGGGAGAAAAAGTATAATGATCTAAAAGTACAATACGATGAACAAACTGTCGAGTTAAATGCTCTTAAAATGCGATTACAAATGGGTGATAGAGTTTCTGCGATTTCTGGATCCTCGAATGAAGATATAGATAAGGATTTTGAACAGTCTTCAAATAGATCTCTCAGCTCCTTGGCCAATTTTATCACAAAAATTCATCCACCACCAACACCCACGACAGTAAAATTAAGAAGTGTTGAAGAACCAGATTCTTCAAATACTTTTGAAAGAATTAAAAAATATATGATAGGAGATAAGCCATTGTCAGTAGACGCATCATCAGGTAGGAGTAGAGAATCTTATCAAGGATCTGTATTGCCTTCTCTTATGGTATCGAAACCGTTGCATTTACGTGGACACGTCAAAGAGAATTCGTCTGAATGTGTGTTAAATAAGGGAAACAATAATTATAGTCGTCTTTTGTATATGTTAGATAGTATATCAAAAAAGACGACAGCGTCTTCAATTCCAAATCAAGGTAAAAATAATGATGTGGAAGGTAAAGATCCATCACACTCATCATCCGTCACACTACAGTAATATATTGTTAGGAAGATTTATACTGGACACCGAAAAAGGAAATTATAAATGGTAGGGTAACAATAGGTTACACATAGTTAAGAATATAATATGATACGATAGGATCAACATGAAATAACCTTAGTGGCTGTGTAAACTCGTCGTAACACGGAATCTCATTTAAGAGGAAGTATTTCTGTTCTAGTCACTCATTAAGTTTACCATAAACCCACTTTGTGTTCTTTATGTATCTTATATACAGAGAAAGTGAAGCTAATAACAAGCTTTTAAGGTATATAACTCGTTAATACATATTTAAAGTATTTTCTTAAGAGAAATATATCTTACATATTCATTTCATGGGTAATTGATAGTTCATTATGTCAACCAACTAGGAAAGTTGAAATTTCTATTTAGTTCACAGGGTGGTATATTATATTCCTGATGATAAATTTAGTATTTAGATGTTTTGTTTTCTGTGGTATCATTAGGATCAGGTTATATGCAGCTAGAATCTTTTTTGTTCATTATATCTTATTCTAGAACCCTCCATTTTAACAAGTATACACGTATTGTAATATATTTTGATTTTGGAAATAGTTTGGTGTGGTAGAAAAACTAGGAAAGGGGGAGTAATAGACTTTTCCTAGTACTTTTTTGATGAACTTTATTTTTGTCCGTGACTTGGTTTATTTTAAAGATAAAAAAATATTTAATTGGTATTATAAACTTATTTAATCTTATTTTAGCTTAAACCAAGAGGATGAGAAACTATATTACAAAACTTAGAGCATTTAATTAGATATTATACTTTATAAGGTAACCTACGAAAATATTTTAATTAATTAATCATATTAGCTATTTTACTATGTTTTGTTCTTGTGACATCCCATTACAAGAAGTATGAGTCTAATGTATTTTTCCAAATCTTTTTGTTATATTTTTTGTAACGTTGTTATCCAAGGAGAGTTTATTTGTGGCGTATGAACTTGCGAGATATAATTGTTGAGAATGAGCGCCTGTAGTCATTGGATATATAGTAAACATTCTCAATATTATATTTATTAGATCTAGTATACAAAAGTTATAATAAAGTTCTTCGGTTTCTTTCTTTATATACAACGTAGAAGTAATAATGTACAAATATTGTAAATAAGACAAAAATAATTGATGATGAAATCCTTGGCTTTATATATGTTAATATTAAGCCATTTTCCTCTACGAACAGTAAGATATTTAATAAACAAACTCAACAACATTTCGTGACTTCGCAACAATTATTATTCAACAATTTATCGTTTCGCGTCTGCTAAAATCTTATTGTTCTATCTATTTCGTTCCATAACATTATATTTCAACAATAATGGTATCTTGAGAAGCTACTGTGAGAACGACTATGCAACGTTATAGATAGACGAGAAAGAAATAGGATTATATACTTTTGTGTATTGACTATTTAGTCTAGTTATTATTATCTATGTACTTTGAGAAGAAATGGGTAGGTTTTTAATATCCTGAGTAAGGTTGGACATAATGGTAAAGTAGATCTGTTGAAATTATTAGATAATAGTATAGTGGTAAGTAATCAAATAAAACTTCTTCGGTTCTTTTTGCTAGAATGATCTTATACCTATATACGAAGTATATCATTCTTCTAGAAAGAGAAATGTGTGTAACGCACAATCCTCACGGGTGATAATTTTTCACATACTTCGTAAATACCAAAGATGAAACAAAGGATATTATGAAAATATTTTTCCAGAAGTAAAAACATATAAATGGGTAACCTTGCTCATTTAATTTCCAATCTGGATGAAGAATATATATACTTTATTTCTATACATTATTTATAGTTATATAATTGTTTATTCCCGGGTAAGAGATCGAAGGAAAATTATTCTAAATATTGATAATAATAGTAATAAATAATAATATCATACATCATGATCCAAGACGCTAATAACATGTATAATAATATTCTTCATCCAGAGGACTTTTCTATGCATGATAACTATACCTACGATAAACCTATATACTATCAATCCTACCTCTTTTTTCTTTATATATAGGATTTTTTTTGGAAGAAAAAAATATATTTCAGATATTTGTGAACGGTTCTAGTATAATAAATAAACAATCAGTAAAGTAATTTCCTAAATTGGGGGAAAATAAGTATATTTTTATTTAAATAACTAGATTTTTCTATTTTATTTAAGAATATTAAGATTTACACCTGTGGTCTAATCCAGGGTAATTACAAAATGAAAATATTCCTGATACAATTGTTTAGGATTGGTTTAGAAAAATGAGGGTTAATATCACTTTTCTAAACTTTCTTTTTGAAAAATTTTACAAACATATAAGGTTGAGATATTACTGTGACTCAATGAAAATTATGTGGAAAATATAAATAGTCGAGGCACAGAAATTAGAAATAATTTCTTTTATCTATCACTTTATACTCTTTTCATGGTGTAACAAATAATGTTTGTATTATTTAATACATGTGAGCGACTACTTATAAAATATAAGGTTTATAATGTTCCGTTATAACTTATAGGTTATTACTCCACATCTTTTAAATCGTAACAATGTATAATAATATTGTACATCCCGAGAAATTTTAGATTGGATGTTTAAGTCAAATATAAATATGTAGTTAGAAATTTGGAGGGAGTGTATAAATCTTACCTCTCCAAGCTATTAGTTAAGGACGTTGTTTCATAAACATATTGTTCCCTGGACAATATAACTATGTGATTTTCAAGTTCACAAAAGTAGTAATTTATAAAATTTTTTCATATAGGTACTCCAATTATTCTAAAAATTCTGACAATATTAGATAGAAGAGCCTAATTACAGTTTTAATAATATTCAATTAAAAAATTGAAAAGAGAGATAGCATATATACCTAAACATGTAATATTTATTGTTCTACTGTCTATTACGTTGTCTATTTCTTTTTAAAGCAGATCCTCGTAAGATATATTTCCCTTAAGAAAATACTTCAAATATGCGTTAACGAGTTTTATACCTTAAAAGCTTGTTATTAGCTTACTTTCTCTATATGTATGAAACATAATGAACGTAAAGTGGGTTTATGGTAAACTTAAAAGGTGACTAGAACAGAAATACTTCCTCTTAAATGAGATTCCGTATTACGACGATTTTACAGAGCCACCAAAGTTATTTCATGTTGATCCCATCGTATGATATTATTTTCTTGACTACGTGTAACTTATCGTTATCCTACCATTTATAATTTCCTTTTTCGATGTCCAGTATTAAACTTCCTAATATCCCTCGCGATTCCTTTCTTTCTTGCCAATTTATACACTAAAAATAAACTATTTTTCGAGAACAATAGGTTACAAAAATATGCCCACCAAAAGAAGGAAAGTTTAATTTTCATGTGTAATATCCGGGAAAAAGTAAGAGGTGACTCTAACTTTACAATCCTGTTACCGTGAGGGTAACCGAACATCACTGTTGTTTTTTTATTTGCGTCGTCGTCGAGTTGTCCAGTCTGTCGTAGCTTACTTAAGAAAGGAACTTATGAGTACGTGGATTAGGAAGGAGAATACATGTATATAGTTTATATAGATATATATATATATATACATATATATATAGAGAGAGAGATAGACATATAGAGATAGATAGAGATATATAGATATAGATCTTTACTCATAGATAGAATTATTATCTATCTAGCCAATACCTCTATTATTATAGTTTATCTACAGAATCCAAGTTCTTCAACAGTACTCTAAATAGGGATTAGAGTGGAGCCATTAGTGTAAGAAATAAAAGTATATATTAATATCTCTCATAGTAGATCTTCATGTATTACATAGACTTCCATCTCTTATTTTTCCCGGATTTCACAAAAATAACGAAAATTACATATAATTAAAATGCTTCCAATCGGATTCGAACCGATGATCTCCACATTACTAGTGTGGCGCCTTACCAACTTGGCCATAGAAGCTAGAAATATTGTGGTTTGTTGTAATCGACAACCGAATTACAATAGTTAGAAAAAAACCTTATTAGAATTGGATAATAGTATGTATTGGCAGACCGCTCTCTATTTAATTATATATTTAGCCTAACGGGCTTCTTATTACTTAACCTATATATCTTAACCGAACGGGTTAAGTTCTTTCAAAATTCTGATCCTAGACGGGATCGAACCGAGGACAAGGTGAACCGAACAATCCTTTTACCAAACGGGTTAAAGGGGTTCGACCGCTATCTATATATAAATATATAAATAAACAATATATATAATGTACAAATATAAAGGAAATATAAATAAAATTATAAACAGAAAATGAGGACGAACTTGGGGAACTTGAATCTAAAAAATTTTCTCCTTTTATATAAAATATTTGTCCACAAGTTTGCCTCGAAAATAACCAACTTGAGTTCGATGAAAGGGAAATAATATAAAAAACAACATTGATAAGAAAAACAATAAAAAAGCTAAACCACATAACACTGAACTGAAAGTGTGTTACGTGTTCAATACAAAAACTACTGGTGAGGTGACGTCGTCCCCTCGTGTCCTATAATAATAATAACCTTGGAGGTATTTTGGGCACGAAAATAAAAGAATAAAATTTCCCGATTAGGAAACACCTACAACATTGTTTGTTGTATAGTGAGATATAGAAAATTCTAGAATTAGGAAGAGTGCTGACAAATACAAGTTGCTGACAAATCCAATTGCTGACAAATCTAAGTTGCTGACAAATCCAAGTTGCTGACAAATACAAGTTGCTGACAAATCCAATTGCTGACAAATCCAAGTTGCTGACAAATCTAAGTTGCTGACAAATACAAAGTGCTGACAAATACAAAGTGCTGACAAATTCCTACGACATTGGCCAGACCTGAAACAAATCTTAGCTAATACCAACTGAACATAGCTTGTCTATTGTTCCTCTACTTCTTAGCTATCTAACCCATCCTAGTTCCCAAACATATATAAAGGACACCTTCTCCAACATTCAAGTTTCATCTTCTGGTCCTTTCCTTGTGTAATATTGTATAATATATAGGAATAACGAACTAAGTAAGAACCTACTATCGTATATAGCCGTTTAATATATTAACTAAGACCGTTAGTAATTGACTTACCGTTTGTATCAATTACTGTCTTCGAACCATTATAATATCCGTTAGATATTCGTTGCGCTTCCCGTACCATATTATAGACTTACCACTTTACACTTTACTACATTGTTTGTTGTAGGTTGGAATAAGGATTTAATTTGAAACTTGTATGACAGACTATCGAACGGATAGTAATTGTAATATTGTTATTATATAAGGACGTTATATAATTTGTCACTTCTTCTATTTAGTTTATATAATAAATATATAAAACTATAAATCAGACATGAGTGTCTTTTCAAGTTTGAACAATTGGGTCTTTATATATAAAAGGAAAACTATAATTTTTTAACTGTTTAACTTAATGTTTACTAACGTTCAATAATTTCTTTTCAATGGACGAAAACTGTTCGTTTAAAAACAATAGAAATTTATCTTCATAAATTTCTTAACCATAGTAAATTCTTATTCCAATTTCGTTTATTTTACATTCTATTGTCTTCCTTGTAATATTTTTGTTGGAAATAATGATCTTTTATCATTATTTACAATGATATTTTGTTCTATAATTCAGTTATTTGAGATTTATTATGTGGTGTACGGATCTAGAATTATAAGTTACGATGGATGAATGAAAACTTCTGATTCTCGCTAAAAGTAAAAAATTTTTAAGAAAGAAGAAAATACTTTTAAACATGTGTTTGTACAATTCTATGTAATATTGTATGTAACATTTTATACAAAGAAAAAAGAAGTAATCAAAATATAAACTAAAATGTCAGACATTACCAAGGACGCCAAGTGCTCCAATTTCCATCATGGTAGCGTCGCTAAATTAGATTCTGAGCATCAGGAACCTTCTGGAAAAGAGCAATTATTGAAGGAAATGGATAAGATGCAACAACAACTTGCTGAGATTATGGGAGATGACAAGTTAACAATCTCAGAAAAATATGCTAAGACTAAAGAATTAACTGAATTGTTAAATTTGGTAAAAAATTTTGTGAATATAAATATTGATGACGGAGCTAAGAATGAAGAACAAAGCATAACATCCACAAAATTGACTTCCGTACTAGACGAGATGGAATTTGAGGAACAAACTCATCATGTTTTATTAATACAAAGAGATGAATTTGGAAATTTTTATCAATTTGTTAACTTGAGAGGAGAAAAGATTAAGCATTATTATGATAATTCATCTTATAAGTTTGATAAAAAATTGGAAACTATCGAAGATATTCCAAATTGGTTTAGAGCTCTATCTAGATATCTAAGATCTTGGAAATTTGACGATATCACTAGAATTAATAGTGATATTAATATCGATAAAAATGAAGATGAAATTATTAGACAAATTATCTGTAGTTCAATTTGTGGGGACATGAACGACCATGAATTTGATAATAAAACTGGAGTTGAATGCATTTTGTATATCAAAGATTTACTACGTCAAGATTTTGACAGGATCACCAAGGACAGAATGTGGGATGAAATTATGATTGATGAATTTTGTTCTGATCCTGATTCCATTGTCAAGGAATTGACGTATATGGTTAATATTGAAGTTTGGAGTCATGATGATAGCGATTTTATCAAAATGAATTCTCGATTCTTAAATAGTAAAATTCGTGAGTGCCTATCGGATGGATTGTACATGAAGTTGATAACCAACTTTTCATCAGGTGAATTGAAAGGTAATATCAAGGAATTGGCAACTGACCGATACATCATGGCTGTTAGAGACACAGTGAAATTGAATAACAAAAGATTCCGCCAATCCAGAGGTTTAATTAGATTGGAAAAGAAAAAGTGTGATAATTGTGGTTCATATCTCCACTATGCAAAAAACTGCAAAATGAGATATAGATTCAGTACTTATCCATATAAAAATTCCTCCAACCAAATTGATTCCTCGGATCAAAATGGTAAACTTAGGCTTGAAGGTGAACATGCCGCTGAATACTAATTTAAAAACACCAGATAAGTCAAGTGGTGGTGTTAAGAGAATTAGTCATAATAAGAAAAGGAAATCTGATACAAGGAAAACTAATGGGAAAGGACAAATCCATAATATGGTAAGAGATGACAAAGACCATATTAGAGATAACGAAAAGAATGTGAAATTAATGGAAACAGTTTTAGAAAATAAAAGCAAAAGCAAAAGCAAAAGTACAAGTATAAAAAATAAACAAAAAATTTTAAAAACTAAGATAAATTTAAAGATTAAGAGTCAAACAGACAAGAATTTCGAAGATAAACAGTTTGCTGAACAGGGTATTATCAGGAAAATAAATAATAGTGGAAAAATACATGATAAAGTAGTGATCGATACAGCTGCTGGTATTCACCTGGTACACAATAAAGATTGGTTACATGATTATACAAAATTGATAAAAGCACCTGAATATTGGGGAGTTGGAAATGACACAGAGCCTATCAATATTCCGGGAGAAGGTATATTATACATAAAAGTAGGCAATAATAGGTCAATTGGTGTGTCAGCTTTTTACTCTCCTGATCAGGAAGCTACCATATTGTCCGCTGATAAATTATATCATGAAACTGGAATCACATTAGATAGAGGATATAACTCTTTAATTAGTGAAGAATACAAGTTCAACACAGATACTTTCAAAAGTGGAAACACAGTGTGGGTTGATACTGAGAAAATTATAGACGTTGAAAAAGGAAAGAGAAATGTAATCAGAGCTATAGGACCGCAGAATCCATTAACCTACAAGCCTAAAATAAGTCTTCTAGAAGCTCATTTAAGATTGAATCATTTTCCAGCTAATGGTATTATTAAGTCTATCAATATGAATAATTTTGATGATGTACAAGAAATCAAAGAAGGTAGGAAGACAATGAAAATGTGGTGTGAAATTTGTTCTTCAGGAAGAATTCATAGACATTTTCACTACACTGGGTCTATGAACCACTATTCACAACAAAAGTTACCTGGTGAGTCATGGAGTCTGGATATATTTGGTCCAGTTCCACATGTGAAAGAACGGTATATATTGATCATGATAGATAATGTGTCAAGATTTATTATCGCAACGACACATACCAAGAAAACTCAAAATGAAATTGGTGATCAAATTGACTATAATATTCGTTGGGTCGAGAAACAATTTGAT
Organism: Arxiozyma slooffiae; assembly: GCA_017347545.2. Taxonomy (NCBI): domain Eukaryota; kingdom Fungi; phylum Ascomycota; class Saccharomycetes; order Saccharomycetales; family Saccharomycetaceae; genus Arxiozyma; species Arxiozyma slooffiae. Next base: position 271,127 of record JAFHAQ020000010.1, on the reverse strand, counting down.
ACTTCTGTTAAAGAATTAATTATGGATCGCGGGAAGGAATTTGATAACCAGACTGTAGAATCTATGGCTAATAATAAAGGAATAAATGTTATATACACCTCTACTGAAGATCATCAAGCCAACGGGAGAGCTGAGAGAAGTATTAGAACGATTATTGAAGATACAAGGACATTACTTTTACAATCTCAACTTTCTTTGAGTTTCTGGACCTATGCAGCTAAGGCTGCAGTAAATGTCAGAAATTGTGTATACAACAAAAATGTCGGAGAGTCTCCATTGATGAACATAAGTAAACACTCAGTGAGAATTAAATTAAGATCGTTTCTACCTTTTGGTGCACCTGCTATAATATGGGATCATAGAACGAAGAAAACAGAAGCACCCGGGAAAAAGGCTGTGACATTATCAAAGGATCCAAATGGATTTGGGTATTACTTTTATGTTCCAAAAGAAAGAAAAGTTATAAGTGCTACCAATTACCTTCTGCCAGATTATTCCATTGATCATGGACAAACTGGACGAAATCAAGAAAAGGATATTATTGGTACGTTTTTGGAACACATGAAGAGAAAAATAGGAGATACCAATGATGTCAACTTTGACAAAAATGATATTACGAATGCCTTACCAATGGATAATGAACCTAAGAGTGATGATGAAGATATCGAAAATGAAGATGATAGAAGAATTATGGAATACCTCTCGTATAATGAGGACAGAGAAGGAGATAAGAACGAGTTGAGTCTACATCCAAACGATATAGAAAATGCAGACCTTGATAGTCTATTCGATGATTTTGATGAAGAAATATATGAGAGAAAAGATATTGAAGCAGAAATAGATGATAGAGACGATGTTGAAGAAAAAATATATGATAGAGAAGATGTTGAAGAAGAAATAGAAGGCAAAGACCAATTGGAGGAAAGCGTTGAAAATACAGAAAATTTGGAAGAATTAAACTTAGGCAATAATGAATATCTGGAAAGTCTTAAAGATATAGATAATGTAAATGATGAAAATAATAATATGACTGATAGAGTTAAAAACGTCACACAAGAAGATATAATTGAAGAGGTGATAAATGAGACAGATGTTATTAATGACACTTTACCATCAACAGATGATACGGATACTATAAGTTACAATTCTGATAAACTATCTGACGTAGAAGAACAACAGAATTATACAATAATTCAGAATGGAGAACAAGAAGAAGCATCGAGTATAATGGTAGAAGAATTGAATAATGAACATGATATTCCATTATACACTGAAGAAGACAATAGGCAATTAATTAAAGAAAATTCTGATACTTCAATTGACAACAATTCAACCATAGAGAAAACTATCACAATTATAACAAAGAAAAATGATATCGGATCGCATTTAAAGGATGATACTCAAAAATCGAAAAAGCAAGATTCGTTCAAACACAAATTACTAGAGGAAGAATTAAACAGAAGCAACGTGCATACAATTTCGAAAACTGACCTAGAAAAACATATTGATAAAAAAGAAGCAGTGCATCCGAAAAAGGTCTTCAAGAAGAAAAAGGTAATTAGATTATTATATCCCGAACAAGATTGGGAAAACAATACAGTTGAATTTTTTGGAGAAAAGAAACCGACCAGAAAAATACGAGCACTATTTTTCAAACAAGCAATAACCAATAATTAAATTTACAGGAAAAGATTAAGTTTATTGAGGCGTACAATAAAGAATTGAATAATTTTGTTAACATGAAAGTCATTGATATGAATATTTCTATAGACAAAAAAAAGGTACCTAAGGACAAGATTGTTGGTATCAACACGATATTCAATATTAAAAGAGATGGTACATATAAAGCAAGAATAGTATGCCGTGGAGACCAACAATCTGAGTCCACGTATACAGATATCGACACTGCGATTTTAAACTTAGACTCATTAAAAATCCTATTAATCATTGCTAACAATAATCGGATGAGATTAAGGACGTTAGATATAAATCATGCATTCCTTTATGCAGATTTAGAGGAGGAAGTTTATATCACTCATCCGAAAAATCCAAAGGCAGTCACACCATTACGAAAATCTCTCTATGGATTGAAACAGAGTCCAAGAAGATGGAATATAACATTAAAAGAGTTTATGAATAAATTAGGATTGTTTGACAATATATATTCTCCTGGCCTATTTGTTTCGAAAGATAGAAAGATTATGATTGCCGCTTATGTTGATGACTGTGTTGTAGCAGCAGAGTCTGATGCAGATTTGGATAATATTATTGAAAAGTTAAAATCAAGATTTTCGCTAAAGATTGTTGGAACTATGGAAAATGATAAGCTTAGTACCGACATCTTAGGGATGGACTTAATTTATGACTACAACATGGGTAAAGTCACCTTAAGTATGGAAAGTTATATTGCTAAGTTACAAGATGAATATCCTCAAATAATAAATGATAAAATGAAAAAGGAAATTGTTCCATATGTTAATAACTATATAGTGGACCCAAAGAAAAATGATTTAATACTTGAAAAGAATGAATATAAGAAGAAAGTAAAATACCTACAAGAATTGATTGGTAAACTAAATTATATTAGGTCTAGGGGAAGAATTGATTTAGAATTTGCTGTTAGTAAAGTTGCTAGATTAGTACTATATCCTCATAAAAAGGTAATTGAAGCTACTGAGAAGATTTTAAGATACGTGTACAATACTAAAAATTTACGTACTGAATTTTTTAGAGAAAGTTTTGGGAAATGTTTGGATATAACCGTAATTTCGGATGCATCATTGGCCTCAGAATACGACTTGAAATCAAGATCTGGTGGATTAATATGGATTGGAAACAATTTCTTTTATGGATTCTCGAAGAAATCATCAATTATTTGCACTTCATCGGCTGAGGCAGAACTGGATGCTATTAACACTGCAGATAAAATTGCATTATTGTTAAAATTAAAATTAGAAAAGATCTTAGATGACCAGATCATTGAGTTGAGAGTTGTCACAGACTCAAAACCGGCACTTGACTGGTTATCACAAGAATATTTTAAAGCAAGAACTAAATTTTTAGGATTAAAAATTGAAAGATTAAAGGAAAGAATATGCTGGAATTATTACCATAATTAAAATTATTAAAGAAGTTTTTTCTTGAGAGAAAAGATTATTATGGTACAAAGTTTATATGTGATGTCTGGGTGTAGAGATATGAGTTTCCAAGAAAAACATTTTGTTTTTAGAAAATGAAAATTTTCAAAGATAAAAAGAGAAAAAGTAAAAGAAGAGACTTATTTATTTATTCATACTATATACATATACATATATATATAATTGCTAGATAAGAAAGACAAGCCACATATAACTAAAAAATCTAATGAGTTCAAGTCGTAAGGCCACAGGCGTCCAGTAGAATAAAAGACGAACAATGTAAAATCTTAAAAATTAAAGGTGAGGATAATCCGGCTGATGCACTCACCAAACCTTTACCCCGTAATAAATTTCTTAAATTAGTTGATATAATGCAACATGCCTTGACGCCAGAAATGTTGCTCCCACTAACTGTCCAGTGGAAACATGGTAATTCTGACAAAAATTAATATTTTGAACAGTTAGGGAGTACTAGAAAAACTGAATTACGGCGGCATGTTGGAAATAATAATCTTTTATCATTATTTACAATGATATTTTGTTCTATAATTCAGTTATTTGAGATTTATTATGTGGTGTACGGATCTATAATTATAAGTTACGATGGATGAATGAAAACTTCTGATTTTCGCTAAAAGTAAAAAATTTTTAAGAAAGAAGAAAATACTTTTAAACATGTGTTTGTACAATTCTATGTAATGTTGTATGTAACATTTTATACAAAGAAAAAAGAAGTAATCAAAATATAAACTAAAATGTCAGACATTACCAAGGACGCCAAGTGCTCCAATTTCCATCAATTTTTATTTTCTCATTTAATATGTATTTAATCTTCTTACAAAATTATTCTTCTAAAATTCATTTAGTTATTTCTGTTAAACCCTGACTTTTTATAAAACATTTCTTGAACTATTTATTGGAAAATCTCATTAAACCTATTTTATTTTTCTAAACCCTAACTAGTTTTTCTTTTTTATCTTTAATTCAAATTCACTGTACAACAGTTGTTTTGTTGTAGGTGTTTCCCAATCTGGAAATTTTATTGTTTTATTTTATTTTACTTTCGTTCCATTTTTCCATTGGTTTCTCCAATTATCGGTCGAGTTAAAAACATATCAACATTTTGGTCTTAATGTTGTTTCTAAAAATATCTCAACAGTTTATTATTAGCACACTAGGCGATGACGTCTTGATAACGTCATCTCTCCAGTAGTTTTGTATCAAACGTAACACGCTGTCGTTTCAGTGTAACGTGGCTTAGCTTTCTTATTTTTTTAAAAAAAATTGTTATCATTTTGTTGTTGACTCATTTTTGTATTTTTGTATTTTGGTCATTACTTCTTCGTTCTTTATTGTTTTTATATTATTAGCTGTTTTATGGTTTTTTATCTACTGTTGAATCCAAGTTGCTAGTCAATTCTATAGTTGAACTTGTGGTCAAATATTTTATATAAAAGGAGAACATTTTTATATTTCGAGTTCTCCAAGTTCGTCTGTATTTCTAGTTTATATTTTGTTATGTATTTTATATATTTATATATAAAAAGAACCAGAACACATAGGTATTACAGGTTCGCTAATACATTTTAACAGTTCTAATAAAGTTTTACTTAATATTGTAATTGGTTCCTGATTACAACATGTTTTGTGACATATGTAGTGAAAGTCAAAGAATATTAGTTAGATGTACGGATGTAAGACAACAGTCTCGGTTCGATTCTCGAGAGAAGCACATTCGTGTCGATGAAAAAGAAAAGAGTTTCAAGAAAGATTTGAGAAAAGGAGATTTGGAAAAAGGAATTACAAAAGTGGAGAAGAAGAACAAGAAGTGGAGAAGAACAATAAGGTAGGAAAGTAAATGTGAGAGGAAGAGGCTTTGAAATAATAATAAGGAAAAGAGTGACTCATTGGATTGATGTTTTGTTATGACCACGTGGATCAGAAGAAGTCGAGAACTAAATGAATTACAAATCAATGAAACAATAATTGTCTATCATTTTGTGTTTTCGTAGTTGCAAGAGCCATTAGGCTATTATTTTGTGTTTTCGTAACTGCAAGAACGTGTTTCCATGTTACTAAGACTCATGAGCAATTTTCTATTGTATCGAGGGACGCCTCATTGTGATACAATAATTTAAAACAAGTTTCATTAGACAATTTCTGATTCACATGTGGACATATATAAGTAGGCAGGATATCCGAGTAGATTCACGAGTTTGTGAGTTTATAAGAATCTTGTTTTACTTATAATTCCTTTATGTAATTTATATATATTTTATATAGAAGTAGGAAGACATGACAGGGAAATAAGCCCAGTATATAGTTATATAGTCTTAGGAGAGGTAAAGTCTATCTTAACCTTTTCTATTTTAATATTATATTTTATCGAATCCTCTATCCCAACCAGATTTCACAAAAAATGTTGTATAATTGCTCGAAGATTGATGATCTCCAAATGCTCCCCTAAAATAAGTCATTCGTTACAAGTGATTAAACGTATTAAGTGATCAAGACGTATAACATGACGACTCATTAAAATTATTGATTGAAAAGTTTTCACATTTTAGAAGATAAATTGAAATAAACAAAAAGTTAAAAATGTTAAGAGACAAATATGTTAATAGATTATACAATAGTCTGTTTAAACATAAAGAAGAAAAAAACAACAAGCAGTAAACGAAGAAACTGAGTACACAAGAACGTATATATCATTTTAATATAGTTTAAGACCGTTTAGTAATTATATACCGTTTGTAATAATTACTGTCTTTGATTTAATATATTGTTCCTAATAAATAACTTCACTGCGCTTCCCGTTTACTAAAATATTTCGTCTAAAAGACCACTTAACTTTACAACAAAAAATGTTGTAGGTGTTTCCTAATCGGGAAATTTTATTCTTTTATTTTCGTGCCCAAAATACCTCCAAGGTTATTATTATTATAGGACACGAGGGGACGACGTCACCTCACCAGTAGTTTTTGTATTGAACACGTAACACACTTTCAGTTCAGTGTTATGTGGTTTAGCTTTTTTATTGTTTTTCTTATCAATGTTGTTTTTTATATTGTTTCCCTTTCATCGAACTCAAGTTGGTTATTTTCGAGGCAAACTTGTGGACAAATATTTTATATAAAAGGAGAACATTTTTTAGATTCAAGTTCCCCAAGTTCGTCCTCATTTTCTGTTTATAATTTTATTTATATTTCCTTTATATTTGTACATTATATATATTGTTTATTTATATATTTATATAGAGATAGCGGTCTGCCAATACATACTATTATCCAGTTCTAATAAGGTTTTTTTCTAACTATTGTAATTCGGTTGTCGATTACAACATCTGGTAGCGTTATATTGTATTTTATTAATTTGTTATTTTGTTTTGTTATATTATATTAGTAATCTGTCATTAAAATGTCCACCCCTGGTTCCTTTACGCATAACACTGAAGAGTTCACTCAAGCTTCCAATCGTATTCCAACTAATACAACTACTGCCACTGCTGCTGCTGCTACTGCTCCTACTTACGTCGTTCAAGATATTCGTACTCCCAGACCATTCAATGGGTCCTCCAAGAACACGTTACAAATACAATCATTCCTCCAATCCCTAGAAGTTCAATTTGCCTTACGTGGTATTACTAGTGACTACACCCGTATCTACATCCTAGCTGCTAATCTAACTGATCGTGCATTAAATTGGTTTATAGGGTATGCCTCTAACCACAACATGACATACCTCACCTATGAGCCCTTCCTTCAAGATTTTAAGGCTGCCTTTGCTGGTCAAATTGATAATTATGATATACTTGTGAAACTAACCAACATTTCACAGAGGAACAATGTCGATGGGTATGTCCGGGAATTCCTTCAATATTCCAACTTGTTGGCTGAAGGTTCCCTTTCCCAACAAACCTTGGTAAATTTATTTATTAAAGGCTTAAAATTAGAATTAAGAAAAGACATTCGTCTTCGCCAGCCCCAGACATTATATGATGCCACTGAAGCTGCTAAAATTTTGGCTCACACAATTTCGAACGATGGTGGTCCTGCCTTTTCCAATCTTCCAACTCCATCCCAACCTGCTGTCATTACTTCGTCCGTTCCACAGTACCCTACCGATGCTGATGGTGATGTCATCATGAGTATCCATCGCTCCCACCCCCATAATCCTAACAGTCGTCGCCACTCCAATAACAGACGTTCTTCTACCAACAAAAAACATTCTTCATCCTCCATCAATCACTCCCACAACTACTATCGTGATCTTTACCGTCGTACCTGTATGAAGAACGGATTATGCTTTAAATGTGGTGAACCTGGTCATCAATCTCCTGCTTGTCCAGCGAGCAATCCCCAAAGACGTGCCTAGGTCGATCCACCATTGCGCTTCCACTTCCCACTCACATGCTTCCACTGCCCACTCACATGCTTCCACTTCCCACTCACATGCTTCCATTGCCCACCCACCTGCTTCTCCTACCACACTCACACCACCTTCTACTCCATTAGCAAACTATTCCACCACCACTAGCTCCACCATACCTCCCACTACTTCCATCACCTCTCCTTCTCCTACACACTCTCTTCCTATCATTAATGTCGTGGATACATCTTATTCCTTACATTCCACACCCACTGTCTCGACTCTCACTACTGCCCGATCCCACCCTATTGTAGGTTCACGTCTTGAATCTACCTGTTCCGTCAATCATGTCCCCATCTCTGTTCTCTTTGATACCGGTAGTCCCACGTCACTTATTAGCTCCACCATAGTCTCTCAACATAAATGGCCTACGTATCCAGTCAAACCCCTCAGATGGAAAGGTGCTCTACCTGGTTCTACTTCTTTATCCACCCATGCTGTCACTTGTTCACTACTACCTCCCAACACTGAGAAACCCATTACCTTTTCTGCGTACGTTAGTCATGACCTTAGTGATCAACTCATTGTTGGTAATCCTATCCTATCTCGTCACCCTATGCTACTCACTTCTCCATCCACCAACTGTACCTCAACTCCTACCGTCACCGCCATTGACACCCTCACTGAAGCTAATTCCACCCTCATCGATCTTTACCCCAATGACATTGAAGAAGTGTTTGTCCTTACTGCTACTGCTGTTCAGCCTTCTTATTCCTTTTCCCTACTTCCATCATCCTTCCAACAAGAATTTGCTTCCACTGTGTCGGACACCCTACCCCCTCATAGTGGTGAAACTACTTATACTCACGATATCCAACTGAAGGAGGGAGGAAAGCCTCCTCGTCTTCCACCTTATCGAATGACACCCAAACTTGAGCGGGAATGCCAATTACTGATAAAAGACTTACTCAAGAAAGGATTCATTACAGATAGCAAGAGTCCCGTATCATCTCCAGTCCTACTAGTAAAAAAGAAAGATGGTACTTATAGAATGGTGATAGATTATCGACAACTTAACAAAATCACCGTCAAAGATCCTTTCCCATTGCCCAGAATAGATGATCTCATGGCAAAAGTTGGTGACTGCTCTGTCTTTTCCGCCCTGGATTTACATTCAGGATACCACCAAATACCCTTATCCACCGATGCTCAACCTCTTACTGCTTTTTCAACCCCTTTTGGTCATTATGAATACAAGGTTATGCCTTTTGGTCTATGCAATGCACCTGCCACTTTTTCACGTTACATGAGTCGGCTACTTAGTGACTTACCCAATGTTTTTGTTTATCTCGACGACATCTTAATCGCCAGTCCAGACAAGGAATCACATCTACAACATTTACGGTCGGTATTAACAAGGTTAAAGAATGAAGGTCTTATTTGTAAAAGAAAGAAATGCTTCTTTCTACAAGAGTCTGTCGAATTTCTAGGTCATACATTGAATAAAAACGGGTTTTCCGTCCAACAAGACAAGGTCACTGCCGTACAAAAACTACCGATGCCGTCATCAATCAAAGCATGTCAATCGTTTATGGGAATGGTCAATTATTATAGGAATTTTATTCCTAAATGCAGTGAAATCGCCAAACCACTGTTTGATTTCGTTGGCAAAAAATGTCCCTGGGGAGCCGATCAAGAAACTGCAGTCATGATCCTGAAGAAAAAATTGTGTAACGCACCTACACTAGTCCCTTTTGTTTCTGGCAAAAATTATCGTCTTACTACTGATGCCAGTTATACAGCTATAGGTTCAGTGCTAGAACGACTAAATGAAGATGGTACATTATTTGGAGTTATAGGTTATTTCTCCAAATCCCTCAACTCTACTCAGCAAAACTATCCAATTGGAGACATCGAACTATTAGCCATTATTGAATCGCTCCATCACTTCCGCTACTACTTACATGGTCACAGGTTCATTTTAAGAACAGATCATATTTCTCTGCTTTCCTACAGGAACAAGTCAGAACCTTCGAAAAGGATAGCTAGATGGTTAGACACACTAGCCGAATATGATTTTGATTTAGAATATATCAAAGGATCCAAGAATGTTGTTGCTGATACTCTAAGTCGTCCGCTAGAAAATGGTGCTATCGAAATTTTCCCTCTTAGCCAACTCAGTCAGGTAAATCCCTCCTTATGGTTAAACGATTGGAAAGCTGACCCCTGGTCTGCTGCTGTCCTCACAAGCTTAGGTGCTATCAATTCCACACTGGTCGCTGCTGGAGATCAATCCCTGTTCAACAAATACATGAAACGACTAAAATTCTCCAAAACAGCTTTAGAACGGTACACTTTTGACGATGGCGTGCTCAAATACGAAGAACGAATTTGCGTCCCACAGTTACAACGGTCGAAACTACTCCACATATATCACGATAGTCTACTTCATGGTGGTCATTTTGGTGAATCAACGACGATTAATAAGCTACTACCCATCTATTACTGGCCTTCCATGACTAATGATATTCGCAAATTTGTCAAAACTTGTCTACAATGCCAATTAATGAAAAACTATTGTAGACAAACCAACGGACCCTTACAACCACTGCCTGTCCCTGAAGGACGTTGGCTTGACATCTCAGTTGACTTCCTCACCGGACTCCCTCCAACAAAAACTGGTAACAATATGATTATGGTGGTTTGTGATAGGTTTAGCAAGAGAGCACACATGATCGCTACAAAGAAAACAGCCATGTCTACTGACATAATCCGACTTTGGTACCGATTTATATTTTGCTACCATGGGTTTCCACGCACTATTGTATCCGATCGTGATATTCGTTTTACATCCGGCGGCTACAAAGAACTGACTGAACGTTTAGGCATTAAGTTGCTGATGTCTTCGTCTAATCATCCACAAACAGACGGACAGACCGAAAGCACTAATAAAACAATTGGACGTCTACTTAGGTCTTATTGTTCCACTGACTATGACTGCTGGGATATATTTTTACCACATATTGAATACGTCTACAATTCCACTTATCAACGTTCGATCAAGGCGGCTCCATTCGAAGTTGATCTAGGCTACATTCCAAACGAACCCTTACTTGGTGCTAATGACGAATTTGACGCTAGAAAATCTGCTCCTGTTGACATGGTTAAACACTTAAAGGCTATCACACTCAGAACACAGGATTTTTTGAAAAGTCAACAAGAGGCTATGGAAGCTCAAGTAAATCCTTCCCGAAACATGGATACATTTACTGTTGGTGATTTGGTGCTAATCCATAGAGATGCTTATTTTACAGGGGGAAGATATCTGAAACTTCAACCCATTTATTTAGGACCCTTTACGGTAGTCAAGGTTGCTGGTAACACATGTGAATTAGACTTGCCTTCTTCTTTCAAGAAGCATAGAGTCATTAACATCGAACATCTCAAGAAGTTCCATAATGACAAAGATAGGTACCCTAAGGAACTTCCAAATACCTCTGCAGAACGCATTCAGAGAGCTCCAGAAATTATCTCGGTAGTTGGTTACGATATCCAGGATCACATTTATTATTGTAAGATGCAAGACGTCAATCCTGAGCTGGTCTGTTGTTACACTCCCTCTGAATTCAACACACTCCCGGAGAATAGAAGAAATTCCTTGTTTTTGAAAATTTCAAACAATTAGAAGGTCAAGATTAAGGGAGGAGGATGTTGTAGGTGTTTCCTAATCGGGAAATTTTATTCTTTTATTTTCGTGCCCAAAATACCTCCAAGGTTATTATTATTATAGGACACGAGGGGACGACGTCACCTCACCAGTAGTTTTTGTATTGAACACGTAACACACTTTCAGTTCAGTGTTATATGGTTTAGCTTTTTTATTGTTTTTCTTATCAATGTTGTTTTTTATATTGTTTCCCTTTCATCGAACTCAAGTTGGTTATTTTCGAGGCAAACTTGTGGACAAATATTTTATATAAAAGGAGAACATTTTTTAGATTCAAGTTCCCCAAGTTCGTCCTCATTTTCTGTTTATAATTTTATTTATATTTCCTTTATATTTGTACATTATATATATTGTTTATTTATATATTTATATATAGATAGCGGTCTGCCAATACATACTATTATCCAGTTCTAATAAGGTTTTTTTCTAACTATTGTAATTCGGTTGTCGATTACAACAAAAAATGTAACATATGTAGTGAAAGTCAAAAAAATATTAGTTAGATGTACGGATGTAAGACAACAGTCTCGGTTCGATTCTCGAGAGAAGCACATTCGTGTCGATGAAAAAGAAAAGAGTTTCAAGAAAGATTTGAGAAAAAGAGATTTGGAAAAAGGAATTACAAAAGTGGAGAAGAAGAACAAGAGGTGGAGAAGAAGAACAAGAGGTGGAGAAGAAGAACAAGAAGTGGGGAAGAAGAACAAGAAGTGGAAAAGAGGAACAAGAAGTGGAGAAGAACAATAAGGTAGGAAAGTAAATGTGAGAGGAAGAGGCTTTGAAATAATAATAAGGAAAAGATTGACTCATTGGATTGATGTTTTGTTATGACCACGTGGATCAGAAGAAGTCGAGAACTAAATGAATTACAAATCAATGAAACAATAATTGTCTATTATTTTGTGTTATCGTAGTTGCAAGAGCCATTAGGCTATTATTTTTTGTTATCGTAACTGCAAGAGCCATTAGGCTATTATTTTGTGTTATCGTAGTTGCAAGAGCCATCAGGCTATTATTTTGTGTTATCGTAACTGCAAGAGCCATTAGGCTATTATTTTGTGTTATCGTAGTTGCAAGAGCCATCAGGCTATTATTTTGTGTTATCGTAACTGCAAGAACGTGTTTCCACGTTAGTAAGACTCATGAGCAATTTTCTATTGTATCGAGGGACGCCTCATTGTGATACAATAATTTAAGACAAGTTTCATTAGACGATTTCTGATTCACATGTGGACATATATAAGTAGGCAGGATATCTGAGTAGATTCACGAATTTGTGAGTTTATAAGAATCTTGTTTTACTTTTAATTCCTTTATGTAATTTGTATATATTTTATATAGAAGTATATCAAGACAAGATAGGGAAATAAGCCCAGTATATAGTTATATAGTCTTAGAAGAGGAAAAGTCTATCTTAACCTTTTCTATTTTAATATTATATTTTATCTAACCCTCTATCCCAACCAGATATTTTACAAAAATGATAATTACCTGGGCGTGTGGTCTAGTGGTATGATTCTCGCTTTGGGTTTGTTTTAGAACTTAAGCATGCGAGAGGCCCTGGGTTCAATTCCCAGCTCGCCCCTTTTGTTTTTTAAAACATCAAGTACCAAATTATGGAACATGATATAATATACTTTTATTTCTTATACTAATGGCTCATGTGACATATGTTGTCCTGATGTCACGCTAGACGATCTTGCAACCTCTTTAGTCGACGACGACGTTCTTGTTTTTCTTGTTTATAATATATATATATATATATCTGTGTATCTGTGTATCTTAGTTTATTCTGTGTATACAGTATAGTTTATATATCTTGTATAGAGGACAATAACAAACAACCAAGAATCATTTATTATATTTATCATTCTAGAAGAGTATATCTCTCGTAGTAGATCTTCATCTATTACAGCTCAACTCTAATCCCTATTTAGAGTACTGTTGAAGAACTTGGATTCTGTAAATAACTATAATAATAAATGTATTGGCTAGATAGATAATAATTCTATCTATGGGTAAAGATCTATATCTATATATCTCTATCTATCTCTATATGTCTATCTCTCTCTCTATATATATATGTATATATATATATATATATATATAAACTATATACATGTATTCTCCTTCCTAATCCACGTACTCATAAGTTCCTTTCTTAAGTAAGCTACGACAGACTGGACAACTTGACGACGACGCAAATAAAAAACAACAACAGTGATGTTCGGTTTGATAGAAAAATTTTCATAGTTACAAATGAGGAAAATATAAATAAATATGATACTACATTTGGTAAAACGTAAACAATGAGCAATCGATGTTATCATGGTTTTGAATAAATTTTTCACAAACACAATAAAACTGCGTGGATGAAAATTGGTTCGTTGAGTAAACTATGATAATAATTAGAAATAAATTGTCATACAGTAAAAATATATAAACTCGATATTTTGTGCTTAGGATAAAACTGGATACTTTTGTGTACCATTTCTGTATATTAATTTGTACATTAGATATTTCTCCTTACCAGAAGAAGTAAGGATTTACATAGTAGATTACATAACCTATTAGTTTTATTTACTTCAGAACTTCTCCTAACATCAAGTACCACATACAATGAACAGTATCAGTAATAACCTTGAATACAATAACATATCCGAGCACAGTACTATCGAGAACGGTTACCTTCACGGTAACAGGATTGTAAAGTTAGAGTCCCCTCTTACTTTTTTCCCGGATATTACAGATATACTCTTCTAGAACAAATAAAAAGATAAATGATTATTCGTTGTTCGTTGTTGTTCTCTATATAAGATATATAAACTATACTGTATATACAGAATAAACTAAGATACACAGATATACAGATACATACATGTTTATAAACAAGAAAAACAAGAACGTCGTCGTCGACTAAAGAGGTTGCAAAATCGTCTAGCGTGACATCAGGACAACATATGTCACAGTCTAACTTTACAATCCTGTTACAGTGAAGGTGACCGAATATCACTGCTTCTTTTTTATTTGCGTCGTCGTCGAGATGTCCAGTCTGTCGTAGCTTATTTAAGAAAGGAACTTATGTGTACTTGGATTAGGAAGGAAAATATATGTATATAGTTTATATAGCAGAAAAATATAGTGGGAAAGACAGATATACAGATATATATACATTTAGAGCTTTACCCAGAGGTAACTATCATTTATCTATCTAATACATCTATTACTATAGTTTATCTACAGAATCCAAGTTCTTCAACAGTACTCTTAATAGAAATAGAGTTGAACCATTAGTGTAAGAATAAAGTATTTTATGTTCTGTTTCTGATTGTATTTTTTTCCTCTAAGACTCTTTTTTGATATGGCCCCGTCGAGTAGTATTAATATACAAAAACTGTACCCATACTAGTTTCTCTATAGGTATAGGTATGATATATTTCTTCAGTATACTCTTTCTAGATATGTTTTTTATTTTGTGTGATGACAGGTTGTAATAACAATCTTCCTTAATATAATTTCCAAATTTTACTTACTGAATTCTTTTTTTGTGTCTTCATTGGATATTACCCATTCTCAACTCTTTGGAAAACCTTCTAAAGTGATAGAATTCTTTCTCTTCCTATGTTTTATGATGACCATTATGGTTATTATAAACTGATATTTTTTTTTGTTTTTTTTGAATAAAAGTTCAACAATTAAGAGTTAAGATAGAGAGATAGCATAGACTTATTTTACATCTATAGATTTAAACCCGTTCTTAACTGAACTCGCCTTAACCTTTGAGAGAAACAAGTTTAGGTTGGTTAGAAAAGTTTCAATTTTTAATATTGTTCTTTGAAAAATTTTGTAAGTGCTGGGAGAGTGAAGTAAAATTTAGTGTAGTGTTAAATTGTTATATAAAGTATTAGTTTTTTGATGTGATATTAAAAACATAAACAACAAAATATATTAAACAAAAAATAATTTGAAATATATAATTGTGATATCAAATTTTTCCCCGATTTTATTAATGATGTTGTTAAATATTAGTGTTGCATCAAAATAGCACTATTATTACAAATTCTTAGTTGTTTATAATTATGATATTTTTAATAATTATTAATACACCGATTCTTTATCCTTTTTACCTTTTGCAGTTATAATTTCTTAGAGAGTATTGAATAGAAAATAGAATACTTACTTAAGAAGGATAAGATTTATTGAACTGGTTAGATACAAGTATAAGTTATTATTATTGCCATATTCGATTTTTTTTTCAAAATATGAACACTAGATCACGAAATCAAACTTATACTCTGGCTGAAAATGTCAATTAAAATATTTACTGAACTACAATAGCGTAAATGATCTTTTTAAAGAAGTTATTACATGAAAAAATTTGCACTTATTGATAATTAAAATTTAATAAAAATATTCAATTATGAGTGAATAAATTCTGTGGGGACGAATAAAAATGTCGTATTTCATGAAGTAAAATTATTAAGGTTCCAGTGTACTTTAATTTTCAATTCATTTTGTTTACTATTTGTTATGTATTATGAATAAAAAAAATTGAAGAATTTATATAGTTGTCTATAGAAAAAATATAATTTACATTGGATATATTTCTAGAAGTTGTATAATAAAAATATGGAAAGCATCAAAACCACTACGAATTCTAACCACAAATTTTAAAAATGAATCCATTAAGATTTTTTATATTTGTGATGTAAGTTCAGAAATCATTTCGAAATTAGGACGTTTCATCAATAATTTATTTATATTTTGAG
Source organism: Arxiozyma slooffiae (assembly GCA_017347545.2). Taxonomy (NCBI): domain Eukaryota; kingdom Fungi; phylum Ascomycota; class Saccharomycetes; order Saccharomycetales; family Saccharomycetaceae; genus Arxiozyma; species Arxiozyma slooffiae. The sequence continues at coordinate 255,129 of JAFHAQ020000010.1, read as the reverse complement.
TTTTGTTCAAATGATAAAGGAGTGTATTAAGATCAAAAAAAACTTGGAAAATGCCTAGTAGAAATATAATCTTTAATATATAGAGACTTTATTGATTTCTTTGTAAGTGGTTCAAATATTTGTTTATTTTATTGGCTCTTACATTAATGAGATAGTGACAAGTCAAAATGATTTTTTTGAAATAAAATATAAAATGTTGATATTTTTAGATAACTAAAAAATAACTAAAAATTTTGTTTCTATTTCTTCTAAAGCTTTTAGTGGCCAAAAAAACTAGCTATGTTTATAATTTACATATTCTCTGGAAAGTAATTTAAGAACTTCGTTGAAAGGGAAAGTTCTACAATAAAGTATAATGAACCAAGAAGTTTTTATTTAGAAACAAACTTATGAAAATATAACTTACAACAAAAATATCTCATAATAAACTTATTATTAGTAAGATATTTTCCCCTGCTACTTAAATAGGATATAACACTTTTCTTATTATGTTGAAGTAGTAAATCTTCAATCACCCCTAGAATGAATACAGTGGTAAAAAACAATTTACCAGATTAAACGTTGCTCATTTCCAAACATATGTAAGGAAAATGAAGAAGTCAATAATCCAAATTTATTCCTTACAATACATTTTATATAGGCCATATATAAAAGAACAACATTTCCAGAACCACTTAAATATAACCAAAGGACAATATTTCTGTTTTTATACATAATAAATTCAATAATATTATAAGTTAAAAATGTACGTTGAAAATAACAACGTAGGCACTACTTCTTATCTTATTGTAAAAGAAAATGAAAGGTTTTTCTATTTTTTGTCATTTTCTTTGTGGTAATTCGACTTTCCACAAAATTGTTATTTAAAAATTTTCTAACATCAAAAACATTTACTTTTGTTTCAAATTACGTACTAAATTTTTATAATCTAGTTTTCATTGGGTATATAAACATATATTAACACATACAAATATTCTTTGGGATGAAGAATATTATTATACATGTTATTGGCCTCTTGGAACATTCTTATGAACAATATAAAGTATTATTATATTTTTGGGTATAGAAAATTTCCCCTGGATCTCTTACAAGGGAGTAAACTCTTATATAATAATAAATAAATTGTAAAAAATAATGTATATAGTGCTGGAATTTTTCCAATTTAGGAGATGACTATGCTAGTTGTTTATTTATTATGCTAGAACTGTTCCCTATATTGGAAATATATTTTTCTTATGGGCAAAATTTTATCTTCCAGAATTTATTTTATATATAAAGAAGGACTAGATAAATTTGACCATGTGTATAGGTTTATATAATGTATAGTTATCATACATAGAATAAACCGAAGAAGTTCACACTTAAAAAACATTACGAAAAATCTACCTCTTTCCTCTCATATATATATTCTTCATTCAGATTGAAAATTACATGAGCAAAGTCACCCATTTAATTTTTTACTTTTGGAAAAAATATTTTCATAATTTTCGTTGTCTCATCTTTGATAATTGGGAAAGTGTGTGAAAAATTTTCACTATTGTGGATTGTGAGCAATAAACATTTCTTTTACTAGAAGAACGACCTATTTTCTAAACAGGTATAAGATCATTCCAGCAAATAAAATATTTTATCAAAATATAAGCACCTATAAATATCTGAAATGTAATAAAATCTCATAACTAAATGAAATATAATGATTTGTTATATCAGAACTTGTAGGGGGCAATAATTGTCTTTTTTTTGGATAGTTTCCATTAATAAAACACATGGTAAAATTGAAGTTTTTTCAATGCAAGTAAGAGAAACAATACCTAAAGCTGATTTGCTCAGGACAAATCAAGAATCAAACTAAAATTTATTATTAAGAACTTTTCAAGTTTTCGTTTTAATTTTAGGTAGTATGAATAAACCTTTCTGGCTCTATTTAACCCATCATCCAGATATTTTATTCTTTTAAGGACATTCCTCTTTGAGGTAAAAAAAAAAAATAATTGGAATCCTTCACCTTGTTTGAATCATTATTATTATCATTATATATATTTTTTTGATTTCAATCTGGAAGGATATAAACAGAAATAAATAAGAACAAACACACATATATATATATATTGAAGAATATGTTGAAAAGGAATTTTTTTACTTATAAATTTAACATAAATAATAATTAAATTTATTTACAGGTAATATTTATACAGATATAATTACACAATAATCTAATATCAAATTATAATTTTTGATTTTTGCTTTTTCTCTTCTTCAAACCTTTAAGAGAATATGCTCGTAAAACACTTTGAAATTTTGTAGGTTCCGTATCCAAAACTAAATTAGTACCTATCGTCTTCCTTCTTTTAGGGGAAACTGTACTTTCCATTAATTGCTTAATATTTTCAGATATTCTAGTATTTTTTAAAGACTGATCAGTTTCTTTAACAATACTTTGAAACTTTAATGCGTCTAATTTTTCATTTAAATATTTACGGTACATTGATAACATCTCAGGAATATCATGAATAGGGCTAATAGTTACCTCTATTTTCCATTGATCTACATCAGAAGGATGGAAAAAATTAGGTGTATCAAATAAGACCTTTTGGTAATAATTTTTTTTGATTTCTTTAATAACAAATTTACGTTCTTCTTTGGATAAAAACCTTTCATGAATATAATCAGGTAAATCGATTGAATCATTATGGTGGGTTTGTTTATGTAGCACATGAATCTTAAATCCAATTATACTTTTGTCATTTTCAGCATTCCTAAGTAGCGTTTCGTGTTCTTGTTTTATTTTATTCAGTTCTGTGTTTAATGCATCAATATCTTCAAAATTGCTTATCGGTGACAATGGAATATCTTCATACTCCTTAGGTAATGGCAAAGCCAAAACATTTAAGACAGGATACGAAACTGTACGCCCATTTCTTAATTTTTGTTTTTGTTTCTCAGTTTTGAAAACTACTTTTGACATTTGCCAAGTTAAGTCTTTCTCTCTTAATTTGAATTCCACAAATCTAAGTACGTTTTTTAATAGAACAATTGACATCTTAAATTCTGAATCTGCTACTTTATTTGCAATCTCCCTTTCATTTCTTATATGGTTTATTATGAACTCTTCTTGACCGAATATTTTTTCGAAGATATATTGACGTCGATTTAAAACTGTCCTAAATGCATTATTATATCCAGAATGTATAATATAATTAATCTCATCCAGGGGCAAATATTGAAACCCAAATATCTTAGATATGTTATGATATGCTAAAAATATCCCATCCATGAAACCCATCCTAGCTTGTAGAGAATATTTCAATAAAGAAGAACGTATCACTTCAAAAAACTCTCTCTCTAAAGATTCGAATTCACCATAAACATTATCAATTTCGTAACCTGTAAAATTATTATGTTTTTGTACATATGACAAATCATGTCTAATACTAACGACTGCCCTTGTTTTCAAATCAAATATTCCTAAACCAGGTAAATGGCTTCCGTAGGCATCCAACTGTGATCTAATAACAAAATCATCAATTTTTGAATAATGATAGTGTGCCTCTTTATTAGTCGAATTTCGAACAGTCAAAAAATCTTCAAGTGAATGTCCTAACACTGACAATATCATCTCTCTATCTAAACTTCTATCCGAATCGATAGATATTATAGAATTGGTTTTTCGTCGAAGTATAAGTGTAGCAGGAAACTGAGCACCTCTAGTGTAATTATAAAGTTTATGAGGAAAATTATTAGATATACTAGAATTTGTAATGTTCACTTTCCTAAAATTAGATAATAAGAAATGTAAATGTGATAAGACTGATGTCATAGAACTCGTAGAGGATATATACTTTTTAGAATAAAATTTGGCTACTTTAATCAAATTTTTGTCTTTATGCGGTTTAATAAAGGCTGCTCCCTTACATACGCCACCTTCTGTACTAAGATCAATAATCTTTTCCACTTTTCTTTCTAACAACTTGGGAGATATTGTTTCCACCTTTGGATCAAAATTATATACACCTGACCGATTATCATATAGTTGATGTAATATTAATGGGGAATAAAGAACACGATCCAATCCAAACGCTAATTTAGGAGGTTTAGAAAAACTTTTAATTCCTAATTTTTCTACATTTAATAATTCTTGTTTAACATTTTCAGCACTCATTTTTATCATAACTGAATCTGGCAAAGGCTTAATAATCCTAGATAAACGAATAGACATGTCTGCATCTCCAATGATAGAATGTTCGTTGTTGTTACTTAAAGAATAAGATTTTCCCTTGTGCACCGTTTTGTGGGATATATTTAAACTCCCTAAAGTAGATTCCGCTGTGATACCAATATATTTGGAAAAATTTGTGCATGAGAGTTTATTCAAATTGTAAAGTTCTTATTTTCTAATCATGAGAGGTTGGTACACGTAGTCAAACATTGTTCTCCATTTTGACCTACATCTTTATATTGAATATTCCAAACACTCAAAAAAAGAAACCTTTCCTATTTTGAAAAACATTTTTATTGTTCATAAAAAAATAATAAATATTTTCAGGACAATTATATTTTTTTTAGATTATTTGTATGTATTTTTAAAAGCTTTACAAATATTTTAAATTTGATATTTTTTTAGAAGAGATAGTAAAAGAGTCTAGTAAGTTTTAAATTTATATAAAACGAACATGATCCTTGTAAATTACTGTATGGAATACGATATCTAAAATTACTTGAAATTATATATATGTAATTATGGAAATATAGTGAGGTTTTCAGGCTCTTAAACTACATCATTGTGGGTATTTTAATACACTTAATGTTTCGGTGATAATTTCCCAACTACAGTGGTCAATTTCTAGTGGCAAATCATTTTGAATACAAATAGGATATATATATTCAATTATATTCTTGTTTCAAAGTAGTCTATTAGGCTGTAAAATACATCACCTCTTTCTTTCAAAGAATAAAACTCATAATAAAATATGAAACTTTTCCACTCATTTTGCTAAAAAAACAACTTTCTTAATCGCATGTTTGGTGTATGTAATTAGAGATAGTCAGCCATATCATAAAAGAGAATACCTAAAAAACTAATTAGTCTTTGTGTGTTCTTTATTCAAATTAAAATCATGTTGTTGGTTAGTTTACCAAGTAAACCTAATTTATTGAAATCTGGCATCGTCTCAAACTGTTATAATAGTATTTAATAATAAAACAAATAGCAATAACTATACCAAACACCCAAAATATTATATGATCATAAACAACTGTCTCTTTGTTTACGTTGTTTTTGGAAGTTTTACTTTTAAATTTCGACTGTAAATTTCTTTGTCTCTTATTGGGATCAAATATAAAACTGGTAATATCCCTGAACAGTAATGTGCGACGCATTCAATATATACATACTAAACCGAAATATAAATGTTATATTTTGTTCCTATAAAGATGATATAAATATTACAATTTAAGTTATCAAGTCATTGTGATCTTCACACCTGAAACTATCTCCAATTTAACGATATATCTTCACATCCTGTAAAATTTTTTTGTCTAGTATATTATTCCCCAACATTATTTGAGTTATTAGTAATCATTACTCAATATTTTAAAGGAATCATATCACAGATTTACTTGTTCACTGAATTTATTTATATCTTTCTTAAAAAATATAAACAAATCTTTCACTAAATAAAATAACTTAAAAACTATGTAAAATAAACATCAACCCTAGAGATTTAAGTGCTTTACTGATCCTAAAAAAAAATAGACTAATTTTACTATGCTTTAAAACGGAACTTATTTTTAATATATGTTGATAATCTTTCTTTTTAAATCAAAATAAAAATATTAAGGTGATAAGACAAATCTAGGAAGAATAATCCCCTTTTCATCAAGACTACTCACAAATGAATATATGTTATATAATATAGTACATAAGTAAGATAGAAAGAAAAGTAAAAGTAAAAAGCCAAAAAAAGGAATTGAATGTATATAAATATAATTATTAAAAAGAATTGTAATAAAAAAATCAAGCATCTCTGATCGTTTTGTCTCTCTAAGCAAAGAATGGATATCATATCATCATAAACATACATGCAATGAATTAAAAATCAACACAAAATTAAGAAAAAAGAAAAAAAACACAGATCAAAACAATCATCAATCCATTCAATGCGTTGGTTTTATTCGTAAATATATCCGTAAAGCCTTGTATTTTCACTACCTAATTTACAATGTTCAGTTATTTTCTTCTGTTGAGAAAGCTATTCCAGAATGTAAATTTATGTCATTATTACCATCGATTGAATTACTATTACCGTCATCACCGTTCACCGATTCTTTTATAACTGAGCTTAGTGGATAACTAATATCATCCGATCCTTCATCTCCACCTGTTTTACTTGAACCATCAAAATTATCATTATTTTGTACATTACTTAAAACGGATTTATCATTATTTTGTACATTACTTAAAACGGATTTATCATTATTTTTTGATTCACTTACTTTCAAAGTCTTTACATAATTCTCTAGATTCTTCCAATTTTCTTTTCTTTGTATTCTCCTTTGTTCAGTTTCTTTCACACTGGCTAGATACAATGAGTTACAATTTTCGTATAAAGCTGGGTTAGTCTCTAAAAATATTTTTAAAGCTTTAAATGCTATTGCATGGATAGCTTTATTCCATGAACCTGAATTTATTGCCTGTTCAACCAACACATATGGATCTGATAATGCAATTAGATCACCGTCACTATTTAAGAAAGAGTTCGACGATTCCAATTCTAGTTGTGATGTTAATTCATACAACGGAGGGAAAATAATTGGTAATATAACTTCTGCATTTTCAATACAAAGATTTAAGAAATATTCATTATTCCAATAACTTAAAACCTTTTCTGAGACTTGAAAGTGTGATGACGAGATACATTTGGCCAACTGAACAAATAATGGAACTTCTATTTTTATAAATTCTAAAGGTTCAATAACTTCAAAGATATCTTCAATTTCATTCAAAAACATAATTTCTTTTGTTGAATTAATTTTGGGCCAATAACGTAACAAACCCATAATAACTTCTTCAGTTAACAATGGTTCCTTCTCTAAAAACTGTACTATACAGTATGCTAATTGTGGATGGTAAAGAGATAAACATCTAACTTTATGTAATGGAATAAGGACTCTAACAAGAAAAATTTTATGTTCTTCTTTTAAGGGCAAAGCAAACCCATTAATAATGGACCCTAAAATCTCTAATAACTCGGCAATACCGTTAAATCTTTCGGTTTCATATATAAATTGCAAAAAAATGTTGTTAATGGAACGACGGATAAAACTTCTCAAACCCAAAAACTTACCATAAAGTCTATGTAATGTAGTCTTCAAACAATCTCTTTCACGTATATCTTCACTATCGAACAATTCTAATAATTTCAAAATAAAATTTTGATCAATAAATTGTTTGGCAACTTGTTGATTAAAATCTGGAGATTCTATGAATCTTAAGAATACTTCGTAAACTAACTGCATATGGGGCCATGCTAAGTCATTAATCGATTCATCTTCATCTGGATCATATATATCTCCGACAGGATTCACTGGAGGTGGAATGTATCTAAATAAATTAATCTTGAACATATTGATCATATGAGAATAAATTTCATTAGTATAAGTAAATCTATTGGTAACAATAAATTCAATTAATTCTTGTAACGTGTATCTTTTAATTTCTTTACCTTGTATATCAAAACTTGGATCATTAAAGTCAAACATGATATTACATTGGTCTACTTTTGCGATAAATAATGGTATTTTTTCTTCAGGAGACACTTCATCAAAACTTGGTAATTTTGTAATTTGAGTGTACCTAGAGGGTTCGAATCTAGATGAAGAATGACGTTGTGGGGTCCTTAATAACCCATCAATGTCTACATCTACATTTAGCATAGCTGTTGTTGGTAATCTTTCAAAGGAATGTGGTGCTCTTGGGATATCCGCTCCGGGAGAATTAGGAGACTGTTGTTGTTGTGAAGAGAAGAAACCGGAAGAAGAATTTGGTGATTGTGGGGAATTTGACAGCACTTGCTCAGTAGAATCTAACAAAGATGGATGCGGTGTAGTTAGAATTATTGGCTTTGGTACCACTTTTGAAGACAGGTTTGAAGAATTTTCAGTGTCGCTGATATTGTTAGTTGTTGTGACATCAGTATTTGTATTTGTTGTTGTATCGTTTGTTATTGTGACAGTAGGTGTCACTGAAGAGGAGGATATATTCAGAGTCAAAGTTTTTGTTGATTTATCGACCTGGCTTTGGTCCAAAGTGGATTTTTTTTGTTGCGTTGACGAAGGATTGATTTCAGTGGAGCCAGAAATATTCGTAGTGGTGGTAGTAGTGGTAGAACCAGTGTTAGTGTTCGAGGAAGAGGTAGTTGATGAAGCTGATGAATTTTTTGTCTTTGAAGTTGATTTAGATGTAGAATTAGTAGATACATTATTCGAACTAGAACTATGGTGGCGATGTTGATGTGTAGAAGAACTCGAAGAAGAGGAAATAGATAAATTTGATGAAGAAGAACTTTTAGAAGATTTTGCACTTAAACCAGTTTTTTTTTGTGATGTGTCAGAAGATGTAGAAGATTTTGCACTTAAACCAGTTTTTTTTTGTGATGTGTCAGAAGATGTAGAAGATGTTGTCTTATCCTTCTTCTTATTACTACCGTTTGAAGAAGAGGAGGTGGAAGAAGAAAAACCCGTCGTCCTCTTTATCAATTTTTGTCTAAAACCACGTATCATTTTGACTTAAATATAAAACAAAAGGGGGAAGAATATATGTTAATGTATCGAATACGTGATGCAGCAGAACAATAAAATAATTATGCTATTAGTTATAATCAAAGTAAACTTAGTTGTATATGCGTATGTGTCCTAATTGACAAATAATCTGACAATCTAATAATATTATTGGATCAAGAGACGTCACGCTTGATAAAACAATGTCACCAAGAAAAAAATTCTGTCACAACCAGATCAAATCAAAACTAGCTCAGAGAGAAAGGGATGGACTAAATTATATGTTAATCTATGAATATCTATTATAAAAATAAAGCCTTTATCTTAATTTTATCTCTCACCTGTGTGTAAAGGGAAATTAGCGGCCAAAATTTTTTTCTGAACAAATAACAATAAAAAAGCCAATTAAAAGCCAATTGACACTTAGAGAAAATATTAAAATGACTTTGAAACAAATGAAAAAAAGAAAAAAAAAGATTTATAACTACTTAATATTCTTCTTGCTTGCTTTTTCCCTTACTATGGTTATTACTTTTTCCTTTCAATACAAATTCTTTCTTTCTCTATCTTCCATATATATATGCTATTAAGTTAGAATTTAAATGCCTTAACTGAAACAGCCTCTTTCGAATAAATATTATGACAGAATGAAAGAAACCAGGAGGAGAAAGGGGGAACTTGTGGAAGAGTATGATAGAGACATTGATGATTTCATTTGTTATAACCGTTTTTCTTACAAGTACAAGTTTCCAAGAAATGATAAATCGATCAAAAAGGGTAAAATATAAATTGAATAATAAAACTAACCTAACAGTAAAAGTTATTTTTTTCCCCTTTCAATTATTTTTTTTGTCACAGCCTATAACAAAACATCGTGTAAAAAGATTATACGGTAAATATCCCAATCCCCCTCACAATATGTAATTGAATACGGTTAATTCAAATTCCCAAGTAATAAATTTGTATTTTAAAGTATTGATAATATATATGTATGTATATATCATTTTATTTTATAAATTATTTAATATTTTATTAAATATTTTATCAGCATTTTTATGATAAATCATTAAAAAAACCCGTATGACCTTCCCCATTCTTATCAATTTGTCCCTTGGAATGAACTTCTCCAAATATACAATATTTAAATGTTTTATGATTGTTAAAGATAAAATATTCATAAACCGCATCTGCTTTCTCACTGATAGCTTCAAGGCATATAGCCATGTTTTCTCTATCTTATCTTTCTTTTTAATAATCAAATATTGATTTTACGGATCCCTTTATCTTTAAATCATCTAGGTCTCTGCCAATACAAAACAAATCATAATATTTCATATCATCTGGTAGAACTTTTCTTTTAAACTTCACTTAATTCATCAAAGAACACTTTATTTAAATTTTCATCATTTATACGTGGTATTTTAATTACAGTTTCAAGTGCCGTCTAAACGACAACAACATGGAAATTATTAGCTTGAATAAATTCTGCATCTTTATCATAGTAATATGCATATATTAAATGTATTCTGTATTGTGAACAGCATTCTTCTATCGGAACATTAAAAAACTTCTTCATCAAGAAATTGTTTGCGGGTTCAGATTCAAAAGCTTTATACAAACATCTTGATATTCTATCTACATCATATATAAATGTCAATGTAACTTTAAGTATCGTAGTCAAATTACAAGTGTTATTTGAAACCCACCATCCGATGACATTTGTTGTGCCTTGGTGATATAATCTTCAAATTCTTCAACTTCTTCTGGTGTCACAGTCCCCCTTAATAACTTTTTGCATTAAAGAATACATATTTGGATCTTGAGATACCCTTGCATTCAAATTGACTACCATTTTTGAATTAATAATTGCGGGACCATGATTATTAGTAATAGTATTACTATAATCACTCACTATATCATCAGAAGTGTTGGAAGTATTAGTCCTTTGATTCTTCTTCTTATGTTTATTACTACGTGACGCAATTAAAAAAGAGTAAACAAATATACATGAAGAGGGACCAAAAGGAGGTGTAGTTACTTTTCCTCTATTTATATTTATTTGTACTAATAAATTGTTATATAATGTGGTCTCCTAGAGTAAAAACTTTTTACAAATCGTGAAAAGCCTTCGTTTTAAGAAGCTTGATAGTGTTTTTTGATTTTTTTATTTTTTTTTCTTCGAAGTTAATAAGGAAAACAATGATGGAAAGACATGGCAGTGACAAGAACAGTAGAACAAATAAAAAATACCATACGATATATACATTTACCGAGAGTAATATGGCAAATAAATACAATAATAAGTAAAATCATATATTAATTTCCAAATATATATATATATATATATGATCAGTAATTAGTGGTTCAACCATTAGGATAAAATAAAACTAATTCGTAACTCCTTTGCTATATTTTTATATTTGAAACGTGTATTATCATATTTAAACCTGTAAGTATCGATACTATTTTCAAGATATTAATAATACATGCAAAAGTGGTGTACAAAGAATGAAATAGAGCAACACACTAATTATATAAGACCTAATTAAATTTTGTTTGTGACATTTGCTGTTTCTCTCCTTTCTTTATTAAATATTTGACTTCCTCGAAGAATATATCTATTTTTTTTTTGATGCGTTCCTTCCGTGGAAGTATTTAAACTTCTCGATCAAGCAATTTGGAGAAAGCATACTGATTGGAGTCAATAAATGCTAATCTCTTTTGATTAATGTTCTCTTATAATCACGTTCCCTCTTTATTCCTGCCTAAATTTTCTTCTGGAGGTGAACAGATGGTTTTATTCTTAAAAGCTGTATATTTGTGATTTTTTACTTCAAGAATACCAATATCAACAAGAATATTATTTAGTGTTAGTAATATTTCCTTTTAAATCTTTGTAAGACAAATGAAATAATAAGTAATAATAAAATATGATGGAGACTGAACTATTATCAATTATTCCAAGATTGATATGTCGATTTATACCAAAAGTTTGAAATAAAACTACTCTAACAGAACGGCAGCATACACTGATGTTCTTTTTATTTATTTTTTTGTTGTTGTTTTCTTTTCTTCATACTAAGAAAAGAGAAAGGGTTAAAAGTTAAAAGCTAAAGTAAATTGTACATATTCAATATGGCAATAATACTAGTTCTTACAAGAAATTTACATTTTACTGTTTTTAGTAAAGAGACTTCTTGCCTTCCCTTGTTCTGCGATGTATCTTTATTCAATTCTTTCCATTCAAATTCCTTTTAATTCTGAATTAAAAGAACAAATTAGTTTGCAGTGATAGTTTATATTATCGGTAGGAATTTTTGTTGTTATCTTCTTACCTGTTCAGACCTTCAAAGACTTGTCTTCTTATTATGTTCCTGTTTCTCACTCCTTGTATCTTCGTATGTGTTTTTTTTTTACTTTCCTGGTTTCCAATTAAATCTTATAAAATTGAATCGATATACCTTACAAATTTTATTTCCATTAAAAAAGAACAAGAAAAAAAAGAAGCATAAAAAACGGTTTATATTGACATCACTAGAGAAGTATATAGGATCAGAACATAAAACCATAAGTCATAATTTATTTAGGTTACTTATTTTTTTCCCACATTTACAAAGTTATTAACTGAAGTTAAAACCATCTATCTGTAATTTATTAATTTCAAACTCTATACTAATGAGGATAAATTTAGCCAATTATACCACCTCCAATAGCAATAACAGTAAAAGATTAAAAATCAATGAACATATAAACCTAAATGAATATAAAGATGGGTCCTTAATTAAATTGATATTGCATAATTTCGTTACTTATAAATTAACAGAATTCACACTATCTCCATCCTTAAATATGATCATTGGTCCAAATGGGTCAGGTAAGTCAACTTTTGTTTGTGCTGTTTGTCTAGGTCTATCTGGTAAGACAGAATATATTGGTAGAATGAAAAAAGTGGAGGATTTTATTAAAAATGGTGAAGATGTGGCAAGGATTGACACTTACTTAAGAGATTCAAGCAATTTACAGACTGGTATGGTTAAAGTGACAAGATTCATTTATAGAAATAAAAAAAAGTCTTCCTATCAAATAAATGATGAAGATTGTACTGAACAACAAGTGAAAAATTTAATTATTAATAAATTTAATATTCAGTTAGATAATTTATGTCAATTTCTGTCTCAAGAGAGAGTGGAAGAGTTTGCTAGATTGAAATCTGATAAACTATTGATTGAAACGATAAGGTCAATTGATTTTAAACTGTTGACAATATTTGAAACTTTGAAAAGTTTACAAGACAATGAATTAACAACACAAAGAGAAGTTGATTTAAAGAAGACAAATTTAGAAAATTTGATCCAAAAGAGACAAGTATTGAATGAAAAAGTGTCGTTATTAAAAGAATATGAGGCAAAAATGGAAGAAATTAAGTATCATAAGGATTTATTGCCATATGTCTACATCAAAGATCATAAATTGAAATTAGAGACATATAAAAATGATTATAAAATTGCTAAAGATCAATTAAAAGCATTAATGAATAAAAAGAGACCCTTTATACATACTCAAGAAACAATAACCACAAACTTAGAAAAGTATAAAAGAAAGCACATTGAAATAAACAATTCTATAAAGGGGTTAGAATCTAATATTAAAGATATACAATTTACAATTTCTCAATTGAAAGATGATATTAACAAGAAAAAGACGCAGATTGAATATTATGAAAATAGAACAGAGAGAGTGAAAAATAACATTAAAGAAAAACAAAATGAATTAACAATTAAGGAGAAGGATTTATCCAAATTAACGGAAGTTTTACCAAAGAGTGATGACTTGGCTAGCATTGATAAGGAAAAAAGTCAATTACTTGATAAGCAACAATCTATTGAATTTAAAATTTCTGAATTGAACAATAAAGCACGTCAACAAAATAATGATATTAATCAATTAAACCAACAAATATCAAGTCTGAAAAGACAATTGACATCTGATGATAAGATATCAATATTAAACAAGATACCGAACACGAGTGATTTGCAAAGAGCCATTTATTATATCAGACAGAGACATAATGAGATGAAAGATTGTGTTTGGGAACCACCAATCATGACCGTTTCCATGGAGAATCCAAAATTAGCCGCATATTTAAATGTATGCGTAGATGCTAATACAAGTAAAGCAATAACATTAAAGGATTCTTCAACTTATGAAAAGTATAATAAAGAATTCTTACAATATAAAGTCAATTTAAGAGAATTGGATTCAGATTTTGATTTTAATAAGCATAGATTGCCTTTAGATAAGGTAAAATCTTTTGGCTTTGATGGTTATTTATCTGATTTTGTTAAGGGGAATCAGAATGTTATAAATATGCTTTGTCAAATAAGTAATATACATTTAATTCCAATTTCTACCAAGGAGTTGTCTATTGAACAAGTTGAAAGATTATGCAACCCAAGAAATGGTCAAATAATTTTTAAGAAATTTATCCATGGTTCTTCACTTATAACCGTGCATAAATCTAGGTCTAAGCAAATTTTTACCCGTGAAAGTGAAATTAAAAGTACTAATTTATATCAAACAAATGTTATGACAGAGGAAGATAAAGCTAGAATCAATCATGAGATTGAAGAAAGAAAATTAAAAATTGAAGAAAGGAAAAGAAATATCGAGAATTTATCATCTGAGAAAGGTCAGTTAAGTTCAGAGAATTCTGAAATTAATAAAACCTTGGATGAATTGAGTATTAAGTTACATAAATGGAACAATATACGTAATAAACATAGCAGTTTGACCCAAGACATTAGGACCTTAAAAGAGGTTATTCAAAGTTTAAACTACGAGGCAAATAAAGATGTGACTAGTAACATTCAAAATGTTAAGCAGGCAATATTTCGAAATTTTAAAAAACAAACTCAGCTCGTTAAACAAATGGCAGAATGTACCAATAAAATGAAAAACTTGCAAGATAAACAAACCATGAATAATATCAAACTATTTGAAAATCAGAATCTTCAAATCACTTTGACTGATATGTTAAGCAGTTTATTAGAAAGAGAAGAAGAACTAAAGAAAAAATATCATAGTAAAAAGGAAGTTGTCAAAAATATGAGGGATACAGATGAATATAAAGGCTGGATGGAAAGAATTAAACAATATGATGATACGTTAAAGATTAAATTGAATGAATATGCTGAAACTTATGAAAAGGATAATAACTTTAATGTTTCCTTTATTAAGGACATGATTGATAAATTGGAGTCCGAAGTATCTGTGATAAATCATGATGCCTCTTCAATTGCCATTTTACAAAATGTGGAGAAAGAAATTAAAGAGTTGGAAACTGAACTGCCAAAGTTAGTGACCAATTTGAAAGATACTAAAATAGAAATCAAGAAGAACCATGAAACATTAGTTCCACAATTAGAAACAGTTATTTCACAAATATCTGCTAAGTTTGGTAAGTTGTTTGTTAACGTAGGTAGCGCCGGTGAAGTGAGATTGGAAAAACCAACATTGTACAGTGATTGGAATATTGAAATCTTAGTAAAATTTAGAGATACTGCTCCATTAAAAAGATTAGATTCACATACACAATCAGGTGGTGAACGAGCCGTATCAACTGTTTTATATATGATAGCATTACAAGAATTTACCGCAGCACCATTTAGAGTTGTTGATGAAATTAATCAAGGTATGGATCAACGAAATGAAAGGATTGTACACAAAGCAATGGTGGAGAATGCATGTGCTGAAAACACATCACAATATTTCCTAATTACACCAAAACTTTTAACAAACCTTTACTATCATCCAAAAATGAGAATCCATTGTGTTATGGCTGGTCCTTGGATACCTAACCCAAGTATGAATCCCGACATGCTTCATTTCGGTGAAACTAGTAATTATGTTTTATGAGATTTACTTTAATGTTTTTAATATTTTAAATTAATTATTAAAGAAATTTAGAGTTAATGTTTATAAAGTGTAATAATATATAACATTTAGAGGATAGTTTATTGGCGCCCATAAACACTGACGTTAATTCTAACTTATGTAATTATCATTGTGAAAGATTTGTTCTTCACCTTTTTTTAAATTTAAGGAAATTAGAATAAGATCATACAAAGGAAGGAAAAAAAGGAGCCAAAAAGGCGACCCTAGAGGAAAGGTATACTTCAGTGTATTAACCCACAGACCATTTAACTATCGAAACTTTGAAGGGCAAACTCATTGGGGAAAATAATGTTCTTAAGTCAGTTATCTTCATCATACAAGTATACACCAAGATGGTGTATTGGAAGGAAGTTTTTCCATTCAAGAACGATAATCGATAAACACAGAAAAAAGGATATTCATCCTAAGAAACCAGCCATCACAAGGTTTGCACCCTCTCCAACCGGTTTATTACATGTGGGATCGCTTAGAACAGCCTTATATAATTTTTTATTGGCTCGTAACACTGGTGGTAGATTTATTTTAAGATTAGAGGATACTGATAAAAAAAGATGTTATGAACAAGCAGAATCCAATATTGTGGACACATTAAATTGGTGTGGAATCCACTGGGATGGATCCATATTTAAACAGAGTTTAAGAACTGAAGAGGGGTTATATGCAACGTATGTAAAAGAACTATTAGAAAAAGGGGTAGCATATAAGTGCTTTTGTTCCAAGGAAAGACTTACTTCATTAAGATACGATGGATATGATCGACACTGTCAAAGATTAACTGAAGCGGAACTTAATAAATTAGAATATCAAGAAAAAAAGCCCTATACTGTAAGATTAAAAATGGACAAAAGGGCAAATTATGTCCATGATTTGTTACATGGGAAAGTGTTAATTATAGAAAGAAAAGATCGTCGTGGATTTGATGATCCTGTATTATTAAAGTCTGATGGTTATCCTACATATCATTTAGCTAATGTGATTGATGACCATTTAATGGGAATAACACATGTTATTAGAGGTGATGAGTGGTTATCATCAACTCCAAAACATTTAGCCTTATATGAAGCATTTGGATGGAGTCCGCCTAAATATATCCATATTCCATTGTTAACCAATTTAGCTAACGACAAAAAGCTAAGTAAAAGACATGGTGATTTGTCTGTTTTAGAATTAAAAAATTCAGGAATTTTACCTGAAGCACTAATTAATTTTGTGGCTTTATTAGGTTGGTCACCACCGAGAGATATTAGTAAAAAGACTCATGAATGTTTTACTTTAGAGCAATTAATAGAATTGTTTAGTTTAAACCATCTAACTAAAGGAAATATCAAAGTAGATGATAAGAAATTGAAGTTTTTTAATAAACATTTCTTACATAAAAAAATCAATTCAAAAGAAATTAATAGCTTAATACAAACTTTAATGATCGAATGCAAAACAAAGTTTGACCCTGAAAAAATATCAGAAGATTTGATAAGAGAAATTTTACTAAAATGTGGCAGTTTTTTAGATAACATCACTGAATTTACACAAACCTTTGAATATTTCTTCCAGAGTCCTGCATATATTGAAATAAACGATTCATTTGTCACTGAAGCCAATAAAGAAAGTATTATAAAATTGATCAGATATGTAAGGGAATATCTCAATACGAGCAATGACATCCATCAAATTATGAAAGATGTAATTGCAGATCAAAATGAGTGGAAATGCCTAGACAAACAAACAATCTACAAAAGTATTAGATATGCTTTAACTGGGTTAATATCAGGAACTAAACTGCCTATAATAATAGATATTTTAGGTTTAAAGGAAACTCAAAAAAGATTACAAAATTTTGAACATTATCTTCAAAATAGACTAAATTAGTGACTAATCCTAAAATCGAAAAAAAAAAGTGATAAGAAAAAAATGTACTGTTAATCTACTTCATGTGGTAAGTAATATAGGATAAAATTGACAAAGCTTCATTTAGTAATTGCAAAATAAAAGTAACCTGGGTCTATTGATTCTCTTTTCTGTGACATCTGGAATCTTGTTTTTTTTTTTTATTCTGATTTCTTCAAGAAAGAACTTCCAAGAACCTTCGAGAAAATTCAGGAAGTCCGTTTTCTATAAATTTCTATCTTTTTTCTCTTTTAATAGTACTTTTACATATTTTTTTTTGTGACGGAGAAAAAAAAAATACGTGGAAAATAAGAAAATTGAATATTTATAGTAATAAAAAAAATGAAACCCCTTTTCCTATTCAAATGTATATCATTACATATACATTAATTCATATTTCCTTGCAAATAGCTAGAATCGAATACTAATAATCACACAGTTAGATTACCTATTTTTTTATTCCTTTTAAGTACACTAGACCATCTTTATCCTTTTTTTTCTGAGAAAAATATATTATATCACATATAGACATATAAGATATAGATATCATTTCGACAGATTTCATATTTTTCTATTAATTAATAAAAGTAGCTTACCAATTACTGAATATTAGAATACATAAACAATGTTTGCTGCCATCGCATCAGGAAATCCATTACAACTATCAGAAGAAGTACCAAATTCTAACGGATTACAACATACTCTAGTTTTATCATCAACAAAGCCCAAGAATTATTCCCATATCACTTTATTTATATTGCCTAACGTAACATTCCCATCTGATTTTGTGGCAACTGTATTTTTTAAATTGGGACCAAATGAAGATTTTAAATTGTTTGGATATCTATCTCAAGAAAAACCAAGTGCTATTTTTAAAGTCAAATTAAATACTGCCGCAAATAACAATAGTAATATATCCAATAATATTAATGCAAGTGAAAGAAATGAGGGATTGGGTGAGATCGATATGGAAGATGATAATATAGATGTGAATATGTCTAATAATATGAATACATCCAATTTATCGCAATTAATAATTGGGATCTCTATTGAACCTAGAGCTGAAGGTATGGAAAAATTAAATCAATGGAAACAATTTAGAACAGGGAACCAAAATAATCATATGAACGGCGTGGACACCAATTTAATGGCTTTAACTACGGTAAATAATAGAGGTATCAATACACCAGGACAACTAGCTAAGATATATCCTAAGTTAACTCAAGAACTAGCTGCAAAGATTGTACAACATGCATATAATTATCTTTCAGGATTTCTTGATATGAATGGCAATGTTTCTATAAAATGGTTTGATACTTGGTGGGATAAATTCAAAAAGAGACTGGCCAATGATGGATCATTTTTAGATGAAGTTACAAGTGAATGAATAAAGAGACATATAGATGCATATATATAAAATTAGTTGAGATGCAATTGATGCATTTTTTTTTCCTTCATTTTTTTCTCCTTAGTTTTTTTCTTTTTCATATTTTTGTTTTGTATTAATGAATTGTACTTATGTTTAAGTCTATCTTTTCAGCCTGGATATTTCTTCGTGCTCATTTAAGTATCTTCACAATGTTAACCGTTTTGTTAGTCTTATCTTTTGAAAATAATCACATTTACAATCCATAATTAAAATATTTAATGCGGTCGACCACAGGATTACCAAAAATATTATATCTGCTCTCTTTCAATTCATTATTAAAATCAATTTGTTCTCGATCCCTTCCACTTAAATCATTAGTATCCTCTCTGATTTGAATCTGACTATTTAACCAATTAAGGAAACTTGATAGAACCTTAATATCACTACAATAATGTGATTTTATGTCATATAATGTATTAAAAAAATAGCCTTATATGATATTCATCAACTGACATGTCTTTTATCATAGCCAAATATTGGTTAAACCACAACGAATTATGTTCTAAATCTATGAATTGTCCATAATTATAAAAATAAGAAGCAATATGCAATAAATTTCCATTTCATTTGTCTATCGGATGATTTATTAAGAATTGAATATAAGATATTTAGATTCCCCGATGTAATTTGTCTTAGAACCAAAAATTGTTCTAAAAATGTGACATACCTTTTCAACAAGACAAAATCAGAACATGATTCAATTTCATTAAACAAATTTTCCATTAATTTATTACTTGAATGATCCCTAATATAATTAATAACTAGTGCATTGTTTCTCATGGTACTTACAATTAATCTAATTGTACCCCATTTTGCTCTTCCCCTAAATAATTGGATATACCATTTAAAGGCATTAAAGTACTAAATATATATGACAAACTCTGGCAAAACATGTGAGTGTGCAAGTTTTTATTATGGTTGTTACCACCTCGAAATTACTTTATTTTAAAATTTTTTTTCATTAATAAAGTAATAATATTTATCCTCTCCAAAAATAAATTTTCTGATTTAACATACGTGTTAGTCTAATCCTCCATAGATAAAAAAAAAATACAGAACATGTTAATGGCAATATACAGAACCTCTACGGATAAATACTCGTAATAACCAGTTATGAAAGTAAAGTTTTAAAAACGTTATTTTGAATATTTTATTTTTATATTTTTATATGAGTATATATATAAATATATATATATATTTATATAGATATTATCTGGTGAAAAGGAATAGATAGAAAAAGTAAAAAAAAGACACATATATATATTAAAAAAAAAAGAATAATAAAAATGCTATTAGAAAGAAAACAAAACACTTATTCCGTTCTCATATAATGTTTATTATTAATAATACATTCCACAATATTTCTTATTCTTTTTTTTTCTTTTTTAAAATATATATATGTATATATATTATATTATCTTCTTCTTTCTCTTAATCTAATCGAATAAACCGAAACCCATGTCTTCATCGGATTCTTCTTCTTCTTCGGCAGCAGCTTCTTCAGTAGCTTCACCAGAAGCACCGGCAGCAGCACCACCAGCAACAGCAGCTGGAGCAGCAGCTGGGACAGAAGATAATTTGGTGTTACCTTCTTCAATTAATTCTTCAATAGACTTACCTTCTAAAGAAGAAATTAAAGTGGAAACTCTTTCTTCATCGATTTCAATACCAACAGCAGAAAGGACAGATTTAACGTTTTCAGCGTTTGGAGTATTACCAGCAGCGTTTAATAACAAATAGGCAGCTAAGTACTTCATCTCTAGGGTTCTTGATCTATTGGGCTTCTTCTTCACTTTTAAAAGGAGGGAAAACTAAAATGTGGGAAAAAACGTTTTTAAACAACAGAAACAAACCTCTTAAGGCTAATTAATACATATGCAAACCACACTACAAATAACAATAATTCATTCACTATATTACTAATAGTAGAAATACTAATAATCACAAAATCATAGTAGTAGTGTCAATACAGGTACAGGATTAATTGCAGGTATTAAACTGGCCCTCTCCAGCAGAACTAATCCTCCCTTCACACTCTACTTGCTGAAGAAGAGTGAATCCAGCCTATTCATTCTGTCTATGCAAATCCATCATTTTACCTCTTGACAAACGCTACTAAGAACCGACGGTTTTTCCTTCCCTTGCCAATGGTTATTATAGTAGGAGAAGGGAGGAGAGAGAGAGACGGGGGGGAAACAAACATTTCACAGAACTGAGTAGCACAGAGCAACACCTATTAGTAGGAAGTAATTACTTGCAAGTGTAAATCTTTCTCTGTCTCTCTCTTTGAAGTTTACAGGGATAAGAAATAAATCGAACAAAATAGGAAATATTAATTTATTTTTCTCTTCTACAAATTCCGGAAAAATAGAAAAAATTAAATATTTATACTGTGGTGTACTACTGTAATAGACTTTTATACAGTCTTGTGCGTCCATTACTTTTTTGTTTTTGTTCACTTTTTTTTTGCGTGTCTTTTTTCCATTGCTCGTGTCCAATTACTACGAGACACTGCTGTGGTCACAGAAAAGTTCTGTCCACAAAGTTACCGCCCGAGAAATCTCACGTGGTAGCGACAGTAAGCGTTTACTTCTCTCCCCACCCATGTCACTGCTTTGTTGCCCGTCTGTCTATCTTACAGTAACCACTCTCCTTCTGACTGGGGGGAAAAGTGTCACCTCACCACCTTCTTTCTCATCCTGTAACCAAGAATCCTAAACTTTCTCTTGAAGAAACTTCACGATTGCCGTCAGTAGAATCTTTCAACTCTCTTTTTGTATTCCTAACTAACTGGCTCACTTTTGTCAATCTTGCTCTTTCAGATTAGGCAGTTCTCTTTTTTCTCTTTACTGAAGAAGTCTTTACAGGTTCTCGGTCCTGCTCTTAAACTTTTTATCCTTGCTTTCAGGTTTAACGTTATGTTACTAAAGGAGCTTTTACTTTAACTTTTCACAGAACCTAGTCTTTTTCTTTCCCCTCCCCTCCCCGTTACATACTGTGTTATGTTCTTCTTGCCTGTACCACCTTTGTGTATTGTTGTTACGTGCGCTACGTTTTAATCTTATTAGTGAACTTGCTACTTTAGTATTAGTGTTATTAAAAGGTTGTTTTTGCTTAAAACTTGTTTAGTTTCTTCAGAAGAGAAGTCCCCACACCAAGACTCTAAGACAGAAGCGCATATACCTACCGAAGATCCAAGATGTCTGCTAACACTGCTACTAAGAAGAGAACTTTCAAGACCCATTCTTACAAAGGTGTCGATTTAGATAAATTAATGGAAATGTCTACTGAAGACTTCATCAAGTTAACTCCAGCTAGAGTCAGAAGAAGATTTGCTAGAGGTTTATCTACTAAGCCAGCTGGTTTCTTAAAGAAATTAAGAGCCGCTAAATTAGCTGCTCCAGAAAATGAAAAGCCAGCTGTTGTTAGAACCCATTTAAGAAACATGATTGTTGTTCCAGAAATGATTGGTTCTGTTGTTGGTATCTACAACGGTAAGGTTTTCAACCAAGTCGAAATCAGACCAGAAATGTTAGGTCACTACTTGGGTGAATTCTCTATCACTTACACTCCAGTTAGACACGGTAGAGCTGGTGCCACCACTTCTCGTTTCATCCCATTAAAATAAAGTAATTTGTCGGTTTTACTATCAATAAGCAGGACCAATATTATTTTATTTTACTTTAACTTTAACTTTTTTTTTTGTTTTATATCTTATCTCATTTCCTATCCTTCGACTTATATCAATATATAAATAAATAATTATATATAACAAAAATATATTATTTTTTCTTTAAAAAATGAGTCTAAAGAACAAATTTTATAAACTATGAAATATTAAAAGAAATTAAATAACCCTTTGTTTCTTTGATATGTGTATGTAAGATGATAATTAGAACAGTAAAAATATTTGCCTATTAGGAGCGATATTTTTATTTTTATTTATTTTTTTTTTTGTTAATTATCTTGTCAACCTTCTTGAATTACTTACTGTAGTCATTCTGTCTACTCATACTTCTACATATCTACATCAATTCTGCTACTTTTTAAGTATTGCTAGTATCTATTATCTCCATAGAAGATATTATCATAGAAAGTGTGCAATTTCCTATTTGGGTAAGAATAAACCTTTACATGTATAAAACAGGAAAAGACTAAGAAAACAAGAAACTTCCCATTTTTTAATAAAAATTTTCTTAAATTTTTTTTTAATTTTTTTCAAATTTTCATGGTTGACAAAAGAAGAGATGAACTTTCAAATACAATCTTTATTTGCATCGAAATAAAGAAAAAAAAAAGAACATATGATAATAAAAATATTAATATTAGATTAATTTTTATTGACCAAAAGAATTTGATCTTACAAGCGTTTAATTCAGTGGTGCTTTCTATTTTTTTTTTTATTTTAGAACAAATATATATACGCCCAGATAAAAGACAGCACATTTGAATCAGTTAGAGGGGAAAAAAATTCCAAATAATTATTACCAATATGTCATCTTCTATTGATCAATTGTTTGGGAAAGATACATCGAGAAATTCTTCAATTGCAAGTTTATTCCAACATCCAAATAGTATTGAAAATGTTATTCCTATAAAACAAAATAAAGTTGAAACAAAGGAACATGATAATATGGAAATAGATGAAGTTTCTACTGAAATTGTTGAAAATGAAATGGGACAAGAAAATGAGAAACCAATTAAGAGCAAAAAGAAGAAATTAAATAAAGATGAGAATGATGATTTGGAGAGTAGATATTTTGAAAAATTAACCAAAAAAGATGATGAAACTAGAAATGATGAAAAGAAAGAAGTTCAGAAAGAAGTTACTTTAGATTCAGAGAATAAAGAAACTGCTAAACCAGCTAAACAGATTGATTTTAAACAAGATGAAATTGAAAAAGCTCAAAGAACAATATTTGTTGGTAATGTCCCAACTGACGTTATTACATCAAGAGATACTTATAAAAGATTCAAGAAATTGTTTACGCCGGAGAATAAAGATATCACCATTCAAAGTATTAGGTTTAGATCAATCTCTTTTGATGAACCATTACCAAGAAAGATTGCATTCGCAAGGCAATCATTACATAAAGATCGTCATTCAATTAACGCATATATAGTTTATTCTAAGAGTGATGGACTTTCTAAGATTTGTGAAAAATTTAATGGTTACATATTTGATTCACGCCATTTAAGAGTAGATTCTGTAGCCCATCCAGCTCCACATTATAAACAGAAATCAATTTTTGTTGGTAATCTAGATTTCGAGGAGGATGAAGAATCACTTTGGAATCATTTTACTCCAGTTGGTGACATCGATTATGTACGTATTGTGCGTGATTCTAAGACTAATTTGGGTAAAGGTTTTGCTTATGTTCAATTTAAAGAATTAGAATCTGTTAATAAAGCACTTTTATTAAATGATAAACCAATGAAATCGATCCATTCGGGTAAGAATAGAAAATTAAGAGTGACTAGATGTAAAAATATTAAATCAAAGTTTAACAATAATAACATTGCAGATAGTACCAATAATATATTAAATGAACAACAAAAAACTAAGTTTGGTAGAGCTAAAAAAATCTTGAATAAGGCTGATAGAGCCACTTTAGGTAAAGAATTGACTATTGAAGGTATGAGAGCTGAAAAGAATAATAAAATTAAAACCGGTTCTTTATTAAGAAAACGTAAACCAAGATCTAAAGATGGTAGAGTCACTAAAAGATCAATTGCTTATAAAAAGGCACAAGTTAACAAGAAGAAATTATAATAATAATTGCTAGTCCATATCCCAAACATATATAATAAAACAGTAATTAGGTATTGTTCCTCCTTTCATTTTTTTTTTATTTCAGTCTATCCTATAACTATTACTTTTCTTGTTGTTATTGCAGTATATATATAAATTTATGAGAGATATGCACATTCATATGTACATAAACAATAAGTTTAATGTATTTTAGTTTTTCAAAGATGAATTATATTTATTGTAGAAGTATATTTAACTTCAGAAACTAAAAAATGAAGTACAAATCAATATGTTACAAGTGTTATTTTTTAAAGAGTTAAATTTATCACAACAAAAAAAATATTAGATAAATGTTAGGAGAATATGGAATATGGACACACTGGAATGTTTATTAGATTATTATTATTATTATTTATTTGTACAGAAAGAATGATAACTTCAATCATTCCAATACCATTATTTTGAATATATGCATAGAGATAAATATTTCAATAGTAGTAACCTTCGGAGTAGAGCTTTCGAGTGTTATGAAAAAGAATGTTCTATCATTTAAGATATTAATTTTCTCCATTTAAAAAAAACTTATTATATAATGCATGAAAAAATTGCTTTTAAGCAAAATCAGGCATTGTGATAATGATTATTTATGTTCAAAATAAAACTTTAAATTAGACTAATAATGATATATGATCACTTGAATGGTCATCATTCGGTAAACCAAATTGATTCTTATGCTTCAATTCTTTAGGCACTTTTTTACCACTAAAAGTACTTGATCATTTAAAATGTGTATCACAACAACACACTATATACCTGAAGATACCTTTCGATTTTCCATAATAACATGTATTTTCAAACCATTCTTTAGACACATCATCATAAATACAATGATATAAATATTTTGTCATAGGATTAACTAGGTTCAAATACATTGTATTAATGTTTCTACCTCTAAGGAAATTAATGACGGCAGCACCTTTAGCATAATTCAAATCACTGGTGAAAAGTACTCTAACTTTATCATTGGTCATATCTAAATCTTCTTTTACACTCTTCCATAAATTATTGACAATATTGCTCAGTTCTTTCATTACGACATAACACTGTAACAATTTGACGTTTTCATACTTCCAATAAATATGAGTATTAATAATTACAAAGATTAAGCCTCAAGGTTCATGTATTAATGTGACAAAGAGAAATACTTAATTTTTCCTCTTTAAAATGTGCAAAAGATTTGTTATACTCATCAGATGTTTCTCCACCATCAGTCGGTTGTAATTTTTTAGTGGTTAGATATGATAATTCCTGTTCAGTGAAAGAACTTAATAAGTGATTTAAAAAGATATCTTTAAAAGAGACAAATTCAAACGTTTTTATATTATAAAATATACTACAATCATCCAAGTGATCTCCGGAAGATGTTCAATATTTAGGGGCAGGCTTAGATGGTAAATTTAGATTTCATCTGAAGCTTCTACAAAACTACGATAACCCAGAATTCTTCATAATTTTTTTGAGTCATCTCTTAGAAACACATGATATCGTCCTTATACAGATGTGTTATCTCATATCCCAATAATTTATGTCTAGAATATAATACTTAGAGTTTACTGATACATAGGTGTAAACTTTATTCAACGAAAAAATGAAGGCGATAGCATATTATATGTCAAAAGAGTAAATTTAAGTTCACTTGATATCCGAGTAAGTTTCTTAGTTACATTATTTACAATCTTCTTATTAACAGCTATATATGGCCTTCTAAACATTACTGTTTGATATTTTTTTTTTCGAAACTTATAGACAAATGTGTTTGTATTATTTATATTATGGGATAGTATGTTATGGAATAACTTGGGATACGGTAAAGTATCTTGGCAACAAGAGTATTTTGTTTTGAAGGGTCTTACAATAATGGAAATTATATAATATACTATCACTTATTATATATCATACTATTTTTGTTTTCAGTCATTATTTACCCTTTGGGATTTTTTTTGTGTGATTAAGATTTCTTTTCCTTTCCTTTTGGGCTACAGGTAATTCTGTAGGAATAGACGAAGGAGGGATGACATGAATACAGTTTAATATGTATGTTTCTGTGTCAAAAAAGTTTTAACTACTATGATCTAGGTGGTGATGATGATTAAATTTCAGTCAAAATGATATACCGTAGAGATTGGTTTTAAAATTTAAAGAAAATTGTTTCTAAAGTAATTCAAATTGTAGTTATAATATTTTCTTTTTATGTCCTGTAAAGCATTATAGTCTCTTGAAATGAAACTCATCTCATTTTCATTTATTTGAAGAATTCTAGATTGATAATATATATTAGTATATAGTGATTCAATAATTTATTACATAATGACACTAATGGTTAGAGGTTGGATAAAGCTTTAGGAAAAAAAAAAAAGGGAAAGAAATTTTTGATATTTTTTTGTTATTACTTAAGAAGTTCATTACATTTATCCAAACTTTGTTGAGCGAAATACCTGACATCGTTGTCCTCATCTTTAATCATTTTTTCAAGAGATGGTAAGATTGTGCCTTGAATTAATGATAAATGTGCTTGTTTATCCTTTGTCACTAATGCTTCCACAATAACGGCAAATGATTTAGCAACATTAAATCTTATATTAGGAACTGCATCATCTGCTAAATGTTGAATAAATGGAAATACATGTTCAGTCACCTCATCTGATGGTATAACTGGCACTAAAGCGGTTAATGCAGACAATAAGGTAAATCTATAAACAAAATTTTCCAATAATTGGGGATCAAAATTCAATAATCTTGATAAAATTTTATCACAACACCATTCTGGACCGAAAATTTTGGTTAATTTTGTTAAATTATTAATTGCAGCTTGTCTAATTGAAAACACTGTATCCCATAGCCATGAAATACAGAAATCGCTCAATTGTTGGTTGAAAAATTGTTCACCGAGATGTTCTGCTAATACTGGAATATATTCAATGATAGCTAATCTTACTCTCCAATTGACGTCGTTAGCTAATTCAGTAATTGCAGGTAACAATGAATCAGATAACATTTCTATACCGATCACATCATTTACTGCTTTTAAGTTAGCAATTATATTTAATCTTACTTCAGGGAATTCATCCTTTAACATATTTAATAAGATAGGTAAAAGATGTTCAATAGCTTGTTCTTTTGTCATTATTGAGACTAAATTAGTAACTTTTAGCGCTAACGAGGCTCTAACTGTCTCATTTTCATCTATACTCAAATTTTGTACAGCTGGAATAATCTTGGTTGATATAATATTTGGAGAGTCTTTTAGTAATGAGGCAAAAGCTGGGACTTGTTCTGCAATTGCCTTTCTGACATCTGCTTCATTATCTTCACATAATGATAGGAATGGTGGTAACAATTCATTAACATAAGATTGGTCTACTGCAAATTGAGTAGCTAACGCAAAATATTTATCAGCTGCCATATAACGAACTCTCCATGCTTCGTCAGTAATCAATTTAATAGCAGATTCTAATAAATCTTTGAAATGAGAAGTATCTTTTTTAACATTGAAATATTTCAAAATGGAGATCAAACAATCAACAGCCAAGAATTTCACAGAGTCTTGATTATCGGTACTTATCTTTTGAAACATAGTAGAAATGTATTCCCAGTCTTCCACGGTAGCTAAATTTGGATTTTCAGTGAATAAGTCTACCAATGCGGGTAAATGTTTAGCTGCGGCTCTTCTTACCATTGGAGTATCATCTTGTACTAATTGTAAATATAAAGCTAATAAATTATTTCTTAAAGTTTTATCTTTGACTCTAACGATAACAGCTTTAAAAAGTCCACAAGAGGAAACTTTGGAAGAGAACCATTCAGCAGTAGCTAAATGCTCTATCAAGGGGATAAATTCGTCCAACAATTGATCGTCTGATAAATCTTGAGCTACTGCATTCAATGAATCGACAGCTTTATCTCTAACCAAGGTTTCTTCAGTGGAAGCCAAGATTTCTAAAGCTGGTAATAAAATGGTGGCAAACTTAGAGCCACCAACAAAAGGAACAAACTGACCTAATTCATCGGCTAACACAGCAAATACTTCATCTTCATCATCTTGTGCCACCTCAGTTAGAAATGGGATTAATTCTTCTCTTGTTCTTTCAGGACCAAGGGCAATAGCAATAGTATCTAACTTTTTCATTGCTTCTACTCTATTTGCAACATCATCATGTTTTAATTCATCCATCAATAAAGCTAGGGGAAACAAATCTTCTTGTTGCATCACATCATTCCCTTGTTCAACTATATTGTTGCTGTTATTATTATTGTTGTTGTTGTTACCATTAACTGTATCCATATTCATTATTAAAGTCAATTAATACAGTAGGTATAGATAAAATAAAGTAAATTTAACTCAAAATATATGATGTCAATAGATATGTATATATTCAAATCCTATACTAAAGAATAAAACTATTATATTTCGTGAAATAAAGAAAAATGTTTGTTTTATGTTTTATTTATTCAAAGTTCTGTCTTCAATTAATTAAAGAACAACCAACCTTTATGAACGTTTTAGGAACGAAAAGATTATTAAAATAAAATAAAATAAAAAAATAAAGTAAAAACAGGTTAACTTAAAAAGAATAGGATACTGCTTAGCAATTCAAACTCTTCGAAATCACCAAGCAACCAACAGAAACTCTTTAGTCTATATATTTGAAACTAAACTACGCACTAACTCTGTTGTTAGTTAATAACTTATTTCTATTAACGAATTAACTTACTACCACCATTATTATTATTATGATTATTATTGTCATGGAGAAATTCTCCAGATGAAAAAAAACAAGAAAAAAAAAATGGAAACACAAAAGGGGAGGCGGAATTGAGACGCGGAATTTGGAGAAAGAAAATTAGTAAAAAACTGTCAAACCCTAAAAAACCCTAACCACAGTTGAACTCACTGTGTACGGCACTCAAAAAAAAAAAAAATGGGTTTAATTTAATGAGTTTTAAAAAGTATGGGGCCATCGGTAAACAGATAAATTGATAGATAGATAGATAGATAGGTTGATTGAGTGATTGATTGATTGATTGGTGTGATGACAGATGGTAAAAGAAAGTTGTTGTATATGTGAAATGCATTAAGGATGTATTTATATTTACATATAATAATATAAATGATGTCATGGTTAGTACTGATCAAAAATTGACAATAATTTTGAAAGCCTTTTTTGCCGTCATTGTGCTTATCCGTTTAATATATTTTCTATTCTTATGGATAAGTATAAGAATGAACATTAAACATATAGTGATAAACTTTTTATATGGCAAATTCTTTAAGACTTGCAGATAATGGTGAACAAGTTTTTTATACTGATATATCATATTTTTTAAAGTAGGATTATTATTGACAGTGTTAGCATCATCCTGTTCCTTTTCAATGATGGTATCAGCTAATGGTTCGGGTTTTCTCATATCGATATGTCTCTTTTTGTTTATTTGTCCATTTTTATTAATTTCTTTATTCGTATTAGTTTTATCTGTTTTTGATGGTCGTACTCTAGATTCTAATTTACTTATGATATATTCTTGATACGTGGGTCCTAAGATACTCCTTTCACTTAATCTATTAGATAACGATGGATATTTCTTGCATAACTCTGTATATAGCTTAATAGATATAGGCTCATCTAACAATTTAATTTTAACCTCATATATATAAAATGTTATCAATTCATAAATATCATTAACAGAATTATTATCATCTTGTAAAAAATTAGATAAGACTGTCTCCACAAATTGTGAGTATGCTTCCACAATCATGGGATCTTTTTCCTTTTTCTTCCATTGCAACCATCTATAACAACATCTTAAATTTTTATACATGGAGGATGTATTTTTTATCTTATTTGTATTCAACTGAATAATATATCCTTCCCATTTAGAAACATTGAACGAGTCTTCTAATACTGGGTTAAAGGATGCACCCAATACATCAAAACTTGATATCTCATAACAACAATCAATAAATAATAGTTTTCCCCTTTCTGTATTAATCAAACCATATTCAAATATCGTCTCTAAACATCGTTTAAATTGTCTTCGTATGTAATACTGCATACACTCGTCATATTGATCTTTAAATTTATTATATGTTTCATTGAACATATCATCAGACAATAATTTAGAAACAGTAGTCATTTCTTTCTCATCTCATAATTCTAAAAAAAAAAAAAAACTTTTTTCAAGTTGGTGTTACTTGTAAGTACCTATTAATTTGTCTTGATGTCAATAACTTGATACTTTGCATTTGCAATTGGGCATGGAATGTTATTAATCCTATGATTCTAAAAGGTGGCTTTTTTTGAAACTTGTAATGCTTTACGACTCTCGATGTTTTGTGTTGCGAATTTTTTGCCCTGTTTTGGCTCTTTCTACCTCAGCTATATTTTTGTTATTTTTTTCTATTTCCCTCTCCCCCCACTTTAAAGAAATGGAAAAATGAAAGAAGGTAAAATGTTGTTGTTAATCAGTAAACGAAGACTTAATGTTTGACAGTTGAACAGCATAAATAAGAGAGAGTCGAAATAAAGGAACTGTCAAGTATCTGAAGGTAGTTAAAGGACAGTATAAATAACGTGTTTTTCCCCTGCCAGAAAGAAGGTTTTATATTTTCTTAATATTAATCACTTTCAATAGAAAACAAAACAAAACAATTAAAATATAACTTTTTACAATAATGAAAGAATACGATATGGTGGACCAATCTCGTGTTAAGCGTTGAATTATATAAACATTAATACAAAGGGGAAAACACTAGATGTTTTTTCCAATAACAATCTTTGAAAAGTAATAGGGAAGAGAGAGAAATCATTCTTCATTTCTAAAGAAAAGTATCGAACCTTCTTTTTTTTTTTTTTTTTTTTTTGTAATATTGTTATTCTTATTCTGATCATTCTTCCTTTCTTTTCTTTCCATCATAATTTATATAACGAAAAGAAATCAAAGAAACTTTTCTTGAAGTTATGCTATTCTTTATTAATGAAATTGAATCACTCATTGTATGCAAAAATAATTAATATTTGAAATAGTTGATTGTTAAAGTTTTAATAACTTTTTAAAAAAAAAAATTGTTTATTAAAACTGAGGGTTATTTGTCTCCAGCCGTAGCTTTGGAGCACTTTAAAAAGACAACAACAATTAACCAATTAGTAGGAAATTCAAACAATATTTAAAAAAAGAAAAAAAAAAAAAAAAAACAAGAAAATATTATCAGATACATATCAAGACTGTTGAGAATGAGCGCCTGTAGTCATTGGATATATAGTAAACATTCTCAAAATTATATTTATTAGATCTAGTATACAAAAATTATAATAAAGTTCTTCGGTTTCTTTCTTTATATACAACGTAGAAGTAATAATGTACAAATATTGTAAATAAGACAAAAAGAATGGATGATGAAATCCTTGGCTTTATATATGTTAATATTAAGCCATTTTCCTCTACGAACAGTAAGATATTTAATAAACAAACTCAACAACATTTCGTGACCTCTCAACAATTATTATTCAACAATTTATCATTTCGTGTCTGCTAAAATCTTATTGTTCTATCTATTTCGTTCCATAACATTATATTTCAACAAAGACACTATTGGTACTCACATCCTTGAATCTAATTATTTTTTTTTTGGTTAATACAAGAGACTCTTAAGTTTGTAAAAAAGCCTATATTTATATTATCTTTGTTTGAAAACCTGGTTGACGGTTTGAATTCCGCTTAAAAATTATACCTATAAAAATTAAACCAATACTTTATTATTTAATATATATATATATAACTCTTTGTGTGCTTTAGCTTGACCAAAATTAATTTTACTTTAAGATGAAAGAAAAATGTTAAATAATAAAAAGAATTACTAAGCCCAAAGAAAAGTAATATCAGAAACCCAAATAAAATAAAGCTTTATTTCTCTGTTTCTTTAGGTTTTATATGATATAGTGTCACACCCACATTCTCTAATACAAGATAACAACAAGGATACAATACTTACATATTTCTCTCAGGGACTTTAACTTTTAATCAATATAATAAAATACCTATTGATGTTAAAGAAGAAAATTTGATATGGTCAATGAAAACATTTCTAAAGGAAGGGGAGTCATTGTTAAAAACAAATAGTTGAATAAATTGAACTTGTGGATTTTTTAACAAAACCAAAGTGGAGTATAGCACTAAAAATGGTTTGAATGGATTAAAACTTCTTTATTCATCAAAAAAAAAAAACACCTATATAATTTACTGACAGCAAGAGAAAGAAGAAAAAAAAAAGAGGTAAAACTAACACCTATATATTATATATTAAAACTATCAGTTTATTCAAATTATTTATTCAATACCCTTTTCTTTCTTCCAACATTTTAGAAGTATTTAAACCATACAAACAAACAAGCACATATGTATGCCTTTTTTAAAATTTTTTATACATTCTTTATTTTTTTGTTACCTATATAAATTTAAAAGGAAAAAAAAAGATAAAATTAAACACAAGTAATCAAATAATTACTAGTGCCATTTCTTTGTCAAACGAATCTTAATAAAATTGTTAGAAGAACCAACAGTTACTATTAATCTCATATGGAAAAGGTTCAGGACTCTTATTGGGTTATAAATGCCTTATCATATAAATACAAAATAAACTATAATTTTATAAAAAATGAACTATGGAAAGATATAACCCATTCAAAAATTCTTTGGTACATAATTCAAGTATGTTTTAAATATTTCAAAGTAAAAAAAAAAAGTCTTAGTTCCTAACATTTTTTTTTACCTGTATTCTTCTGCCGTACTGACATTTTCAAACTTTATTATTTTTTTCAAACTATTTATTGTTCTTCAGGGCCTATGGTTAACATTAACAAAAAGTGAATATTGGATATTTTTATTATTCTTTTTCATATTTTATATCATAACTTTTAGTATGATAGCAACGTTACTCTATATTATTGTAATACCTTGGGGAATGGGATTAAGTCTTATTCTCTTAGGTCCATTAGGTGCCCTTCTATTACATATACAATGGATTTTACTTTCCAACACACTATGTAATCGCATTTGTCACAAATTATTACTTCCAAATCTAAATTGGCAAATTTATAAATTAACAATCTCCAAAGCTAATATCACACAAAATCCAATTTTAATTCAAGAATATGAAAATCCAAATTTAAATAAACAACTTAATGATTGGTGGTGGATAATTAAGTTTTTTAAATGGATTGGAGAACTTTCGGTTAAAGTGCTTTTAATCTCTGTTTCTTTTATTCCTTTAATAGGTCCTTCCATAGTTGATATCTTTGAGACTAATAAAAGAACAAGAAAATGTTTACAGCCTTTCTTTAAAGAACAGAATTGGTCAAAGAAACAAATTAAACAATTTGAGATATTAAACAAATGCGATTTTATTATATTTGGAATAATAACAGGTATACTTAATTCTATTCCACTATTTTCTATTATTACCATGACTAGTAATGTTGTTGCATGTGCTCTTTGGGCTTCTAGTTTTCTAAAAAATGATAATATATACCAAGAAAAAAAAAATGAATAACCTATATTCAAAAAAAAAAACAAGAAGAAATATTGTATACCTAGTGTTTCATATATTAAACATAAAATGTAGTTTGTTTCCTTGTCCTCGTTTTACTATTATTTTTTTTTTATTGTTGAACAGTTTTCATTTCTAATTATTTTATCTATCTATCTATCTATACTAATATAATCTATACAAAGTAATCAGCCCACTCTTTCTATTTTTTCTCACTTATTTTTGTGCTTTAAATTAGTGGGGATATTATTACTAAACATCAAATCCACGTCACTTAATACACATATACATACATATATTAAATTTAGAGCAAATATATGCTGTCAAGACAACAATAACCTGCAATAACACTATCTTTGTTAGAGATTATTATTTTAGATCTTAACAAGACATCACTATAATCATTCATAACAACATGATCCTTATCAAAGGAAGTGGTACTATAAATGCCCCATTCGCTAATAATTGGTTCACTAGACAATTTACCATCACAAACCATATAGTTGTCCTTTCTAGAAACAGCATGAATAATTTCCATCAATATGAACGCTTTCCATTGTTCCCTTGGTAATTTGTCTAAGAATTCTGGGATTTTCGTTTAACAAACATTATGACCAACATCTTCTCTTTGTGGTTTCAAGACATATTTTTCTGGGGTTTCTATTGCCAATTTTTTTTTTTTTTTGACTTCGCAAACTTTCTGGAGAATTTTCCAGTGTGTAAATCTTGACAAAGGAGTATAATGATTGTTTCTTAATGGTAGAATCGTTTACATAAGTAGATATAACAGATTATTTAGTCAAAGATCGTTGAATCTTTTCTGTACCAGCCAATTGAATAAATAAATCTGCGGATTTAATAGCATATGATTCTTCTAAGAAATCACAAGTCTCCTAAGAAGAAGAATCTGCATAATTAGCTATGTCGTACCCCATTCTGTAGCAAACCACACCAACTTAACGGTTAGTGTTCTTATGGATCAATATTTTGCTATTGATACCATATTCAAATTGATACTGGATATCTTTAAATTGAACATCTAATAGAATTAATACCATAAATATTCAAAAAAAAAAAAATAGATTCATTTTCTTCAACGACAAATAAGACGATTTTATCATCTTGTTCTCTAATTTTGTTTTATATATCAACTTAAAATAGGTTCATGGCGCTTGCAATGCATCTAAACGCAAAAAAGGAAAAAAAAAAGATTCAGAGAAATGCAAGTCACCAACTTGATAGGATGGTTCCCCAATTTTCATAGTATTTACCCATAGCATTCATGTATGAGTGTAATTCACCAATTTTACTAGATAAACCTGGAAAAGATACAGACACTGCGTTAAACTCGACTTGTTTGACAGATCAAGAATTTTGATCAATCAAATACTATGATCTAAAGATATTGAATTTAGCCGATTGGTTAGATTTTAAAGCATGCTCTTTAAAAAATTTAAACAACTTACCAATCAAATCTAGATCAACATTAGCTAATTGTTCATTCTCCTTAATTAACTATACAGAGTTTGAGATTTGTAGGTATTATTTGTTAAAAGGTTTTTGTAAAATTTTTTTTGCTTATTAAAAAGCTTTACGTGGGAGTGGAGTTAGAAAGACAGTTGCTGGAGTGACTTTAGGAACATTATTATTGTTGTTATCCGTTAGAAGTTAGGACTCACCCATTATCCAAAGGCCATTGTTGTAATTCTGGGACAATCTTTGATTCAATAAAGGATTTACTAATGTTTGGGAATCCACTATGTTCCACTATGCTAACTTCAGCACCAGTAATATTAACTTTAACTATTCAATTATTTTTCTGTTTTAGTATTAAAATAATCCACTTAGCAAAAACGACAAAAAAAAAACATCGGAGTTTGTTGCCCTCTTGAATGGGAAATGTGTATGGACTTCTTGATTAATATTTTTTGGGACATTAATATATCCATATTTTACAATAGTGATGAAAATCATAAAATAAAAATTGATATAAATTGTAGTATAACGAGAACGCTTGATAATTTCATTTCAACGTGAAAGAAATCTAAGAATATTCTCGTCTCTTCGGATCGGATCCCCTGTTATATATATGTAAGATATAAAAAACAAGCAAGTGATAGTCAATGGATAAGTCAAAACAACATATAATAAAATGTTGCTGTAATCATGTAACAGTGGGAAAGGGGAACCTTCCCATTGACACTGAGACATAATTAACCATATATCGTCAGTTCCACTTATCCTTAGTGATCATATTATTATTATTGTTACAGGATTTTTGTAGAAATTGCAACATTTTTTCCTCCCCCCCCGTCCCCGGCATTTTGCCTGCAACAATTCTGTAACTTTGTACGTAAGATTTTATTTGAACCTCATTTTGCACGAACAGCTGTCCTCCTCTGAAATCTCCTTCTCCCTCCGAGAACAAAAAAAAAAACATTGAAGTATATTGAAAAAGTAGCGAAAAAGTAACTGCAAACATTATTATTGCTGTTTGTTGTGTTAGTTTATTATCATAAATAAAGGTTAAAATACTTATACTACCTACTACGTTAAACAGGTAATCAATTGAACCTTTTAATATCCTTTATAAAAGTATTTATTTGCCCATCTATCTACAAAATACATATAGAATTATACATAGAAATATATATGTTTATTTCTTTCTTCTAAAAAAATTAGTTTATCTATAAATAGAATCATGGCTACATCTTCCTCATTCGAGCCTAATACCGAAAAGGATGGGCTTCATTCAAGGTCCAAAAATTCCTCAGATAAGAAACAGAACGACAAGAAAGTCTCTTCTATAAATAATAAAATTAATAAGGATAATGACAAATTTGCTAAAAATAATTCAACGTCAAAATCTTTTTCTTTTAACAAATTGGAACCAATTATAATGCCAATTGTTTTTACTTTATTTGGGGTCTTTGTTAGAATGTATAGAATTGGTGCTAATAACCATGTCGTTTGGGATGAAGCCCATTTCGGTAAGTTCGGTTCTTATTATTTAAGGCATGAATTTTATCATGATGTTCACCCACCTCTAGGTAAAATGTTAGTTGGTTTATCTGGGTTTATTGCGGGCTATAACGGTTCTTGGGATTTCCCATCCGGTGAGGTTTATCCAGATTATATCGATTATGTTAAGATGAGAATCTTTAATGCCACATTTTCATCTCTTTGTGTTCCTGTGGCTTATTACACTGCAAAGGCTATCGGATTCTCTTTACCTGTTGTTTGGCTTTTCACTTCTTTAGTCTGTTTTGAGACTACTTATTGTACTTTAGGTAGATTCATTCTTTTAGATTCTATGTTACTTTTCTTTACCGTCGCTGCCTTCTACTGTTTTGTTATGTTCCATAATCAAAGATCTAAACCTTTCTCTAGAAAATGGTATAAATGGTTAGGTTTAACAGGTATCACAATGGGATGTGCCATTTCTGTAAAAATGGTCGGCCTTTTCGTTATCACTTTAATTGGTATCTACACTGTAGTTGATCTTTGGAAATTATTAGGTGATAAATCTGTCTCTTGGAAACAATACATCGGTCACTGGATCGCCAGAATTATCGGTCTAATCATTTTCCCATTTATAGTCTTTTTACTATGTTTTAAGATCCATTTTATTCTTTTGTCTCATTCTGGTACAGGTGATGCTAATATGCCTTCTTTATTCCAAGCCAATTTAATCGGATCTGAAGTAGGTGTTGGTCCACGTAACGTCGCCGTTGGTTCATCTGTAGTCTCTATCAAAAACCAAGCCTTAGGCGGTTCTCTATTACATTCTCATGTTCAAACTTACCCAGAAGGGTCCAATCAACAACAAGTTACAACGTATGCATACAGCGATTCAAATAATGATTGGCGTTTCCAAAGAGCAAGAGGTCTAAACCCTTGGTCTGAAAATGAAACTGAAGTTGAATATATTAATGGGGACAACTCTTATAGATTACTTCACGTAATGACTGGGAAAAATTTACATACTCATCCAATTGCTGCTCCAATAAGTAAAAACGATTTTGAGGTCGCTGGTTATGGTACTAATGAGATCGGAGATCCATTCGATAATTGGATTATTGAGATTGTTGATCAAAGAGGCTCCGAAGATAAAACACAGTTACATCCTTTGACAACATCTTTCCGTATTAGAAGTGAACAACTTGGTTGTTATTTGGCTCAAACAGGTAACACTTTACCGGAATGGGGGTTCAGACAATCTGAAGTGGCTTGTGTCAAAAACCCATTTAAGAGAGATAAGAGGACTTGGTGGAACATTGAAACTCATACCAATGACAGGTTACCATTGCCTGGTGATGATTTCAAATATCCGAAGACTAACTTCATTAAGGATTTCATTCACTTGAATTTAGCTATGATGGCAACCAATAATGCTTTAATCCCAGAGTCTGAAAAATTCGATTACTTAGCTTCTTCTGCATGGGAATGGCCAACTTTACATGTAGGTCTAAGATTAAATGGTTGGGGTGATGATGTACCAAAGTATTTCCTTTTAGGGTTGCCTTTCTCCACTTGGCCCTCTACTGTAGCCGTTTTCGCTATGATGTTCACTGTAGTCGTTTTATTCCTTAGATGGTTTAGACAACTACCTGTTTTCAAGACGTCAGAAGACGCTAATGTCTTTGAAATGGGTGGGTTCTACCCACTATTAGGTTGGGGTTTACATTTTATGCCATTCGTCATCATGTCAAGAGTCACCTATGTGCACCATTATTTGCCAGCACTATATTTTGCTTTGATTATCTTAGCTTACTACTTCGATGTTCTTTTGAAAGCCCCAACTGGATTTTTACAAAGGGTATCAAAGAAATTGAGGTATGGTATTTTTATAACTTATTTTGTTGCTTTGCTTGGTGGCTTCTACTACTTCTCTCCAATAGCTTTCGGTATGGAAGGTCCAAACCGTGACTTCCAATACTTGAACTGGCTGAAATCATGGGATATCAGTGATAGTCCATAAGAAAAATTAAAAGTTAAAAAAAAAAAACATAAAATAAAGCCAACAATTTCCTGGCACAATTTATTTCATACTATTTTTTTTTTCCCTTTTTGGTTTCAACAGTTGTGTATTTACTCCTTTTTTTTTTATTGTTATAATTGAACATTAATATTTATGAAGTAATACGATAATATATATTTATATATACTTAATTAATTGATTATCCATATTTCGATAGTACCAGCTTCTTCTATTCTATTCTTTAAAATCTATAAAAAAAATTGTATTTATTGTGTGATTCCGTCTGTATTTAATATACTTGAAATGTTTCTTATCCCCAAATCTTGTGTATTAGATGATGTCAATAAACTGCTCCTATAATGAAGATCACCCTGAAGACTACCAGAACTATCCGACTGTGATGATTGTACTGCAGACGAAGTATCAACTTGATTCAGCGATGCATGATGTGCCATTGATGGTGGTGTTATAGTAATTAGACGACCAACACTCTGTTCATCTACATTTCTTGCTTCTTCATTTTCTCGCACAGAATATGATGGTAAGACAGATACAATAGTTTCATAAGTTGGTGGAGCTGCCTGTTTCACATCTTGATAAACTGGTGGTACTTCTTCATCCCAGGATATACCGAGACCGGATCTTTCTGTTATATTTAATCTAAATTGCATTCTTAAAACACGGGCTGCACCGGTAGGGACACTTACAATCTTAGGTGTTATTTGACTATTTGAAGATTTTGAACCTGATCCGCTGCTTGAAATGCCCTTCTTAAAACCTAAACTTGAATGATCCTCTTCTGTGACAGGTCTTGCCTTTGGAGTATTCACATTAGCAAACAGAGGAGACAATTCTGCTAATCTTTGATCCGAATCATTTTCTGGTATAGACGTCTTTGTTGTAGATTGTGATTTGTTTTTAGATTTATTTATTGGTTGACCGTTAGCGTACTGTAAAGTCTCTTCTGCTACTACAATTTCTACTGCAAGGATATGTGACACATATATGCCTAAATTTGGATCCTGAATATCACATGCTACATTGATAAGGTTCTTATGTGGATCGACGTACGGTTTTGAAGTAGAGGAGAAGACTACAGGATTACCGACACCTGAATTTAATGACATACAATCTATATGAGTCACTAATTCAATTTTCCCATTATTATCAAAATCTGTTTTCCATCCACTTTTCACTTCTCCCTTTGAGAGGACTCTTACTTCTTCTGTGAATAACATACTGTTATTCTTGGCTAGTTCCTTCTTTAATTGTTCCTCTCTTATTCTTCTTTGTTGTTGTAAAATTTCTTGTCTTAAAGCATCATCATCAGGGTGAATAAAGAGATCCTCATTTTGATTAGCTGCATCGTCATCGTCATCAGTATCCTGTATACCTCTAACATTTCGCCCTCTAAATGGTTGAGACGAACTTGTATTATTTAATCTTGATGAAGTATTCTCACCTACTGTTCGGTCTCGATTTTCACTAGTATTGTCACCATTGACAATAGGACTACAATTATTGGAAGGTAGGATAGCATTAATATTCATTGGTAAATTATCTGGAGAGGCAACAGTGACTTTAATCTGTGAACCAATATCACCATATCTTTTAATAGTCGGCATTGGTTTTTTACTTCTCTCCAATTCCCTTTTCTTTACCTCTTTCTCCAATCGCTTTAAATTAAGTTCATGTTTCGAACAAGAGTAACCTCTTATCTTTGTCGTTTCCTCAATCCTCCATGACAATTTCCTCATTCTCCATCTTCTATCACCACAGGAAATACCATTCAATTTTAACTCCAAGGGAAATGTAGATTTTGGATATACAACGTTTGGCAAAACTGCAGCCGCGGTCAATTCTGTTGGTGGAAACACTCTTAATGAGTTCTTATCGGGTCCTCTAGGAATACTTCTTGTCACTGGTATAGGCATAACCAGTTTTAATACTTTAAAATCTTTCTTATTGGGACAACTTGCATTAAATTTCTTATTTTTAGGATCTACATAAGTCGCAGTGGCAACCAATTCATATTTAACTTGTGTCTCTGAATGTTCACCTAACCTACATGTTACAGGCACCGAACCTGGAATCAAATAAGAAAATGGATATGAATGAGTCCCTACAGATTTATTCATTATCTCTGATTGGATATTCCATTTCTTCATGCTGGTAATTTTTCTCTTGCAGTTGTTACATGACTGAATCTGTTGTGAATCTGGTAGAAACGGTTTATGGTAATAAACAATTTGTAAAAGGGCAAGTGTAACGTTAACTATTGGAATTTTGTTGTAACCTTCTAAAATTTTTTGATTTGAAATACGTGAAGAGCCAGATTTATATGCATTAGATTTTGTTGAAGCCATTGTACTGCTTGATTGTTCATTAGATGTAGATACAGACATATTTGAAAATGTTGTAAAAAGTCCAGTTTTGCTCTTTGTGTTTGAAACATCGACATGCCCGGATATCGATGGATTAGAACTCAATGGAGTCGACAGAGTAACATTTAATTGATTATTATTATTATTATTATTTCGTGAATTGGAACTATTTTTATTACGATTATTTTTGTAAGGATCTTTAATTTTCAAATTCAATAAACCTGACAATAGAGCACCAGAAGACTCTGTAGAGTTGCCATACATGACACATGGCGGCGATTCGATATTAATGGACAGTTCAATAGGATGTGATCCCGGTGTTATGAGTCTTTTTTCGTTTTTACTCGATACATTATCGGATCTTGAAGACACAGAATGCAACATAGAAAAGACCATCTTTAGTAATAGCCTCACAAATAATAAAAGTAAAATGAATATAAAAAAAAAAAAAAAAGAGAAATGAAACGACAATCAAAAAAGAAAGGATCAACGAGTACAGGTACCTTTCTTCTTAAACTATTTATGTGTATATTTATTGCTAATGTTGAGAGTATGATCTTTCTGATTTACTTCCTTCCAAAGGGAAGTATTGACGTATTAAGATATACATATAAATATATAAATAAATAACCCTTTCTTGGTCACTAATAAAAATATAAAACAAGTCATATAAAATATTTGGAAAATACACAAATAAATAAATCACTCGATATGTACTATATAGTATCATAATACTCTTACCTTACCTTTAATCTTACCTTACCTTATTATCCCCCCCAAGAGAGAATGTGAAAACAGAAAACAAACGAAGATAACTAAAAAAAAAAAATAAAACAATTTGACGTGCAAAGTGATCAAATTGCTTGTTCAGTTCTTTCCTCTTTTTTTTTCATTCATGATAATGATGATATTGGGTTATTCATTAATAAAGTAATGAAATCCTGGTAGTGATGATACATCGGAACTTAGATAAGCATAATGTAGAAGTAATGTCGGAACTATAAGTCTAATAAACCTAATCTCTACAAACGAAAAAACTAAAGCATCACTTGCTGGATTGGGCTGAATAAACAGTAATCCAAGAAAAAAAAAATGTCTACAGATGATATTGTTTGGGAAGTAATAAATCAGGGTTTCTGTTCTCATAGAATCAAGACTCCGAGTGGCCAAATCTTTTGTAGAGATCCATATAATGTGACTGGTTTATGTACAAGACAATCCTGTCCATTGGCAAATTCCAAATATGCTACCGTTAGATCACATAATGGGAGAATTTATCTTTATATTAAAACACCAGAGAGAGCACATACACCGGCTAAATTATGGGAGAAGATTAAACTTTCAAAAAACTATGTCAAGGCATTAAAACAGATAGATGAACATCTTTTACATTGGAACAAATTCTTTCGTCATAAATGTAAACAAAGGTTTACTAAGTTGACTCAAGTGGCTATTACTGAAAGACGCCTTGCTATGAGAGAAGAAGAAAGACATTATGTCGGTGTTGCACCAAAGGTAAAGAGAAGAGAAGCAAATAGAGAAAGAAAAGCACTTGCTGCGGCAAAAATTGAAAAAGCTATTGAAAAGGAATTATTGGATAGATTAAAGAGTGGTGCATATGGTGATAAACCACTGAATGTAGATGAAAAAGTATGGAAGAAAGTTCTTGGTAAATTGGATGAAGAAAATGAAATGGAAGAAGAAGAGGAAGAAGAAGAGGAAGATTGGGACAAAGAATCTGATGAAGGTGAAGTTGAATATGTGGCTGCAGATGAAGAAAATGAATATGTTGATCCAGAAGAATTGGAAAAATGGTTAGCTGATTCTGATAAAGAATATTCTTCTGATGAAGACGATAGCAGCAGTGAGGAAGAAGAAGATGATGATGAAGAAAGCGATGACGATTCTTCATCCAAGAAACGCAAAAAGTCCACTACAAAGAAGAACAAGCGTCCAAAATTTGAAATTGAATTTGAAGAAGAAAGAGAATTACAACCTGCAGAACAGGAATTGGCTCATTAAGCTTCTAAAAGAAAAAGAAATCTTTCAGACTTTAGCACATCGTCATTCTTTCTAAACTATACTATCATATTCTAAAATAATAAGTACAAATCATATAGAAGCTTTTTAAACAACTTTACATTCATACAATATATGATCTTATATAACAATATTTTAAAAGTACCATATAGTTTTGTTGTATATTTCT
Organism: Arxiozyma slooffiae; assembly: GCA_017347545.2. Classification (NCBI taxonomy): domain Eukaryota; kingdom Fungi; phylum Ascomycota; class Saccharomycetes; order Saccharomycetales; family Saccharomycetaceae; genus Arxiozyma; species Arxiozyma slooffiae. The sequence goes on along the minus strand of JAFHAQ020000010.1, from coordinate 211,160 downwards.
ACACGTAAGACATCAAATAAAAAAAAATACTTCAATGATATCGTATATCAGCATACAATACCATCGTAAGAGCACAACATATATATATATATATACATTGTTCCATGAAAATCATCAATTAACCATTTATTACTAACAACACCTTAAAAGATCCAAACCACTCACTCCACTCCTTTATATCACACATATATGTATACACTATTTGGATTTTATGGTCTATAAATTTCTTATAATCTAATATTTTTAATATCAAGATCTTTGTGAATAAAGGCCTTGTTACCACCTGCACCTAAGTAATCTGATGCAACTTGTCCATTACCTCTAATTTGATATTGATAAATAACTAAACCGTCAAGCCCAACTGGCCCACGAGCATGAATCTTGGAAGTAGAAATACCAACTTCTGTACCAAAACCATATCTGAAACCATCTGCAAATCTTGTGGAGGCATTCCAATAGACACCAGATGAATCAACACCCTTTAAGAACGCCTCTGCATTATCTTTATTTTCTGTAACTATACAATCTGTGTGTCTGGAGGAATGTAAGTTGATATGCTGAATAGCTTCTTGTGTCGAATCAATAAACTTGACAGCACAATCCAAAGATAAAAATTCTTTGTCAAAATCTTCATTTTCAGATGCATCTACTAATTTTGAACTAACAACTTCATCGAATCTATTCAATTCTTTCAAGTGAGAAGTGTAAGAATCCTTGACATCTTTAGTAACATGCAATACAACATCACCGTTACGTGACAAATTTTCCAGAACTTCCCACCATTGACTGCATTTTGGATTAATTAAGAGTGTTTCCATAGCATTGCAACCTGCTGGATAATTAGTCTTGGCATCAAGCGTGATTCTCTTAGCCTTATCAAGGTCAGCAAATTCGTCCACATAAACAGAACAAATACCATCAGCATGACCTAAAACAGGAATCTTTGTATTACTCTTGATATATCTAACTAAAGCGTTAGACCCTCTTGGAACAACCAAGTCAATGTATTCGTCTTGGCTTAATAGATCATTAACGTCCTGTCTAGTTTCAATAAGTTGTACGGCACCAACTGGAACACCGGTAATGTATACATTGGAAGCAATTGTATCATTAATAACACGAGCCATTTCTCTAAAAGTATTGACAGATTCTTTACCACCCTTTAAAATACCAGCGTTACCGCTCTTGATACATAAAGCAGTAATATTGGCTATAACTTCGGGACGTGATTCAAAAATGACCAAAAGAACCCCAATTGGAGCGGTAACTTGATACAAAACTAAACCTTCGTCCAATTCTCTAGCTAACTTAACTTTACCTACAGGATCTTCCAAATCCGCAACATCTTTTATACCTTGTAACATCGTATCAAACTTATCACCTTTGAAAAGATCTAATCTCTTGATTAATGATGGAGAAAGGGCTGAGGCTTTAGCTACTTCTAAATCGATTTTGTTAGCAGCTTTAATTTTGTCTGCGTTTGCCTTTAAAGCATCATGGATTTTGTATAATATTGAAGAACGGTTTTCATTAGATAGAGTTTTTAAAATATTACCGGCAACTCTTGCCTTCTTAGCAATTTCTTCAGCTGTAGACATGATTACCCGTTTACCTTTTACAAAACTTAAACAACTTCTAGTTCTAGTATAGTAACTCTACAAAGTGACTCCACTGTTTTCTTTTGTAAAATATTGATGTCTTTATTGATTTTCAAAAAGTTATTCACGCTGTGTTTAATTTTTATGGGTTTTCCAGATTTTCCTTTTCTTCGAGCCACCCATTTTTCAATGCAAGATCTATTAATAATAACAGGTGGCTTGGATAAAAAAAAACCCGCAACAGCAGTTAAGGCTCGGCGAAAAATAGAAATAGTAACAAAATATATAAGAGACATCTTCTCAATAAAATTTAAATAATAGTAAAAAAAATCTTGTTTTGTTCTTTCATGTATAAAGTCATATCCCTATATTTGGGTATTCATGTCCTGTTAAACTTGCTTTGGTGAGTGTGGTATATATAACTTTTTTCTATAAATATATATACGTAAGTTTTTATAAAACTACATTTTTTAATATCACTATCACATAAATGAAAATCAATGCAATAATCAAATCTATAGCAATATATCTATACTGGTAAACCGACCTTGTATTATGTTTGACTTTAATTAATGAATTATCTAATTTTGCCAATTTTTCTAATTTTTTTATCCTCTCTCTCTGTTGAGATAGTCTAGATTTATAATTTTCCATTTTACTTTCCAGATTTTGTAAATCTTTGAGAAACACACCCACATTCTGTTGTAACTTATATAGAAATGAACCTTCCTCTTTTTCATTAAAACTTGAATTCAATACATTCAACGAATAACCACCAATCAATTCTTGTAAGTCTAATAATTGCTGTTTTGCCTCAACTAAATCGGTAGCTAATTCATCGAATTGATTTACAGTCTGAAAAAGTTTCATTTCATCAGCATGTATAACCTGCTGCAAAGTTTCCTTCATAACATTTTCAAAAATAGTCAACACTGTTGAAATATGTTTTTTATATGAATCTATTTGGCTTGGATTTTTACTTTGGTCCTTAAGTGTCCTCATGTAGGTTGCCAATTTTTCTTCTGAATTGTTAAAATCCTCTTTATTATAACCATCTTTTTCTTCCTTGTTATCATTATTATTTAGAGATAGCATCTTATTTTTAGATTGTGTTATAGATGATAATGTTGTGTAATCGTATGTGGCTACATCATTTTGAAACACTATATTAGATGGAATAGATTCTACAGATTTTTCATTAGTAATTATTTGCTTTATTAATGACGTGGAAGAACCAGACAATTTCTCTGTTGGAAGCATAAAAGATGATTTCATACGTGGTTGATCTAAATCCTGATACAACAAATTTTGAAAACTCATATTTGAATAATCTGTTAAATAAGTAGAACTCTCCAGATTATTCGATTGTATCAATGACATGGTTGAGGAAGATGAAAATGAACTTGGGAAATCCGAACTTTTTGAAGAATACAAAAATTGATCTACCAACCTCTGAGTTTGTGCTTTATTACTATCATTTAAGAATCTACTGTTTTGTAAAGATCTTATTCCATGGAAAAAGGAAGAGTTCAAACTTTTGGTACATCTACGCATTATCACAGAATTTGATGATTCATTTATAGAATATGTGGAAAGCTTCTTTGCATTCTTTGCCAGACTAAATTCAGAAGTATCTAAATATTTATTTACCAAATGGTTCTTCTTATTATTTTTCTGACAGTTGTGATTCAATGTACTGCCATTTAATGGTGTCTCTGCATCAAATTGAATATCACTAAATCTACCGGTCGATGCTGAGGAATATACTTGAAGCCTTTTATAAATATCCTCTTTATCTTTTTTCCTCAACAAATGTTTCACACGTATTTCCATAGTCCCATTCCTTTCTTTCTCAGCTTCTTCCTCCTTTGAAAACGAAGAAACTATGGGTTTATCTAATTCTGGAAGACCCAATGAACGATCACTATTACTACGATGTAGTAAATCATTCCTAAACATTAATGTCAAATTCCTTTGAGACTCACTTTTTATTAGTCTACCTTTTTCGAGTGGTTTGTCATTTGAAGTTATTAGTGGTTTACTACTAAGATCATTTGTTGAATTTATCCTAAAAGGTAGTTTTGAAATAGACTCTTTATTCTTCTGACTAATGATTCTTTTATTCTCTAAAAGTGACCTGCTTCTTGGCCCATCTAAATATAACGCATTTTTATTCCTTTTACCAGGGTTTTCCATTCTCTCTATAAGAAGATTCATTTTGCCATAATCTTAACTATTGTAAATTACCAAAAAGTAAATAAACTTAATAACCATATAAACTAGGTTTTTTAATCATTGCTATTGCTTGTTTCAACGTCAAACAACACTTATACACCACACAAGATCATTTTATTCAATAAAATGCACAGACGAAGAAGGAAAAAAAAATATGGAAATTTATTTTATTATGTACAATTAAATGTTGCTATCAAAAAATATTATATTAAGATATATTTTAAAGTACATCAAGAGATTACAAAAGAATAAAACACAGTTCTTAAAAAAAACAGTAAAAACAACTGCAATAAAACCATTGAAGAACCTGGTTTTAAAACAATGAAACCCGCCCGTTTCTTTTAGGCTAGATGTTGTCAGCATGAACAAAATACAATTATTATATAGAATCACCAAATGAATCCATCACTCGTTCTACACTATATTCATCTATATAACACAAATGACCATATTATAGTAACTCTACAGATCATACATCAAGTTCTTAACTTTGTGCCATTTTTTTTTAAGAAATTCAACTTCCTTTAGGTATCTCATGTATCACCCTTTGTGAATTAATAAGAAACAATATCATCTATAGGAGCTACTCATATAATAGTTCATGTTCCTAACTTTTGGATAAAAATGATGTATTTTCGAATATCTTCCAATCAATACATAATATATAGAGAAAAAAGCTAATCTGTAGTTCTACTCCTAACCATGATCGCAATTACAAACAAGAATAGTAAACTTATAATGAAATACGTAACAATGTAAATTCTACAAGTATCTTGACAATTACACACTTTTCTTAACCTTTGTTCACCTGTTATTGTTGCTGTGTCTTTTCCATTCACATCCACTTCACTTAACTTTTAACATGTAAAATCACCTTTGGCAGCAAAAACTCCAATAATTTGTCGAGCCAAAATTTCTATCGCTAAAAAAAATTAACTTCTAATACACATTCAACCTTTAAAGTACCATTTGACCTTTTTTTACAGAAATTATGTAGAATTTTAGTTCGAAACAGCGTGTTCCAAAGGGAATCTTATATATATATATAAACTATAATCAACAAAAAAGGTAAAATGGATAGAAATGTATGAACAATGATATATATTTCTGGAAGTTTACAAGAAAGTTAATAAGCAAAGAAACTTACGTAGTGGTAGTAAAAAATTGAACCTTCACTTTCTTATATGTATTTTTAGATAGCAAATCACAATTAAAAGTGAATAGGCACCCTATAACAATACAGAATAAAAAAGGGTATACACACATATATAAGGTTTGATCTCTCTAACTACTTTGGTATATTTCTCTACCAGTGTTTAGCCTTATATATAGATGTCATTTGAAGTAGGGACTCGTTGCTGGTACCCCAGCAAAGAGTTTGGTTGGATCGGTGCCGAAGTGACTAAACAGGATCTAACAGATGGAAAATATTATTTGGAATTAATCTTAGAAAGTAATGAAACAGTATCAATTGAGACAGAAAAATTGGATGATGAATCGAATAAAGAATTACCATTATTAAGAAACCCCCCTATTTTAGAGACTGCAGAAGATTTAACATCATTATCTTATCTAAATGAACCTGCTGTGTTACATACCATCAAACAAAGATATACTCAATTAAACATTTATACCTATTCAGGTATTGTGTTGATTGCAACAAATCCATTCGATAGAGTTGATCAGTTATATTCCCCAGATATGATCCAGGCCTATGCGGGTAAAAGAAGAGGAGAAATGGAACCACATCTTTTCGCTATTGCTGAAGAAGCCTACAGCTTGATGAAAAACAATAAACAAAATCAAACTATCGTTGTTAGTGGTGAATCTGGTGCAGGTAAAACTGTTTCTGCCAAATATATTATGCGTTATTTTGCTTCAGTGGAAGAAGAAATGTCTTCTAATATGGGAAACTTACAACATCAAGTAGAAATGTCTGAAACTGAAGAAAAAATATTGGCTACTAACCCAATCATGGAAGCATTTGGTAATGCCAAAACCACTAGAAATGACAATTCTTCTAGATTCGGTAAATATTTGGAAATATTATTCGACAAGAACACTTCTATCATTGGTGCTAGGATCAGAACCTACCTTTTGGAAAGATCAAGATTAGTTTATCAACCTGCAACAGAAAGAAACTACCATATTTTTTACCAATTATTGGCTGGTTTGCCAGAAGAGGCTAAAAATGAATTGCATTTAACCAATCCCTCCGATTTCTTTTATATGAATCAAGGTGGTGATCACCAAATTAAAGGAATAGATGACGCTAAAGAATATCAGATTACTATAGATGCTTTAGAGTTGGTCGGTATTAACAAATTTGTACGTAATGGTATTTTTAAAATTTTGGCTGCATTATTACATATTGGTAATATTGAAATAAAAAAGACAAGAAATGATGCATCTTTATCTTCTGATGATTTAAGTTTAAAAATTGCATGTGAATTATTAGGTATTGATTCCTTCAATTTCGCTAAATGGATTATAAAGAAACAGATTACGACTAGAGCTGAAAAAATTGTATCCAATTTAAATTATAGTCAAGCATTAGTGGCAAGAGATTCTGTAGCTAAGTTTATCTATTCTGCTTTATTTGACTGGTTAGTGGAAAATATTAATACTGTTTTATGTAACCCTGAAGTGGTAGGTCAAGTTAACTCTTTCATCGGTGTATTGGATATTTATGGGTTTGAACATTTTGAAAAAAATTCATTTGAACAATTCTGTATCAATTATGCTAATGAAAAATTACAACAAGAATTTAATCAACATGTTTTCAAATTAGAACAAGAAGAATATATAAAAGAAGAAATTGAATGGTCATTTATCGAATTTAATGATAACCAACCTTGTATCGATTTAATTGAAAATAAAATAGGCATTTTGTCTCTGTTAGATGAAGAAAGTAGACTGCCTTCCGGCTCTGATGAGTCTTGGACACAAAAATTATATCAAACTTTAGATAGACCTCCAACTAACAAAGTTTTTTCCAAGCCAAGGTTTGGACAAACTAAATTTGTAGTTAGCCATTATGCTCAAAACGTTACTTATGACACTGAGGGGTTCATTGAGAAGAATAGAGATACTGTTTCAGATGGTCTTTTAGAAGTATTAAGGGCAACTACAAATGAAACATTAAAGCATATTCTAGTCACCATGGATAAAGCTGCAGAAAAGTTAGAAGAAGCCAAAATTGAAGAGCAAGAGAAATTTGGTACAGTTGTTAAAAAAAGACCAAGACTAACCAGGACAATTTCCAAAAAACCAACATTGGGTTCCATGTTTAAACAATCACTGATCGAGTTAATGACCACCATTAATTCGACTAATGTCCATTATATCCGTTGTATTAAGCCAAATAACGAAAAGGAACCATGGAAATTTGATAATTTAATGGTATTGTCTCAATTAAGAGCTTGTGGTGTTTTAGAAACAATTAGAATATCATGTGCAGGTTTTCCATCGAGATGGACATTTAATGAATTCATCCTAAGATATTATATTTTACTCTCCCCAGATGAATGGTCAAGAATTTTTCAAAAGAAGGAAACTAGTGAGAAAGACATCATAGATATGTGTCAAAAAATTCTTGATATTACTATAAAGGATAAGATGTTATATCAAATTGGTAATACAAAGATTTTCTTTAAAGCGGGTATGTTAGCTTACTTGGAAAAATTAAGAAGCAATAAGATGAATCATGCAATTACTTTGATTCAAAAACATATCAGATCCAAATATCAAAGAAAACAATATTTGGCCATTCAAAAATCTATCAGCCAAGTGGGCGCATATTGTAAAGGTAAGATCATCCGTGACAAAGTTACTTTTGAAATAAAACATAATGCTGCTTTACTAATTCAAACCAAATATCGTGGTGTCATTCTTCGTAAAGAGACTAAGAACGTAATTGATAGCATCATTACAGTCCAATCCAAGATTAGAAAACAACTTGCCCAAAGAGATAAAAGAGCCAGACATGAATTGACTGCTGCTATCACCATTCAATGTAAAATTAGAACTTTCAAACCAAGACAGTCATTTATATACCAAAGAAATCACGCTATTATCATTCAATCCTTTATCAGAAAACATATTGCACAGGATAAATTGAAAGCTCTAAGAGCTGAAGCTAAAAGTGTTACTCGTTTGCAAGAAGTTGGTTATAGGTTGGAAAATAAGGTTATTGAATTAACAGAAAACCTTTCAGCTAAAGTTAAAGAAAATAAAGAAATGCAATCTAGATTATTAGAATTACAGAAAACATTGGAAGCTAACGAAGAATTAAAAACTACAATTGAAAATCAAAAGCAAGAACATGCAAGATTAGTTGAAGAACAAAATCTACAATTAGCTAATCAACGGAAACAATTCGATGAGGAGTTAGCCTCATGTAACAAGAAACTAGAAGAATGTAGAGCTGAGTTAGCTGAAATCAGTTCAAGATATCAATTATTAAAAGAAGAATCTTTAGCCACTTTAGGGGAATTAAATACTACAAAACAAAAGTTATTTGACTATAAGACTCAAAAGTCTGATTTACAAAACGAAGTAAAATCATTAAAAGAAGAGTTAGTCCGTTTGCAAAATACCATTACTCTTGGAACTGCCACAACTAGTGTGGTTTCACAAACTCCAAGTAGCGGTAAATCAACCAGAGTGTTAAACAAGGAATTTATTGAGGACAACACATTCGAAGGTGAAGGTGGATATGATAAAACTGCTAATGCTGTGGAACCAGTTACATCTATCAGTGCATCTGAGATTAACGAAGAATTATATAGATTATTAGAGGATACTGCTACACTAAACGTTGAAATCACTGAAGGTTTATTAAAAGGTTTCAAGGTTCCAGATGCTGGTGTTGCTACACAATTAAGTAGAAGAGATGTTGTTTACCCAGCAAGAATCTTAATTATTGTATTAAGTGAAATGTGGAGATTTGGGTTGACTAAAGAAAGTGAGAACTTCTTAGCTCAAGTATTAACTACAATTCAGAAGGTAGTAACTACCTTAAAAGGAAGTGACCTAATCTCTAGTGGTGCCTTTTGGTTAGCCAATGTTAGAGAACTATATCTTTTCGTTTTATTTGCTCATCACTCTATTTTAACAGAAGAAACTTTCAAACAAGATATGAATGATGACGAATACAATGAATATGTTTCTCTTGTAACTGAGCTAAAAGAAGATTTTGAATCATTAAGCTATAATATTTACAACATATGGTTAAAGAAATTACAAAAGGAATTACAAAAGAAAGCAGTAGCAGCTATTGTGATGTCTGAATCATTACCTGGTTTTAGTGCAAGTGAAAATAACGGGTTCTTAAACAAATTATTTAATTCAAATGATTCTTACAGTATGGATGACATTTTAACATTCTTCAACAGCATCTATTGGTGTATGAAATCATTCCATATTGAAAATGAAGTATTCCGTCGTGTAGTGACAACTCTATTGAGTTATGTTGATGCTATCTGTTTCAATGATTTAATCATGAGACGTAATTTCCTTTCATGGAAACGTGGGTTGCAGTTAAACTACAATATCACAAGATTGGAAGAATGGTGTAAGTCTCATGGTTTACTTGATGGTGCTGACTGTTTACAACATTTAATACAGACGGCAAAATTATTACAATTAAAAAAGTATACTATTGAAGATATCAACATATTAAGAACCATCTGTAGTGATTTGACACCAACACAATTACAAAAACTGATAATACAATCGCATGTTGCTGATTATGAATCACCAATTCCGCAAGAAGTACTAAGATATGTTGCAGATATTGTGAAGCAAGAAAGTGCTATTTCAAGTGAAAATGGTAAACATAATAATAATGATATATTCCTTCGTGCGGAGACAGGTCCATTTAACGATCCATTTATGGATATTCCAACAAAGAAATTCGATCAAGTAGAGGCATACATCCCTATTTGGTTGAACTTACCAATTACTAAGAGAATGGTCGATTTGATTTCCAAAAATGTTAATGTTGTAGACTAACTAATATCACTATATATATACATATATATTGAAGGGCATTTTTTGTCAGACAAAAAAAAAAAAGGACAAACAATAACAATTGGGAGATAAAATAGTTATACTGCCAGACATTAATATGTACTACTATTTTAATAATTTATAACTAAACGGAAAATAGAAGAGAAAGAATAGAGAAAATAATTGGATATATTATATAATATTTAAATTTATATCGAAAGTATTATATTATGTTTTTTGGATTATTTATATTATACATGATCTAAAGAAACTAATATGGAGAGAAAAGATATATAAAGTAATATGTTGAATTTAGTTGTCCATATTATTTGACACTCCGATATGGAAATATGATAAATTAATATATGTATATATATATTAATTTATTCTATTTATGCTTTCACATAATTTCAGTCTTTTTAACTGAAATGAACTACAATTGGAACAATAATAACCACCAGTAAAATAATGATAACCAAAACAAGACACATACGCATCTTTAAATCTTTCCACCACATTTGTTTTCTAACTCTATTAGCACCTCTTTTAAAACCTTGAGCAGAAATTGCTAAGTTATCAGCTTTATCTTCAATAGATGTTAATCTTTCACCACGTTCTGCCACTTTATTAATATTATCTCTCATAATACCCACAGTGTCATCGATTTCTGCTTGTAAAGCGGCAGTTCTAGATTGTGAATTGTTTTGACCAAAGGTTTCTTCTGTGGGAACGTAAGGATCATATGGCACTGAAGAAGACATTTTTCAATGGTATGTATAGATATATATGTTTGTATAGTTTATTCGAATAACTATTTAAAAAAAAAAAAAACGCTTGGGTTTTCTTGTACTGGTTAGATAGTTGTTAAAACCACCAAATTTGCTGTAAAAATAACTCACTCTCTTATTTTATCAACTCTCTTGGAATATTCCAACTGTGAAATCGGGTGTTCGTATAATAAGTGACAAAGATTAAAAATGAGTTTTGTATCTGTTTATCTAAATTGTTCCCTTTCCTTTTTTCGCCTCTCTTTTCTTTCCTTTGATGTTTTACTTTTTCTATTTTTATGTTATTTTTTTTTTTTTCAACAAAAATTCTTTGAAACCAAAAAGGAAAAAAAAAAAAAAAGGCAAAAATAGACGGAGGCCAAAGAAAGAAAGAAAGAAAGAAAGAATTTAACCTTTCCCATCATTTTTTTGTACTGTGGGTTTAGGAATAATATGGGCGGCTATTTTTAAAGACATTAGTTTTTTTTTTACTTTCCAAAAAGAATATATAATATATAAATACATATATAAGGTGAAAGAAAGAAAAGTGCTGAATAAGATATTTTTTTTAATCCTTCAATATTTATAAAGATGTGAAAAAAGAGGCTATTTTATTACAAATCGCATATTCGTAGACTCCATTCTCATATACACGGTATGATTGATTTGAGCAGTTTCGGTATAGGTTTAGTTGGCTGGTCTATCTGCAATTGGATATGCTGGGCACTAGGAAGTTTTAATATGTGGGCTGATGGTATAGTATTACATTAATAAGGATACTGCTTCTTTAATAAAAAAGAAAAAAACAAAAAATAACTACGGTTATAAGTAGATTGGGATATGCAAGTCGTGGTAAACACTGGTGCGATATTACAAAATGCCATCAACCCTACTCCATTTAATTGTAATCTTGAAAACAGGTATTCAGATTACGTTAATTAACAGACAGGTTGAACCTTAGTGATTGATGTAATTTTGTCACCTTAAAAGTGTTGTCTACATTAAATAAACACCAGAAAGGAAAAAGCAAAAAAAAAATCCCTTACATATAAAAAAAATATTTAAACACATCACTTTTAACGATGATACGATAATTACAAAAAAATTTTCAAAATTTTTAAAAATTAATAAAATAAAAGATTTTGGTAAAATGATAACTACAAGAAACTAGAAGTAGGAAAAAACATAAAAGTAATATTTCTTACGTGTATATGTGACCATACATGTTTTTACTAAGTTACAATAAAATTTCTATTTAGAGAGAAAATAACGATTAAAGATAATTTTCAATAAATTCCGAGTAACATTTCACAATTTACTCTAAAAAAAAAGAGAAAAACGGACAATTGTAGCAATTAAATAATACACTACAGAATGCCTAAGTCATCATTGAGTTGGGATGCACTAAACTATGATTTACAACCATGGATTAAAACGGCAATAGAAGTTATGGGTTTTGAACATATGACACCTGTTCAAGCTTCCACTATTCCAATGTTTGCTGGTAATAAAGATGTTGTTGTAGATTCAGTGACAGGGTCAGGGAAAACTTTAGCATTTGTAATTCCTATTTTAGAAAAAATTATAAAAGAAAATGCTATTCAAGAGTGTAAGAAAAGTTACTTCCACTCTTTAATAATTTCTCCAACAAGAGAATTGGCTAAACAAATTCAATCTGTAATAAATTCATTTCTTGAGCATTATGATTCTGATAATATTAAAGCCCAATTATTAGTAGGTACCAATGAACATACTATTAGAGACGATGTTAATACCTTTTTGGAAGAAAGACCTTTAATATTGGTAGGAACACCCGGAAGAATTTTAGATTTTATTCAATCTCCCCATGTTAAAACACAATCATGTAGTATGCTTGTATTAGATGAAGCGGATAGGTTATTAGATATCAGTTTTGTAAAAGATGTCGAAAAGATCTTAAATCTGTTACCAAAACAGAGAAGAACAGGTTTATTCTCAGCCACTATTGATAGTGCGGGTTCTACTATCTTTAAAACTGGATTAAGAAATCCTGTTAAAATTAAAGTTAGTTCTCAAAATAATCAAGCGGCACCATCATCTTTGACATTGAATTATTGTGTGGTGGAACCTCAATATAAGTTACAACAATTATTATATATTTTGAACAACTTCAAATTCAAAAAATGTATTGTTTATTTCCCGACATGTATATCAGTTACATATTTTTATTCCTTTATCCAATATTTACAAAAAAATAATTTTAAAGGTAAAAAACTTATGAATGAAGATTTACAAATATTCTCATTGCATGGAAAGTTACAGACATCCTCCAGAATGAAGACATTACAATCATTTACAGATACTTTAAATGATGCTGTTTTATTTACCACCGATGTTGCAGCTAGGGGTATTGATATCCCTAACGTAGATTTTGTCATACAACTAGATCCTCCGAATGATACCGATTTATTCTTACATAGATGTGGTAGAACCGGTAGAGCAAACAGAATTGGTAAAGCTTTAACCTTTATTAACAAAGGTAGAGAAGAAGATTTCATACCATTTATGGAAGTCAAAAATGTTTATTTAGAAGAGGATTCATCTATGTTAAACAAGGAATTATACAGTCATAACCAGGAAGGAAATGATGTTAAAGAGGATGAATTTTATGAATTGTTCAAGAACTGGATTCTCCAGGATAGGGATAGATTTGATCATGCCGTAAGGTCATATGTGGCCTTTATTAGATATTATTCAAATCATTCAGCTAGTTCTATTTTCAGATTGCAATCATTCGATTACATCGGTATGGCAAAAATGTATGGGCTATTTAGGTTACCCAAAATGCCTGAGATCACTAAATATTTACAAAATGTTGATGACGTGACTTATGGTGATGGCTGGCTTGTAGATCCTAAAAGTGTTGATATCGACAATTATAAATATTTAGATAAGAAAAAAGAGAAAAAAAGATTAGAAGATTTGGCTAATATCAACAAAATTAATGAAAAGAAACGTCTAAAGTTTGAATTAAAAAAGAAAAATATGGCATGGTCCAATAAGACTGACAGTAAGGAAATAAGGGCAAAGAGAAGAGAAAAAATGTCATTAAAAAGAAAGGCTATTGAAGCTGAATTAGCAAAACATAATAATAATGGTACAGATTTTAGTGACGAAGAAGAAGTAGTTGCAGATTGGAAAGACGAAATAATGGCATCAAAGAAGAAAAAACAAAAGCAGAATAATAGTGGTATTCAAGGAAGCTTTGATGATTTGTAAACCAAAAATTTTATAAAACTTATGTATTTTATAGAGTTCATAAAATAAAGTGATTGCTGTTGAAAGAGCAAAAGAAAGAGTATTTGGGTATGGCAAAGATTGATAGACATTTGTCCCCACATGTAAACCTTTTAAACTCTTATTACTTCTGTAAATGTCCCAGTATATCCATCGTATACAAAAGTATTATTAATTGGAACAAATTGATGTGTAATTAACTTTATAGTCTCTTGTGATATCAAACCAGCAAGAAAGACGTCAACACAAAATAAGGATGGCTCAGATATCTTATGGAACTTGCATTTTTGCACTTGTGTACTGCACCGAACATTAATACTCTGTGTTAATATTTCGTATAATTCTGATGATTCTGGAATTTCACCATGCTCTAGTGGTTTAACAATTGTTAGATCTAAAATATATTTGCAGAATATCTCTATCAGCTGACGATTAATTGAATCACACATTAGATTTTTCCGTAGTTTAGACTCGAATAAATCTAAATACTGTGTTCTATGATTATTATAAATTGTTTTAAGTTTTTGATATTCACTTGTATCAGATTCCATATCTGGAAAATCTCCTTGTAATGGCAGCCCCATCTGTGTTTCTTTAATGAATTCAATCAATTCAATAATAAGACAACATATTTTTTTATTTATTGGATCACACCATTTATCTTTTTGAACTTCACTTTGTGTTATTAAATAAGGACATATTTTTTCATTCAACTCTTTAATAAATTGATCGTGATCAGGTCTAACAATTGTTCTAGACGCAAATCTTTGTGCCTCCATATAATTCACACCTTCAGAGCCTTTATAAACCCATTCATTACAATAAATATTTTCTAAAGATCTTTTAATAACGTTAGTGTTTATTGTAGGAACACCCAGTCGCATTAGTTCTTGCAACATTTTAGCTAATATTACTGGATAAGGATACTTAACAGCGTCCTTAATGTCCATCCCCTTCATGTTAATATTATCTATATATTTTTGTAAAGTTGGCCAAGGTTGATCTATTCTAAGATCTGCTTTTTGATATTCATTATGTGGATCAAGGACAAAATGAGGTTCAGATAACGTTAATTTCAAAAATCCATAAAAACCGGCAGTTCGTGCAGTAAGAACTGGGGGTAAATTTATTTGACTTTGATGCAAAACTATATTGTCTGTATCATTACCATTTAGTGCTATAATGACATTAAATTTGGAATAATCTTTAATGTCTTGATATGATGATGCTTTAGAAATGTGAATTTCATCTGACCGTAATTGTGACATCTCATTCAACAGATCTTTAAAAAACAGTTCCGATGATCGCGGTTTAGGATCAACGGATTCCTCTCTTTGGTTCAACCAAGTAAAATTGGAGATACCAAGTAATACTAAATGCTTTACAGTTTCTTGAAGTAAAACTGTTTCCGAACCAATAAGACATATATGTGCGTTTTCTAATAGGGATTGTCCCCAAGCACCCCAGACTCTTAATTGTCTATCATATCGATCTAATTGACAAGTACCTTGCATAGGAAAGTTGAATTTATAAACCTGTAATTGTAATGATACTTAGCTTAAGTGATATGTGTGTCTTCTTGAATATTTGATCCATTTATCTTTGAATATTTGTAAAGTAGATTAGTTTAAATGAAAAAATTACAAATTCTTGAAAATATATTTAAACTAGGTATATTTTCATTAAAGAAAAGAAAGGAAAAGAAAAAAAAACATTTTTTGATACAAGAAAAGTACAACAGATACAATCAAGATAAGACGAATGCTAAAGAACACATTTCAGTAATAGTGTGTAATGGATTTCACTTCTGATTTAGTAGCTTCTCCTGTTAAGAGACGCTCACTTTCCAGCGATTTAAGTCAGGATAATAGTAGTGGAAGTAGTATAATATTGACAGAAAATGAGAAGAAACGATTGGAATTACAAGAATTGAAAGAAACTTTACTAAAGGAAAGAGATGCATTATGGGATGAGGAAGTTAGATTAAGAAGAGAATTAGACAAATTAGAAAGAGATAGATTTATGCAAGGATTTACATCCTCTGAATCATCTGATTTTGAATCAGATATTGATAATGAAGCAGGAACAGAACCACCAGACAAGAATAATGATGAAAATATAGTAAGTAATGATCCTACCAATACTAACAATATTACTAATGATAAAATTGATGCTAATGCAGCTCGAATATTTTTAGATTTAATGTTATTATCGTCCAAAAAACAACAAGCTGTGGAACCTAACCCTAAACCAATCCATCTAGACGGTGGTTCTTCTTTACAAGAGGAAATTAGCGTGAAATATGATACCTTACCTCTTTTAAATATGGATTTAAGGTTAAAATATTTACAAAAATATCTATATCCCCATGTGGAGATTCGTATTAATAGTTTAGCAGATGAAGATAATAATAGTAATTATAAAGATGATGATGATGAATACAATTATGAAGTAACTATTAAGTTCAAAAGAAATCCTAAATTACCATTCCAAATAAAATTTAATATAAATTATGATCCTAAGGATGGTTCCAATGGTCAATTAAAAGGATTCCAAATTTTAGAAATTTCGAAAAGAGTTAAATTGTTCTTTGAAAGAATCTTTTACTTGGATGGACAATTATTAATAGCGAATCCAGTAACATTAATATTTTTCAGTTTAGAATTTGATAGAATTACGTACCAATGTAATTTGCTTATAACACAGATAAGAAACAAATTTCAAAATAGACTTAGATATAGTGAAGATATAGATGATCCTGAATTGAAAGTAGTTAAATTGAAAGAATTAAAAGAAACAAGTGAAAAAGAGTTTATAGTTAAATTAGAGATTCTTACCCAAAAATCAGAAACCGGATTAAATGGCACGAAAAGTTTAATGTTATTATATCCACAATTAAAAATCACTCTATCACTTTTCCATGAAGGAAAAGAGATTAAAGATCCAGACATTAATAATATATTTGAACAACTACTACCTGATTATGATTTAAATACAGCCTTAATAGAATTAGTATCAAGCTTGATGTTTATCTAGAAAAATACTTAATCATATTGCCTATGCAGGTAAAATTAAAGGATACATGTGTATATATTTATTTCAGAGTTCGTCCCCCCCTCTCTCTATATATATGTATATATATACATGTATAGTTGTATGTAAAAGTAACTACGTTACTATATGTGACTTACCATTCTTCAATATCGAGATAATCACCGTCATCTTCATAATAATAGTAATTATTTTCGATAACCTCTGGTCCGTCATTTTTGTTAAGTGCATTAGCTAACATGGCGCCACCTAGTAAACCGACACCAGCCCCTACAAGACCACTCATCATACCACCATGAGTTCTGTTTGCAGGTTGCTGTTGTTGTTGTTGGTAGACAGGCTGTGGATAATATACAGGCTGTTGGGGGTAAACAGGTTGTTGCGGATATCCCTGATATCTTGGTTGTTGTTGTTGTTGTTGTTGTTGTTGTTGACGTTGATTTCCCTGTGAATCAGTCTCTCCACTTTGTAAAGGAGGAGGAGGAGTAACTGCAGGTCTTGAGAAATCAGTGAGTTTTGGTGGTTCCCACTGCGACTTCCCAGTCTTCAAATCCACATAATACCAAGTCTTATACTCTTCATCAAACATGGCCTTCCACCCATCAGGAACGTTAGGAATATTATCTCTTGATTGCGACATTTATTGAGATATATTGTTTTTCTCGATATTACCTTTCTTTTTACCAAGAAACAATTAAAGTTAACCTTACACATACCAAGGAAAAGGGAAGACCTTAAAAAAGAACAAATATGTATATATATGCATTTCTATATATAATAAATATATATAATGAACAAAGAAGATAAATTAGCATTTGAAAATCGTCCTAAAAATAGAAATAAGGAATAACATGGTTATAAACGGAAACAATACTTAGTGGCTTCTTTCCATTGATAATACACTTACAAGAAAAAGCATACTTTCTCTTTAACAAATTGCTAAATATCTTCGGACTCTGTCCAGATCTCTCGATAAGAGAATTCCTTCAAGATCAATTCTATTGGAGGGTGGGATCCTTGCCTTTGTTATATTATCCAGCCTGAGTCAAAAAAAAAAGTGGAAAGATACAGGGGGAAAGAAAAGAAAGGAAAAGAAGAGAAGAGAAGAGAAACAATACGGTTATTCCATCTATTTCCTATTTATTATTATTATTATTATTATTATTTTAAAGCGTCGAGCAAATTAGCCTCGAGATTCAATGCACACTTTTCCTTATTATTATTACACCATTATTACAACTATTACGTATATCATTATGTGTTTCGGTATGTGCATATGTAGATGTAACCACTAAAAAATCATATACAGCCACATTATACATATCAAAGTGTATATAGCGTGGCTGGCTGTTATCCAAAAATGAAAAAAAAAAAAAAAATGAAAAACACAAAAAAAATTGCCTAAGTTGTTAACTAATTCTAAACAACGTTCTTTCTACTACCAGTATTTCGTTAATCGTATTCACTTTACTATATTTGTGGATTCGAGTGTTGTATTAGATGATATACCACTTATTTAGTCATCGCTGGTCAAATGACCATTTTAGAACAATAACGATTTCTTGTTAATGGAAAAAACCTACATGTTAATCACTATTCTTCGTCTCTATGGATTGGAGGCTGCTTTAACTACAGCTGGTCTGCATTTGGATTACTTGGAATAGAGATAACATTATTTTGGAAGATTAATTGCAACTTGCTTTTATGTATCTTCCAACAGATATTATTCCAGGCTCATTATGTTCCCTTTAAAGTATATATAACTTCATTAACACATATTTAGATACGAATATAAATGTAGATATAGCTATACAAACAAGCTTAAGTCAGAATAATAATTGTTATGCAGTTGTTCCACACTTTCTGTGGTGTCATATATACATTTACATGCTCTATTAAAACTACATAAGTTCATTATTTATGGTTCTTTCCCTTTTACAGAACACTACCGACCTCATATATATAGTATTAAACTGGACAACTCTCAATCATTCTATTCTGCCTAACATCTCCCAATAATTTGTTTTTCCTCTTCTTATCTTCGCTTCTTATTTTTAGCAAGCCAGTCAAGGTTTTGTTTCTTTCGTCGTATTTTTTTCCCCCTCTTCTTTTCCTTCGGTTTTGTCGAAACGTGACTCGGAAAACAGTCCTCGAAGATCTGAATTAAAATAGAAATATAATAGAGACAGAGAAAGAGAGGAAAAGGTAGGAGGTAAAGGAAGTAAGTAATCTGAACTTCTGATGAAGAAGGAAGATAACAAAAATTATCTCTATCAATTTCTTAAAGAGTATCGTTATATTGTCACTGTTGGATTAGTCTTATTTTCCTTTTATTTTTTCCCCGTTTAACTAACATATTATCATTGTGTTGAAACTTTTGATAATCCTCGATAAATAAATAAGTGTATTATCTTTTGTACTTTCATAACAAATCAATTGAGTCATAAGTAAACAGGTATATTTTGGTTTCCTCATTACCTATATCTTCACTTGTAAATCAAAAAAAAAAAAAAAATTAAATAAAATAACAAACATATTAATATTAAATTAAATCCAAATTAATATATCTAAACAAATCAACTCCAGATAAATTCATAAAAAAAAATGTTAAGACCCAATCTGTTTAAAAATACTTGGACAAGATTTTATGCTACCAAGAAAGCCCATGATTTAGTAGTCATTGGTGGTGGTCCAGCAGGTTATGTTGCAGCAATCAAAGCTGCCCAATTAGGATTTGATACTGCCTGTATTGAAAAACGTGGTAAACTTGGTGGTACTTGTTTAAACGTTGGTTGTATTCCATCTAAAGCTCTTCTAAATAACTCCCTATTATACCATCAAATCGTATCTGATACAAAAGCAAGAGGAATCGATGTTGATAAGAATGCTGTTAAATTAAATTTTGAGAAATTTATGGCAGCCAAAGAGAAAGTGGTCAATCAAT
Source organism: Arxiozyma slooffiae (assembly GCA_017347545.2). NCBI lineage: Eukaryota > Fungi > Ascomycota > Saccharomycetes > Saccharomycetales > Saccharomycetaceae > Arxiozyma > Arxiozyma slooffiae. Next base: position 191,277 of record JAFHAQ020000010.1, on the reverse strand, counting down.
TAACTGGCGGTGTGGAAATGTTATTCAAGAAAAATAAAGTCACATATTATAAAGGTGAAGGTTCATTTAAAGATGAAAAATCACTGATTGTAAAACCTGTGGAGGGTCTTGAAGGTTCCGTTCCTGAAGAGATCGAATTAAATGCAGACAAGATTTTGATCGCTACAGGTTCTGAAGTGACTCCATTCCCAGGTATCACTATTGATGAGGAAAGAATTGTCTCCTCCACTGGTGCTCTCTCTTTGAAAGAAGTCCCAAAACGTCTTGCCATTATCGGTGGCGGTATTATCGGTTTAGAAATGGGTTCTGTTTACAATAGGTTGGGTTCTGAAGTTACCGTCATGGAATATCAACCATTCATTGGTGCATCTATGGATAAAGAAATTGCTACTACCACTGCTAACTTATTAAAGAAACAAGGTATAAAATTAAAAGTTTCCACAAAGGTTCTTGGTGCTAAAAGAAATGGTAACGTTGTGGATATTGAGTATGAAGATACTACCACTGGTAAAAAATCGACGTTACAAGCTGATATCTTATTAGTAGCCGTTGGTAGAAGACCATACATTAAAGGATTGAATGCTGAAGCTGCCGGATTGGAAGTAGACAAAAAAGGCCGTCTTGTCATTGATGAACAATTTAGTACTAAACATCCACATATTAAGGTTGTCGGGGATGTTACATTTGGCCCAATGCTAGCACATAAAGCTGAAGAAGAAGGTATTGCAGCAGTAGAAATTTTCAAGACTGGTCACGGTCATGTCAACTATAACAACATTCCGGCTGTTATGTACACTCACCCAGAAGTTGCATGGGTTGGTAAGACTGAAGAAGAATTACAAAAGGATGGTATCTCATATAAAGTTGGTAAATTCCCATTCGTGGCTAATTCCAGAGCCAAAACTAATATGGACACAGATGGTTTCGTAAAGATTTTAATCGATTCTGATACTGAACGTATCTTAGGTGCTCATATTATTGGCCCAAATGCTGGTGAAATGATTGCAGAAGCTGGATTAGCATTAGAATATGGTGCTTCAGCAGAGGATGTTGCCAGAGTTTGTCATGCTCATCCAACTCTTTCAGAAGCCTTTAAGGAAGCCAACATGGATGCATACTTTAAACCAATTAATTTCTAATATGTGAATAGCTTTTCTAATATTTAACTCAATTGTTGTTTTCTTTTTTTTTTTTGTCTATCATTCTCTTTTTTACTTATTTTATTATTACATAATGTTTATTAAATATATTTTATTACATCCTTTAATTTGTCCAAATATATTAAAAATATTTCTTTTTCTAGTTCAAGCTATATAATATACAAATATATCCTCGTGATTTAAATGATAATACTAAATCAGAATTTTCTTCTCATATCTTTATTCTTTTTATAATAACCTTTCTTCCCACTTGTTTTTTGAAGTTGAATTTCAGAGTATTTTCTTTTGAAATATTTATTTGTTTCGTTATCTGCCATAAGGGACTCCAACATAGTTGATTTTCTTTGTTTCTTAGTCAATCTACTAGAGAAGAATTCAGTCTTATCTTCTACTATTGTACCTATTGAGAATCTATCAGGTACTTGCCATTTATCCTTTTTATAATGTCTCTTGGGATCTAATGCCGCACGATGCTTGATTAACAACAAATCCCTCTGTAGTTGTTTCTTCATATGGTCACTTGGTTTAGGTAGTAGAAACCAATCCTTTGCTTCAGATTTAGAATTTTGTTTTTTTGTTGTTTTAGTCTCATCTAATAAAGTTGTAGTTAGTGTCGGAAGAACGCTTTTATTATTGGAATTAGCTTGCTTAGATGCCAATTGATCAAAATCGTTATTTAACTTAGGTAATTTTTTCAAATCCAATTCAATGCTTCTAAATATCTTTTCAGTATCTTTAGTGTCATCATCTAAACGTAAAATGTCAGAATTATGTTGGTTTTCCTGTTCGTTAACTGTTGTTAATTTTTTGTTTGATACTTCTTTCAAACTTGCAAAAAGATCATCCAAACTTTGTTCGTCCTCTAAACTCATAGTATTTTAAATGGAATCAATATATGTATACATAGATATGTGTTTGTTCACGGATATTTGTGTATAAAATCTAGGCTTTTTTTTTCTTGAACAGAGTAGATATTCTATTAATTGTGTAACACAAAGTAAGATTAAAAACCTGGTGTATCAACACCATATAGCATTATCAAATCGTCATTTCTTCATCTTTATTTACTTTTAAAAAGAAATCAAACAAAAAATTTTTCAAAAATGAAAAAAAATAATAATAATAATAATAATAATAATAATAATAATAATAATTAAAGATATGCTGACTGTATTTTGGAGGTTATACATACCGACATTGTATTTAAATTTTAAAGAAGCAATCGAACAAGACTATACTTTAATACAGGCTTTTATTATCACTACCTTTATAACAATTAGCGTTTTAACACATGAAATGAGTATGGTTATCTATCTGACAATTAGATCAATTTCTTGACATTGGGACGTGCTTACTTTCTTGAATAATTTTTTTGTAAATAATAAATGTTATGTGAAGTGTACACAAATAGAGAATAAAGAAGGTAGAATTGTATACGGAAAAGATACTCTAAACAGATATATGCATGCATTTCATACAATCTAATATTAGTTTATTTTTTATTGAGTTCTCTACATATTGTAAATTCCACAAAAAAAAAAAAGACAAACTTGAGAAGAATATTTATAAGAAGGAATATGAATTCCCTTGGAATTGAAATTATTTTTGTTATATTACTATATTACTATATATATTAAAAAAGTGTTTGAGTAGTTGTTTTCCTTTTGTACTTATAGTAATTTGTAGAAAGAAGAATGATTCAATGGGGAAAGGTGAGGGAGTTGTGATTAACTAATCTATAGGTGATTTGTATTCAAATATTTATCTTTTTGTTTAATGCTTTTTCTGGAGTTCTGTCAGCCAAAATATTCGCAAAGCAATTTTGAGGAACCATATATCTGTATAGTGGTTTTTCATCAAGACTTATCTGAATATCTTGATTTCGAAGTTTGAAAAAATGTATCCATTTCTCCATATTTCTTTGATGTAAATGGCAGGATATTTCCAATATTACCACGATGTAATATTTCTAGGTGACGTGTTAATTCAGTGGTATAGTTACTTTGGGAAGAATTTATGCAGTTATTAGAAAAACTCGTTCCCTTATTATGATTGAAAGTACTACTAATACTAGTGTTACTACCACTACTACCATTACAACGGCTAGCATTGTTAAAACAATTACTACGGGGAATAGTTCCTCGAGCAATATTGAAGTGTCTATTTAGTCTCCAAATGTCCCCAGCTCTCTCTTCTAAAGTATATACATTGTCTTGACCTAAATCAACATCTTTTTCCAATGCCCTTCTTAAATTATCCATAGAAGGGATAAGTATTGGTGAATCATTATTGTCATGTTTTCCATTTTTATCTATACTAACATCATTTGAATTATATTCTTCTTCAGTGATTACAAATGGATTATTTGTCGGTGAAATATAATTCTTCCATACTAAACGACCTTCCCTGATTGACGGTTCCTCTGTCTTCATTTTCCCTTTTGACTCTTTCCTCTTCTTCCTCCTTCTCTTTTTCTTCTTTTCTTTTATTGTTTTTGTCTGTTGAGATGATTCTCTGGATGGTGTCACAGTGGACACAGGCGTAGCATTTGTAGTGGTACCACCAAGATCAACTTCCATCTCTGTGGATTCCAGCTTGATGGCCATTCGACCTAATTGAGATGGTCTATTGTATTTATCATCGACTGTCGTGTCCATGTCCACCATCAAATTTTTACCTCAAATAACTTTTTTTCTTCCTTTTCTTGTTAGTCTTCTTTATGTTCGTGTGGAATAGTGTCAAACAAATAAATTGTCTTGTATTTATTTATATGTTATTATGACCAAGAAGGAAGTTTGTCTAAAGACATCTACAGAAATGGTCTATATATTCTTTCCAATAACTCAAATGTAGCGTTTAGTAACAGTTAAAAGGAAGTGGGTGATAATAAAGTAATGAAACAAAAATAATAAGTTTGACGACTAAAGGGTAGTGGAATATATTTTGCCTGTCTTGTAAAAAAAATATATATATATAACATGAAGGGGATAGAGAGGAATAATGTTCGATATAGTAAAGCTAGTTTCGACAACTGCGAGAAGAAGTGAATTGACATCGGAGAATTGGGATTTGGATTGGAACCAGAACCATCAGAATAAACACAGCAGACAGTAAAATATACCCATTATTTTTTTTTCCTTGATTATTTTCTATGCTTATTTTTTTGTTCTGATAATTTAAGATATTATAATTATGTCATTGCTAAATTACATGAGGGGAGAGAGTATATCGAATAAAAGGGATAAAGCTGAGGTGAAAAAATCAATAAATAAAAACATACTAGCCTTTTAGTTGTATGGAATTTCTATATAACATTAAATTAGAAGACTTAAGGACTTTATCAGAGTGGTATTTATAGTGATTATTGACCATTCATACAAGGAAACACAGTTTGACTTAATAGAGCTTCGAGAACTTTAAAATCTTTTTTCCCTGTTTTTTATCGTTTTTTGATTTACTGTAATTATAAAAAAAAAATTAGGTCGACACTTAAAACGTTTCGACATTTTGGTAGTAATACATTGTTGAAAAAGAGTTTAAGATGCTTGTAAATCATATTTCAATAGATGTGTAGTATAAGAATAGAATATAACTGAAGCTATATATATATATAAGTTATTCATTATTATATTTATAGAATAAACAAAACAGAAAAAAAACAATGGATCCAGAAGATGATATTTTAGACCAAGACCCAATTATTGCAGATGAAGATGAAGAGGAGACAGAAGATCAAATGGACATAGATGAACAGGAAAGGGAAAATCAAGAAGGCAATTACAGTGAAAATGAGAATGTAAAAGAGGAAGAACAGGATGCAGAAGAAGATTGTGAAGAAGATAATGATAATGAAGAAATGGACGAGAATAATGATAAGAGTGCAGATATTAATGATAAAAATAAAAACATAGTACCACTCCTGAATGAGAGTAAAGTAAAAACAACAAATAAAGAAGACAAGAACGATACCTCTAAACCAATGGATAAACTTCATCATTATTATCTAACAATGTTACAATCTGCGAAACTTGCATCGAGTTACAACATATATCCTACAGCAGCCATTCCAATACAAGGTCACGTGAATGCTCTGACAATGTCCAAGGGTCTTAAATACATGTTTGTTGGTGGGTCAGATGGATATATTAGAAAATATGATTTTTTAAACACTATACAAGGGAAATTATCTCTAACAATTATCCAAAAGCATTCCTTGACAGAATCTATTAACAATGCAGGTATTTTAGCTGGATATTGGGAGAATGAGATTCCACAATATAAAAAAGATATAAAGATAAAGAATAAAACTGAATATGGACCACAGGTGAGTCCTGTTTATTCGTTAGCGGTAGAAGATGAATGTATGTATATGTTGAGTGGATTAAAAAACGGTGGGATTACAATGCAGGGGGTACGTTATATGGAGGGATCAATAGTACATTATTTCAAAGAACATACCCAAGTAGTTAACATACTAAAATTGAATAACAATCAAGATAAGTTTTTGAGTGGATCATGGGATAAACGTATATTAGAGTGGGATTTAAATGCGGGTGGTGTAGTAAGTAATGAATTTAAAGGTAATAACAGTGAAGTGTCCACAATAGAATATCGTCCTTTGTTTTCTAGTGTCACAATAGAAGATATTATTAAGAACTTTGAACCTATCGATGAGGATATGGATGATGAAATGGAATCATTATTTGGTGATGATGAGGAGGAGGAGGAAGAGAATAATGTTGATGATGGTCGAAAGAATCAAAAAACCCGAGAACAAGATAATAATAGTAATAATAGAAAATTAGCAGAAGAGATATCATCTAGCTCTTTAAGGATAGTATATGATGAAAGAGTATTAATGACTAGTGGTTTAAATGGTGTTGTAAATATATGGGATACAAGGACACCATTAAAGCCTGTAGCTACTTTACAAAGAGGATCTGGTACTCCACCATGGTGTATGTCAGCAACCTGGGATTCTTACAGTGGGGATAAAATATATGTAGGAAGACGTAATGCTTGCGTTGAAGAATACGATTTTAAGATGATAACATCACTGCCTTCAAATACTCAGAAATTGCCATCGATTTCAGGACCTGTATCATGTGTGAAATCTTTACCTAATGGAAAACATATTCTTACTGCATCTAGGGATAATATCCGTTTGTTAGATACTACAATACAAAGTAGTAGTAATATTAGTAAAAATAAAAATAATAATGGTGGCAATAGTCCATTCTTGATTATTCCAGGACATCATGGTGGGATGATATCACAGTTATATGTAGATCCAACATGTAGATATGTGGTATCTACCTCAGGTGATCGTGGCTGGCAGGGGCAGTCCACAGATGTTGTATTGGTATATGATGTAGATTTACAATGAATTGATTATGGTTAGTTAGTTTTGTTAGGAAGGCAAGTAGGTAGTAAGAAGTAGATTAATTTTTAATTACTTTTTTTTATGAACATGCCTATAGGTTTCTTTGTTATCTTTTACTTAGATAGATTTGACTTTAAAAAGCATTGAACGAATTATAATAATAATAGTAATTTTGATTAAACGAGATTCCGCGGGGAAATTCAAACGAAATAATCTGTAATAAAAAATGAGACATTACTTTTTTTTTTTCCATATGGGGTGACAAGACAAAAGCAAAAAAAAAATAAACAGCATTTTATTTAACAAACCCAAAGGTACTTCAAAAACAATATCTATTATTTAATAATTTATAATACATACTATTTTCAGTTCGGACTTTAGACTTATAAACGGGTATATAAGTGAAGTATTATGAATATATTCAATTCTACCTAAAACAACTTGTCCCGTGTTAGCCGATTGTATACAATATACTATTACATGAAGAGAATAAACTAGTAATTACTATTATTGTATTAGTAGAAATATCTCTGGCTTTAACATACTTTTTTTATCCCATTATAAAAATTTCGACATAGTTCTAAATCAACACTTAATGTTAATTATAAACATTGTCATAGGGAATGAATTAGTACTCTCAAGCCCTTCTTGGTTATTCTACTTTACGTTTCACTTTGTTGTTTAAAAACGTATTTTTTTTTTAGATCTAGAATAAAAAGATTCTATATAGTAATATCCCAACTTAAAACACCGGAAAATAAAATAAAACCAATCTTCTTTCTTGCTTTATTATTATTTTTATTATCTGAACAACAAGAAATAAAAGAAGAAAAGCAGAGGGGGAAAAAATTCTATTTATTATTGATTTTCTGGCTTTTCTTCGATTGTTTTTTGTTCTTTTCTTTTTTTTTTTTTTTCTAAGTTCTGCTCGAGCCTTTTCCCCAATGAGGAAATGTTTGAAACAGATCCAAACGATCAAACCCGAGATAAGATCCGTTTAGATTTTGTGAAAGAACGACACTAAATATAAATGATTCTACATATTCTTATGCAATAATATATAAAAACATTAAAATTAAATGATTTTATATAGTATTAAACACAAGTTTTTACGTTAAAAGTATTCTCTTTTATAGAATATAGTTTTGTTTTGTTTTCTATTTATTTTTCCTTTTTTTTAATTAAATTCGTCTACTTTTATCTTCTTCTTTCCTCTCAAGGGAAGCAGACATCAAAACACACATTGCGAGGCAATCATAGATTAAAAAAAAAAAGAAAAAAAAAAGATGGATATCGTACTGGAAACTTGTGACACTTTTTTCTTTGATAAAGTATATTCATATCTTTTCCCAGCTGAGCTGGTCTCTACAGTGCCACAACCATGGATCGAATGGTTGGATTTATCACCTTTGCCAATTGCAAGTGGTAATTCTAGTACTATAATAGATGCTGTTAAACAGACAGTTCTTCTACAAAATTCTATTGTTAACAGGACGTGTCCAGAAGTCTATGGTCACCAACCTTTCCTATGGAATGTTACAGAAGCTACTTTCCAATCCATGTTTCCTCGTTATAACCTATTTAGAGAAATGATGTCTCTATGGATCATTACAATGGTATTTGGTTGGGGACTTTATTTATCAATGGCCACCTTTTCATACCTTTTCATCTTTGATAGATCAGTTTTTAATCATCCACGTTATTTACAAAACCAAATGAGACAGGAGATTCAATTGGCTCTTTCTGCTATCCCATTAATGTCCCTTTTGACTGTTCCATGGTTCATGTTGGAATGTAACGGTCATTCCAAATTATACTACACCAAGCCAAACATGACTCGTTGGACTATCTTGAAGGAAATCGCTGCGTTCATCTTCTTTACTGATTGTGGTGTCTACTGGGCTCATAGATGGCTACACTGGCCAAAAGTGTATCGTGCTCTACATAAGCCACACCACAAATGGTTAGTCTGTACTCCATTTGCTTCCCATTCTTTCCATCCGCTAGATGGTTATGGTCAAAGTATATCTTATCATATCTATCCAATGATCATGCCATTACAGAAATTCATCTACTTAGGTTTATTCACTTTTGTCAATTTCTGGACTGTTATGATCCATGATGGTAACCATATGTACAACAGTAAAATTATTAATGGTACTGCTTGCCATACTGTTCACCATCTATACTTCTCATACAACTACGGTCAATTCACTACTTTATGGGATAGATTGGCTGGTTCTTATAGACGTCCAGATGATTCCTTGTTTGACAAATCCGCTAGTAAAGATAAGAAAGTCTTAGAAAAACAATTGGAAGAATTAGACTTTGAAATGAAATTAGTAGAAGGTGATAATGATGAAAGAGTTTATGCCAATAAGAAGAACATTTAGGAAAATATATTTTCCTACTTTTTGGTTATAGGATTGATGTGTTTCAATTAATACACATATATCTGTATTTATATTTATATATATATATATATATTTATCTATTCATTTTCTCCTTATATTTCTTGGCTGATCGTATCAGTGTATATATAATCCATCTTTATATTATACATATTAATGAATTCATATTTTATATAGATGTCGCATATATGTATGTTCGTAAAGTGATGTTTCCCTCCAAAGTAAAGCAATCTGTTTTAAAAAACAAAAAGGGAAAAAAGAAGCTCTGGTTCCATTCCAAATGTATCATATTTAAACATTAAATTGACATCTGAGGATGTTAGTGTAGGAAAAAAGCTGGGAACAAAAAATAATATAGGCATTTGGATACATTATTACGGATTAATGATATTTTTACGGAAAGTATATTATCACCTAAATTTATCTAAATTCTTATTATATCCATATACATTCACATGTAATTTGAAATGGAGACAAATGGGAAAAAACAGTTTGAAATATTGACAAGTAAAGTTAAAGAAATTAACTTCGGACCTCTAACACTTTATTGGTGTAAGAAGGTGGTTGTTTTTCCGAAGTTGTTTAAATGTAAGTTCAAACTTTAAGAATATATTAATAGACAGTTTCTTTAATAATATATGGGAAGTTAAGAAACATTCTCCACCTTGAGATTGTATATTTAAAGTGTGTATACCTGTAAGATAGAACATGATTGTTGAAAATTTTAAAACCTATACATATATATGAGTATGTGATTTATTATCTATTATGCTTGAATATTAGAGATATTGAATAGTGATGTCGGAGAAGAGGGAACTCTAAAGACAAATCTAATTGAATCCTTGATCTCATCACAACAGTTGCTTTCTGTTTACATTTTTTAATACCGTCTTTATTTCAAAATACTTTATATACAAAATTTTAATATTTTGTGCAGAACCTGAAAGTTTTGCAATATTCTTCTTTTTCTTAAATACGAAAAATAAATATTGAAAATTTACATCCCACTTACCCTTACTCTTAGTAACCTTAACACAGTGCCTGAAACCTGTTTTTCAAATGCCTTAAAATAAGAAATCCATCCATAGAAACCAATTTTTATCCAGTCTCAAAAAGCAATGATTTTTAAAAATCAAACTTTATCTCAAGAAAATTAAACAGCTTCATCATCTTTTTTTTTTTTTCGAATATAAGAAAAGGACACATTTATCTTAATATCAATTAAAATCAAACAAGACCTGCATGTTAAATTTTAAAATATGAAAACCTCTTTCCATTTTGAGACTTCTTCTTACTATTTGACATAAAAATATGTTTTCCCTCTCTATTTAGTTTTAATACAATCATTGATTACCCTTATTTTTAGTATAATTGCTGGAATGGAAGATTCTAGAATAAAATATGATGAACCAATAAGATTTTAATAATAGATTATCCCTTGAGGATAAATATTCCAGCAAAAGTATCTCATAGTAAAATTATGATTAGTAAGATATTTTACCCCTTGTTACCCAATTAGGATATTATTAATTTTCTATTGAGTTAATGTGGTAAACTATCATTTACCCCCTGAAATGAATACGGTGGCAAATTATTATTATCTATAGGATTCGACACTCATTTCCAAACATATATAAGGAACATGAAGTTGTCGATAATTCAAATTATTTTCCTCACTATTTCTTATACATCATATATTTTATTTTACTTTATATTATCTTTTATATAATTTCTAGATCACCGAAGAACAAATATTGGACAAACCTCTCCAATATATATAACAAATATAGAATCCTAATACATATACAAAATACATTATAAGATTGAGAATGATAACTAATTATAATATTAGTCAAGGCGCTACTTCTCAATATGGTAGCTGTCTTTCTGGACACACTAGTCCAACTAGTGCTGTAAATCCATCCTCGGACGCTGGTATAAATACTTTTACGCTTCATACCAGTCCTGCTGCTTCCACTGCCAATGACATCCCAGATAATACGGAATCTCATATTAATTCCACCACGGATGTTGATCCATCACCAAAGGCATTTGCCAATCAATATACCTCAGACCAGACATCAGCTCCAGACAGTTCTTCCACGCCAAATACTAACACCCAGGCGGGTCAAGACACCTCTCCTGATGCTGGTATGCATTCTCATCCTTATCCCCAACAAATGCCTAACGGTTATCCTTACATGCCATATCCATATTTTTATCCTATGCCAAACTATTATCCTTCAATGAATGTTGGCCCTTTCCCTTACCAAGGTTCTCCTCAACCTTCTTTCATGTATAATAACCGTAATATACCCACTGGATTAAACCCATTTATACCTTCTGATTTATTCTACTGCTCCAGTGTTGGTTTATTCAATAGTTGGATACATACATTGGTCCAACACTTAACTGCCTCTGGTCTACAAGATTTGGTACCTGATGAATATGGTAGTACTATCAGGCCACCAACACCAGAAGAATCTCGAGGTTTAGTTAATCTTTTCTTTGCTTATGTGCCTCCACAAAGCTATCCGGACTGGATCACAGCATGTTTTAAAAAACAAATGCAACCCTATGATGTGATCTGTGAGGCCATGACCCATGATGTTAAACGAAGCAATGTTGATAATGTTATTGATTCGTTACGAACCTTGAGCTATAATGGTAGTTATCCCGCCTATCAATACACTAGTCGTATTCATGAAATGCTCGCTAACCTCGATCCTAGAGATCTTTCTACTCATGACACTCAGCTTAAAAAGCATATTTTAAAAACACTACATGGCTCTTATGAATCTATTGCCAAAAAATATCTGCTATCAGATTCTCCCTACACTATTTCCGATATATTTACTGCTATTCAAAAGGAATACAAATATTATCATGACGACTCGACATTAGTCTATCCACCTATTTCAAATCCGTCTCCTTTATATAAAACTTCTGCGGGCAAAAATTTTACTTTCAAAAAATCCAACAAAACAATAGACAACAAAAAACCTATTGTTTCTACTAATAAATCCTCCCTTACATCAGATTCAAACAAATCAAGAACAAAAACCACAAGGACTAAATCAAAAAAGGTTAGTCAAGTCAAGACTCACCATACTACATCACCTACTACTCAGTCCACATCTATTGACCCTACAATGCTGAGGCCTGTTCCAACTTCATTAAACACTAACCATTATATGCTACTAGATACTGGTGCTACGGTTACACTTGTTAACCATCCAACCATGTTACATAATCTTCGTCCCTCCAATACAAACTCAATTCACATCACTTCCTGTTCCAACACACCAATTCCATATGATCAAGAAGGTGAATTAATCCTAACTACTCTAAATGGAAAGCATATATCTATCCATGCTTTCTATACACCTTCTATTGATCATTCCATTCTTTCTACTCATGATTTACGTTCTCACCGCTTATTTCTGAACGAGAGAACGAATACTATTGAAGACTTTGATGGATCTGTAGCCGCCAATATTATTTCTTACGACGGTTTACACTGGCTATCCAATCGTCATATTGTTTTTCCAACGACTGCCAATCATCAAGCGGTTAACGCTTTGAAAGCTAAATTTCCGCTAGATTTTATCCATCGTATTTTAGGCCACGTCAATGTCCAGTCTATATATAAATCAATTAAAAATAAAACATTTGAAAATATTTCTCTTGATGATGTTGACTGGTCTAATCTCTCCCACTTTCAATGTGAAGACTGCATGAAAGGCAAAAGTCATAAGCGTCCTCACATTGTTGGCTCTCGTCTTCAATATCAGGAAGTCTTTCAACCATTTCAGTACATGCATTCAGACTTATTCGGCCCAGTCACAGTAGCTACAAAACCGGAATGGTTTATATCATTTACAGATGAAGCCTCCAAATTTAAGTGGACATATCTTCTCAAGAAAAAGGATGATGCCACAATTGTACACATTCTTAAATCATTCATTGCTACTATCGAAAGACAATTCAATACTAAAATTCTCAAATTTCAATTCGATAGGGGCACTGAATACACTAACCATGCCGTAAAAACTTTTCTTTCTGAAAACGGCATCCAGATTGTGTACACTGATGCAGGAGACTCCCAGGCACATGGTGTAGCTGAACGACTCAATTTAACATTATTAAATGATTGTCGTACACTAATGACTAGTGCTAAATTACCTCATCACTTATGGTATTATGCCGTCCAATATGCCACTATCATCCGTAATTCTATTTATAGTAATTCCTTAAAAGCCTCACCTAGATCCACGGTTGGTTTATTAGGTCTTGACGCTAAGTCCATCCTCCCATTCGGACAACCGGTTATAGTTAATCTCAATAAACCTTTATCGAAATTGCATATTAGAGGCGATAAAGGCTTTGCTCTTGTACCTGATAGTGAATCCTATGGATACTTAATTTATATCCCAAGTAAACGTAGGGTGGTATCTTCATCCAATTATGTTGCTATCAGACAAGACACTGAGATAAACAATGATGAAGAGTACGACGATTCTATTTTTGATAACTTGATCAATTCATTTATTTCCGATCATGAAACTTTAAATTCCGCCCGTGAACCATTTGAAAAAGAAACTAACCGTTCTTCATTAACAGAAAACCAAGACAACACATCCCCTTCTACAACCGTCGAAAAAGACTCTGAACTTACTGACAATCTTCTTATCCAAAACGATGCGGAGGCAGACTTAAATATTCAACCACCACTTCATGCAACTGAAAACCCTACTGAACAAACACCAGCGGATACCACTTCACTTGACAAAGATGAACCAGTGACTCCTATTGATATTAATGACTCCTCTCAATTACCGCTAATACCTGTTGATGATTCTACAACCACACCTAATAAAATAATATCAACCTCCAATTCACCTATTTCTGATTCTTCCGAACCTCCTTCGTCCACAGCAACATCATCATCTACCTTATCTACAACAGATTCTTCTTCTAAATTAAAACCACTTAATGCTCAACAGTTTTACGCTAACAATAGTACCTTGGGTGGTAGACAATTATCTAATGAATCCAGAAAAGAACGCCAAAAGCGTGAAAGAGAAGAAAGAAGTAAGGCACGTATTGGTAAGCGAAGAAAAACTACTCAGGTGTATACAGTTAATTATGTTGCCGCTACACATCATACTGTAAACCAGATTAACGTCGATACCAATCATCACGGATCCTTAAATTACTCACAAGCCATTACATATAATAAAGATGATATCGAAAGGAAGAAATTTCAAGAAGCATATGATAAGGAAATAAGTCAACTATTAAAAATGAATACATGGTCGACCAAAGCTATAGATGCCAATAAGGTAGATAAGGCCAAGATAATTAACTCAATGTTTATTTTCACAGTAAAACGTGATGGTCGACACAAGTGCAGATTAGTAGCTAGAGGCGATCAACAAAAACCCTCTACCTATCAACAAGACTTAGTATCAAATACAGTTCATCACTACGCATTAATGTCCTGTCTTTCACTTGCACTTCAAGAAAATTATGATATTATCCAATTGGATATATCGTCAGCCTATTTATATGCTCCATTACAAGAAGAACTATACATAAGATCTCCTCCTCATTTAGGTCTAAAAAATATGGTACACAGATTAAACAAGTCCCTTTATGGTTTAAAACAATCTGGTGCAAACTGGTACAAGGAAATTACAAACTACCTCGTGAATGCTTGTTATTTAAACTATGTACCAGGCTGGTCATGTGTATTTGTCAAGAAAATAAATGATTCGGTGCTAATATTATGTTTATTTGTTGATGACATGGTAATAATGACAAATAATAGACAGATGGCAAATGACATTATTGACAAACTTCAATTCCAGTTTGAGACGAAGATAGTTAACGAAGGCAAAGAAGATGTAAACACATATGACATATTAGGACTACAAATTGAATATGCCAAGGGTTCTACAATGAAAATGAATATGTCAAAAGCATTAGAAGAAAAGTTACCCAATCTTAATATAGACCTTAATGTGGCAAGAAAAGTTCCTGGTACTCCAAACGAATTTGTCAAAGATAGAGAGCTGGTTTCTACAGAAATAGAATATAAAAACAAGGTCAAATGGTTACAAAGAGTTATTGGATTAGCATCATATGTTGCATACAAATATAGGTATGATATTTTATATTATGTTAACACATTGGCAAGACATACTTTATACCCATCGAAACAAGTGATAAGTCTTACCAAACAATTGATACAATTCTTATGGACTACAAGATACAAACAGCTTGTATGGAAAAAAACATCTAATAACACAACAAACAACCTTGTTGCTATAACAGATGCAGCCTTTGCAAATCAGTATGATATGAAATCACAATTCGGTAATATTTATTATTTAAATGGTAATATAATCGGTGCAAGATCTTCTAAATCAACGATAACGTGTACATCTTCCACAGAGAGTGAAATCTATTCCATATGTGAAGCTATTCCAAGATTAAAAAATTTGACTGTCCTGATTAAGGCCATTTCAGACAAAAACATAACCTGCACAATTCTTACTGATAGCCAAACTAGTTTATACCAAATTAAAGCAAAAGATATTTCCAAGATAAAAAACAAATTTTATGGTACAAAAGTTTTACGTGTTGCTGAGGAAATTGAAAATCATAGTGTATCTGTAAAATATATTAATACACAAAATAACACTGCCGATATTCTTACAAAACCATTATCAGTCAAAATATTTACTAACCTGACTCAAAGCTGGATATATTAAAATTTATTGATTCATGGGTGGTATGCTGGAATGGAAGATTCTAGAATAAAATATGATGAACCAATAAGATTTTAATAATAGATTATCCCTTGAGGATAAATATTCCAGCAAAAGTATCTCATAGTAAAATTATGATTAGTAAGATATTTTACCCCTTGTTACCCAATTAGGATATTATTAATTTTCTATTGAGTTAATGTGGTAAACTATCATTTACCCCCTGAAATGAATACGGTGGCAAATTATTATTATCTATAGGATTCGACACTCATTTCCAAACATATATAAGGAACATGAAGTTGTCGATAATTCAAATTATTTTCCTCACTATTTCTTATACATCATATATTTTATTTTACTTTATATTATCTTTTATATAATTTCTAGATCACCGAAGAACAAATATTGGACAAACCTCTCCAATATATATAACAAATATAGAATCCTAATACATATACAAAATACATTATAAGATTGAGAATGATAACTAATTATAATATTAGTCAAGGCGCTACTTCTCAATAATAATTTATTCCTTTATTCAAGTGCCAGGTCAAAAAGGTTTTTGATATCACAGGATAAAAGAGAGTTTATATGAAATGTATATCTAAAGAATGTATTCTTACAGAAAAAAAACTTCAAAAGGAACTTAAATATTTTAACATGTTATTGAAAGAAAATTCAATGAAGTGGAAAAAAAAAGGTATGTAAATAATTAGTTTACCATTATATTAAAAGGTATTGTTTGAATCAATTTTTACTTTTCTTCAACTCATGTTCCTTATTAGTATCATCTTCTTGATCTGATTTACGTTTATAAGATGTTGTTTCTTCCAAACCCAATTCCCTTTTTCGTTTCTCAACAAATTGTGATGTTTCTATTGGAGCTTTGAAATAATGCTCCATATACCATTTTAATTGTTTAATACTTTCTAAAATATCCTTCTTTGCAGTATGCATAGCCTCCTTTCTTGGCATAACACTAGCTAATTCAGGGTTATGTCTTTTGGAGACCTCCATAATTGTACTAACATCAATTAATCTATAAAAAAGATGATCTATGATTTTTGGAAAATCTTTTAACATAAACAATCTATCCATATGAATTGAATTACCTGCCAATATACCCACGTTCTTTTCTGGGATAAATCTTTTAATGTAATTTAACAATTCCCTTTCTACTTGTTCTTTTGTCTTATTACTGTTAATAACCTTTTGAGTTAGTCCACTAGCACCGTGATGCTCAGTACACCATTCATTCATTGAATCCATAATAGATTTATCACAATGAATAACGCTTTCATAACAGTTAGCTCCAAATGGATCTCTATCTAAGATATTTAAGTTACCATCAGTAATCACACAACATATTTCTATAATATGGTCCTTTGTATGGTCTAGCCCAGTCATTTCACAGTCAATCCAAACAATTGGTTTAGAATTAGGATTCATTCTGGAAGAAAATGTTTTTATAGATGACTTTTTATTAATACTATCATTTTTATCTGATTTGAGTTGTTCAATTTTCTTCGACTTATAGAGTTTAGACAGTTGCTTGGAGCCGGGTCTGGCCCAATATCTTCTAATTGAATTTTTCCCGGCATTTACCAAACCTCTTATAAACATATCTAACCTTACTAATTTTACCCATCTTGTCTTTAAATGAACACTATAACACCTGAAAAGTTAGCAGTTATAGAAACACTGCTTGCCTTTAAAAATTAACAATAGTTATTATTTAATAGGCTCCATGAACTGTTCAGATCAATTCCTTTATTTGGTTTATTTAGGATTAATCTTCTCAAAACCTAAACAATTTCAGGACTGTTCTTACTTAAGATCAGGAAAACAAAAAAGTTTGTCATTTTATTTTATTTTTTTCAAGGATTGTGAGGTTTTAGTATAAATTTCCTAACATGGAAATACGTATATATGCTGCTTTTTTTTTTCATAATGAGGGAACCCCCCTCCACATAAAGAAAAAAAAAAATTGACGCAACTTTCTTTTATTCTACCCAAAGACAAAACCAAAATCCGACTTTAAAGATGAACCACCTTTTCCATTTCTCAACTTTAATTATATTTAAAGTCTGATTACAAATAAATTGGTCGAAGACAAGATATCATTCTGTCCCGTTTGAAGCCTCAAATCAAGGAAGGCGTACAACAATATACGAACAATGGCTCCAAACGTATGTCAGTTCTCCTAAAGTGTATTTGAGTCTATTAACAAGTAACTGAAAAGGAAAAGAGTGTTTTTTGAAAATATGGTCTCTTTCGTGCTTTATATTTTAGTATAAAGATAGACCATGGCATTATAAATAAACATGCCAAGCTTAGAAGATTATTGAAAATGTTGTGATTGACGGCATAATATTCCCCCTCCTTCTCTTTTTGCTATGCTGTATTTTAAAAATTCACGAAAGTTTTGGGGTGCTCCCCATTGCCTTTCTATGTGATTGTTAATAGCAGTAGGCCAAAAATATCATTGTACTAACATTAAAATTATTGGGTATAAATGATCTCATAATCTTGAAAAATTATGCGATTTTATATTTTGTCCTTATTCTATTTGAATTTTTTGTCTTTTTTTATTGTAGACTTCCAGAAAACAAAAGATTGCCAAGACCTTCACTGTTGATGTCTCAGCTCCAACTGAAAACGGCGTTTTCGACCCAGCTGCTTATGCTAAATACTTAATCGACCATATCAAGATTGACAACGCTACTGGTAACTTAGGTAACGCTATCACCGTTGAAGAAGATGGTTCCGTTGTTACTGTTGTCTCTACTACCAAGTTCTCTGGTAAATACTTAAAATACTTAACCAAGAAGTACTTAAAGAAGAACCAATTAAGAGACTGGATTAGATTTGTTTCTTACAAGACTAACCAATACAAATTGTCCTTCTATCAAGTTACACCAGAAGACGATGAAGAAGAAGCTGATGAAGAATAAATTAATAATACCACATAGATATATTTCCTAATCTTTTTTTATGTATTATTATATTCATTTTTGGCTTTATTTTGATAAATGCTTTGATGACTTCCCCGTTTTATTCTTATCACCCATTATTATCACTGTTTTTATTGTTTTGTCTAATTTTTGTAATCTATATTCCTGTATATTAATAAAATACCATCAATAACATTGAAGTGCTTTTTTTCCCCTTTTTATCTCGAATACGGGAAAGTTTATTTTAATATTGTGCTACTATGATGGACTTCTATATCAAAATATATATGTATACTTCCTCTTTTGTTTTTTTGAGAAGTTAAACTACTTGTAAAAAAAAAATTACGAGGAACTACTAGAAGCATCGCCAAGATGTGTGAGAGAGAGAAAGAAAATTACCAATGTATATCAGGGGGGATACCACCACCGTAGTAAAAAAAATTGATTAATTTAAAGTAATATTTAATAATGAACTATACCGAACCGATTCGGATCAATTACTCGAAGCAAACACAAAGGCTCAAAACAAGCCTATACGACAGGAACTACGTTGTGAGTATTTAATGAATATTGAAAAAGAATATGATATTTCCGAAGATGGATACGTACTTAATCCATTAGTTATGCCTCCTTTTGTAGTTATTTCCCAAAAGTGATTTGTTATAATTACTAAAAATAATGAAAATAACAATGGTTGTAAGATCTTATGTGTTAGTGGAGATGCAGGTTCAGAATTACTAGTGTTATTTATTTCCTTTCATTCATTCAAGCAAAAAAAAAAAGACTTGAAGGCGATGATAATGATACATTTTTAGAAGTCACATTAATAGAGATCGCCGATTGGGATCATGTTATTAAAAGGATTATGGATCAAGTGAAGGAGAGATGGTTATATTATAATCTTTGTAGAAAAGAGAAAGTACACTTTTAAAATTATGAGATCTCTAAACCAATAATAGAAAGAGCCATATTAAATATTACTCACTTGAACCAATTAAATTTAGTTACAATATTGTTCGTTATGAATAAATTATTTAAAGATAGTCATGCAAGAAATATACGTTTATTAAACAAAGATTGAATCCACAATGACAAAATTGGTTGCTATTTAGCTATTGCAGAAAGTGCAGGTAATTACTTTTATAATAATTTTTTTTTTGGGGGGGGGGGGTAAAAAATTTCCAATACAATTTTTAATAGACATTGACTAGTGGAAAAGAAGGCAATATATGTTAGGCACGTATCACACAGTATGATACTATTTGGTATAAATTTGATGACAATTTTGATTGTTTAATACAATTGGAAAATATGAGATTTTTTTATAGGTTGTATAGAAAGAAACAAAATATCACACTTAAAGAGTACAAGAAAGGATGTGTCAATCAGACAATGTAAAACCAATAAGAGGATAAAAAAAAAGAAAACGGTAATATATAATACATCGTGCATTTCTATTTAATAATAAATAAGTCCCCATCAAAGCTTTCACATACACTTTCTTTCTTTCTCCTTCTTTCTAGAACATAAAAAAAAGTCAATCTTTGTCATTCTAGAAGAAAATATTAGTCTGACTTTCAGTGGTCCCTATTTCTCTATTTCTTCATTTGTTACACAATTTTTTGTCATAAATGAAACAAACTAGATTCTAACTTTGTTTCTCTTATCCTCCTTCTCCTGCTTCTGCTGTTCATTTCATCTGGTTAATTTTCATGTCAACGGAGAAAAACAACGACATCAAAGGGGAAAAAAAATGAAATCTCTATCCTTTTTTTTTTCCTTCTTTCTTTAAAGAGAAAAATAATAAATTGCATATTCAATTTGAAAAAACTGTTAAATTTTATTCGATATATATATATAAATCAATAAACTGTTAAAACTTTTTTCTTTGTATGTGAGTAATGAACATAGATTTATTCTTACATTAATAGTTCTACAAAAAGGACTGTATATTAGTTATTTTATGCGTATATTTTGTTGTAACTCTCTACGCACACAGATCAAATAGTACTAGATACAACAAAATAAAAAATAAATAAATAAATAAATAAAAAAAGGAAACAAAGTAGCAGGGGAAACGGTAAATAAAAAAAAGAGAGAAAAACCCTAGTGTGTTTATATATTTCAAGATCTATGGTACAACAATCAAATTATAGAAACAACCATGCCTCCAATGGATACCCTAATGGAGGTCAACAAAGACGCCCAATGTCACTTGCTACTATCATGAGATCGAGACTAAGACAACCACAATTTTACTGGTTTCTTGGACATGTCATGACACTGTATCATTTCTTAAGATTGCATTTATCTTTATTTAGTGTCAGCAATCAAAGATACCATTACAATAGATCGTTGTTATACATTATTATATCCTTTGGGATCGTTTTATACCAGTTCATTAGAAGTAAACAATTGAATGCATCGAATTTTTTCATTAATCTGTATAAATTGGACAACTTACAATATTTTATTTTATATTCAATATTATATTTATTAAATAATTTAAGTGGTCAAAAAATAATGTTAAATGGTGGGACCATATCACCAGCGATATATTCTCTTTTCCATATATTAAACTATTTCAAAGAGAATTTGTTGCCATATTTATATATGATACCACAAAGATCAATGATAAGTTCATTAATCACGATGTTTATCAGTAATTATAATGGAAAATGTTTGATATTAGCACAAACGTGGGAAATCATATTGATGTTTCGTTACGTAATAATGAGTGTACCTGTAATATTTTTAAAAATTTTAATAAATTTAATAATATTTCACAAGTTCGATGGTCTATTATTTGGTCAATTAATAATGATTCTAAGTTATATTAAATTTATTAAATGGAGATATGTTGCAAATAAGCAATTCTCGATGATTTTCAATGAGATGGTAAGAAGAATGGAATTGTTATTGAATCAATATACAAATGGACAATTTGTATTCTTATTACCTCTTTGGAACCAAACTAAACAAATTATTGCTAAATATATATAAATAAAGCCAGTGCATATTTATCCATATATCTATATTTAATCCTTTCATTTGATCTATTTTTTTTCCTTCTTTAGTAGTACTGTCACTTTCCCTATTATTATTATTATTATTTTGAATTGGAATTTTAAAGGATTTAGAAGGATATCTTTCCGAACTTGGAACCAATACAATCCATACTAACAATAAAAATATCACCAATCCAAGATAAATAAATTACATCTAATTATCTTTTATTTAGTCAAGAATAGTTAAAAGTCACATTATAATATCAAGTTTTATATTAACAAATTCTATACAACTAGATTGATATTTGTTAAACAAAAAGGAAAGATATATATATATATATATATATATATACTTTAAAAAACCTTCCGGGTACTTTTAACAAACCATTATTCTATTTTCATATTCTTTCCATGCTTTTTTTTTGTTTTCTCCTTTTCATTTAAAAGTTTATAAGGTATATAACGCTATACACAACCAGAACCTGGGAAAAAGGAGAAAGGAAGAAGCAAGAGTATAACGTAGACAAATGAATAAATAAGTAAATAAGACAAGTACTATGGAATATCACTCCTGTACATCCGTTTATGGAGAGATTTAACCATTAAATTCCTTGCCACTTGTGTATACTGTTGATTTGTTTCATATATATATATAAATATGATGTAAAAAAATAAAATAAAAAAAATAAAAAAAATAGAAGTATCACCCTTCACGACGTTCTTGTCCTCCTCACAAATTAAGAAAGAAAAAGAAAAGACAAAAGTTTCATTTCCGTTTCGTGTCTGTCATTTGAAACGACTCTGTTTTTATTATATTTGTCTTGCTTTTTTTTGTGTGTCTCCTTTTTTTTTTATTTGGATTATTATATTTTTTTTCCCTCTAATCAACCTTGTCGATACTTTTTACTCAGTAATTACTTCAACGATAATACATTTATATATATATATATATATATATATATTTACACATTCATATATTTATGTAAACTTATATTTTTTTTTTTAAAAGTTACTCTTGTTTCTTTCCTATGATCCTTTTTAATTTATTCCACTTTTTTTTACTTATTTCTTTCTTAGTTTCAGCTCTTTTTGATGTTACGGTTTTTTCTCTCTCTTTTTTTTATATATACCCAATAAATAACCCCAATCAAATTAGTATAGATATTCTTATATATATATATATATATATACCTGAAAGACAAAAATAACAACAATGGATTCTGGTATGTTAGTTATTCCTGTTATAGAGGATTTATGTGTGTTTTCTTTCATTGATGTTTTAATAATAGTATAATTGATAAGTTGCCCTGCTCTCTCTTTATTATTATTATTATTATTATTATTATTATTATTCTATGATAGTTTTTATTAGACTACATGATTATTACGCTTTCATATTCTATTAAGGGATAATAGTTGTGCAAGTGATATTTTAATGGGTTTGTTGACTCTCCCATTCTCTACTTCTTTTTTTTTTTAAATATTATCGATATATGTTCATCTTCAGGATTCTTCCCCAAATATATGGACGTTATTAATACTCAAATTTGTTTTTATTTAAATTTTTTTTTCTCTTTTAATGCCTTTAATATAATAATAATAATAATATATATATTCCTATCGTTTCAAGTCAAGTCAAGTCAACTAAAGTCTATCCATCAGTCATTTTCATCGTCGCTGTATTTTTTTTTTCTTCCTTATTTTCTCGATAAAGAAACGAAAAGGAAAAAGAACAAAAACAAAAAAAAATTTTTCCCTTCTCCTTTCTGTTTTTCCATCTTTCATCCCCCCCCCCATTTATCACGGGTTTTGCAAAGAAAGAGCGGAGATCGGAAATGGAAAAATTAGAAGTTGAATGAATGGGGCTGTATTGATGAGTATAATATGAACAAATAATATGGTGACAGTGAGTGATTATTCTCTTTATTTTATTTTATTTTATTTTATTTTATTTGCATTTCGATTTGAAATATAGAACCGATAGATATTATTATTAATGGGCTAGTGAAATGAGACAAGACTCTCTTATTATTATTATTATTACTATTACTACTATTATACTATTAAAGTTAAGGAAAAATACACATAGATATACGATGTAGTGTATCATTTTTATTGATTCTCTCTCTCTCTCTTTCTTTCTACTTTTACTAACAATATTTTATTAAATATTATTCAATTGGATCGATGATTTGTTCATTAAAAAGATGAAACTATCAGTCCTATTGTATGTGGGTGTATGTGTGTTTTTCTTTTTTTTTTTTTTTTTTTAAACAGAAGTTGCTGCTTTAGTTATTGATAACGGTTCCGGTATGTGTAAAGCCGGTTTCGCCGGTGATGACGCTCCAAGAGCTGTTTTCCCATCTATCGTCGGTAGACCAAGACATCAAGGTATTATGGTCGGTATGGGTCAAAAGGACTCTTATGTTGGTGATGAAGCCCAATCCAAGAGAGGTATTTTGACTTTACGTTACCCAATTGAACACGGTATTGTTACCAACTGGGATGACATGGAAAAGATCTGGCATCACACTTTCTACAACGAATTAAGAGTCGCTCCAGAAGAACATCCTGTTCTTTTAACTGAAGCCCCAATGAATCCAAAATCTAACAGAGAAAAGATGACTCAAATCATGTTCGAAACTTTCAATGTTCCTGCTTTCTATGTCTCTATTCAAGCTGTCTTATCTTTATACTCTTCTGGTAGAACCACTGGTATCGTTTTAGATTCTGGTGATGGTGTTACTCACGTTGTCCCAATTTACGCTGGTTTCTCTTTACCACACGCTATCTTAAGAATTGATTTAGCTGGTAGAGATTTGACTGACTACCTAATGAAGATTCTTTGTGAACGTGGTTATTCTTTCTCTACTACCGCTGAAAGAGAAATCGTTCGTGACATTAAGGAGAAATTATGTTACGTTGCTTTAGATTTCGAACAAGAGATGCAAACCGCTGCCCAATCTTCTTCTATCGAAAAATCTTACGAATTACCAGATGGTCAAGTCATTACTATTGGTAACGAAAGATTTAGAACTCCAGAAGCCTTATTCCATCCATCCGTCTTGGGTCTTGAAGCTGCCGGTATCGATCAAACTACCTACAACTCCATTCAAAAGTGTGATGTCGATGTTAGAAAGGAATTATACGGTAACATCGTCATGTCTGGTGGTACCACTATGTTCCCAGGTATCGCTGAAAGAATGCAAAAGGAAATTACCGCTTTGGCTCCATCTTCTATGAAAGTTAAGATTATCGCTCCTCCAGAAAGAAAGTACTCTGTCTGGATCGGTGGTTCTATCTTGGCTTCATTGACTACTTTCCAACAAATGTGGATCTCAAAGCAAGAATATGATGAAAGTGGTCCATCTATTGTTCACCACAAGTGTTTCTAAGTTGTTTAACAATGATTTTTTTTTTTCCTTCCCTCTTTCTTTCCTTCTTTCTCTCTAATATATATGTGTAATATATGTGTATATATCTATATATATATATATATATATATATAATTACATAAGAAAAAAGAATTATTTGTTTTGTCTTTTTCCAAGTTTACAGTCCTTTATGTATTTTATTCTTTTTTTTTTTCCTTTAATTTATATATATATATATATAGGGCTATAAATGAAAATTCATTTTGATTGGATTTCTGTTTCTTGAGAAGTTTAATTAATTTTATCTGTCTTGTGTATTTTATTGTTATTATTATTATTATGATATTTCTTTCGTGGGGGGAGGTATATGGCTCTTTTAAAAGTGTTCAACTCCTTTAGGATACTTTCATTTAATTTCTCAAATTGATCTCAATCATGAGTCATTGCCGATAAAGGATTTATTAAGAATAAATTCTTCAAAAATTTTGCCCATTCATTTCCTTCTCATGTGATGGATCAATCGATTGTACACGAACCTTTTGTCACTATCAAGGACCATTGATAATCTAATGTATTCTTATGAATTGTATCAAATCCAAATATCAATTTAGTACGAACATATTCCATAGCAACCTCTAAAGTTTTAGGATCCTTCAATAATGAAAAAAAAAGAACTTGGATCCATGAATTGTTGCTAAAATATATATCCTTGTTTCAAAAAAATCCCCCCCCCCCTTAAAAGATCAGACAACTCATTCAGATATCTTGTTACTGTTTTCTAGATGCTTTAACTTATATTCAATTGTACCATGAAATATTGTGTTTAATTTACTATTCTTCATTGTAGCAGAACTTGGCTCTGAAAATTTTCTTCAATTATAGCAATAATTGCTGGAAATAAATAATCAAGTTCAACCTACTGCTTTGATTCACTATAGAGTACAATCATTCTTCTAAAATTGATTAATTTATTATATATAATTAAACACCCTTGTCGTCTTTATCATGAAACAACTTATTGTATCCATTTAATAAATCCATAGCGATCTTCGGATCATAATTTTTGGCAATCGTCACAAATTGGCCTACTAAAAGTAGATGGGTGTAATTGATGGCCAGATGATAACTTATTCCCGCCTTTGGAAATATTATCCATGATATCTTTCAGCAATTGAATCGGTCATATCAAATTGATCTTTGTTGACATCTGTAATTCGAAAGTCGCTTTAATAATATAATATATATATATATATATATTTAATGGTATATTGAACTTAATTATTACATGTCATGTATATTTCAATAGTGAGTCATAACCTCTTTGGCTGTTGAGCTTAGTCATAAGCTTTTCAATGTGTAAAGGTTCAACTTGATGATCTGCGATCATTTTCTTTAAAATTTTCCATAGCTCTATCTAAATTATTTTCAACTTGTAACTCATATGTTAAAATTGTATTATATTCAGATGTTTGATCTTGAATTCACGTCCTTTGTAGAACATCGACAATATTAATCCAACTCAACATGAGATGAATCCATTGTCTTCTCATAGAGTCAGCATAAATTTTGATAAGTAGAATAAAAAAAATTTCTAGAATATTTCTTGAATGGTTGTAAAGCTGGATTATATTTACAACAAGAATTGTAAACCCATCATCAATGATAATTCGTCACTTTTGAACATTGCTGTATCATTGTGGAACAAATCTCTTCCTTTACGATATATGGTGACTTCTCTATGATATCTTTTAACAGTTTCAAAGAGCCGTCCATATTATTTAATTATTTAAAGACTTTAAATATAATCAAATAACTGTTGCTGTTTGGTTAAATATTTATATCTTTTGAATAATTTGAATTGTTGGAAACATGGTAAAAATGTGAGGCACTTATAATAGACATATAATGAAGTTTAAATTATTGAATACATTGGGGTCATCTCACGACCTAAAAATTGATTATATAACATTTCCATTTTAACTAATTTTATCCCATACACCATCGTAAATATAACAATCTCATAGTGATTCACATTTGCTAATTTGCCAATATTAAGAAGGGAGTTAAATTGTCTTCATAAAGCAGACCTTTTTTTTTTATTCTTATATATATTAACAATAAATAATCATTTTGTATAATATTTTCTACCCGTACTAGAATAGGCATCATAAAGCTGAGGTAAACTTTTATACTTATTTCTATAAACATAAATTCGCATAACCTGTGTCAAATCATTGGTTATTGTGGGAAAACAATTTTTTAACTTTGAATTGCCAGATCTGAGTCACACCTTTAAAATTTTCATCTTTACTTAAAAGATTAATAAAAGTAGATGCTAACTGTAAAGCTGATGAGGCACCGATATCATCTTTAACCTTTAATAAAAACAAAATGTTATTGGACTTTGTTTATGAATAAAGGTTACCAATCTAATAAACCTTAAAACATAGTATAATAACTTTTTGTGCGTTATATAATCCAACAACTCACATGCTCCATTTAATCTTTTAATTCATACACTTCAAAATACGAAAAGTTTTCCGCAACAAATCTTTTTCTGATTTATTAAGTGACACTTGCAATATCCATTTAGAGATATTTTTGATTAATTTAATGATTCTGGTTTTGTTCGATATGGAGAATTGTGAAATACGTTTATTCATCATTTCATAGAACTTGATCCCATTTTCTTAATACGGTCAATGAATTGAAATATAATATGAATTATTTCAAATTGAAATAATTTTTTTTCGATTGTACATTAATTTTATTAGTAACATCTTCCTCCAAGGACAATTTAACACCTTTATCTATAATATCATGAAATCTTTTTATCCTTTATCACTTGATATCTTAGCAATGGAGTTACACTGGTCTTTGTAATAGTGGGGGGGGGGGTATGAAGTTGGGGAAGGGACCGATGGAAATGATTTAATAAGTGATTGACAATTTTGGTTATTATTTGTTCGTATATTACTTAAACCACATCCATAATGTCAGGAATAAAGACATGTCGTATTAAAAAAGAATTGTAATTAAACGTTTATTAAAGGTTTGAACCAAGAAAAACCCATATTTTTCCATGATAATAACATTAATAATAATAAAAGAACAATGCAAATAATTTAAAGTTGTGCTTTGCTATTTACAGAGAAACAAACACACACATATATATATACAGAGAATTCTATCACAACTTTGCAAAATATGAATGGAGGTAAGAAAAAGAGACAGATTAAATATGTTTCTTTTCCTCTGCATAAATTATATTTAAGACTGACTCGTCGAACTTGTTCAGGAAAGAAAAAGTATATGATATTTGCTCTTAAAACAGATTACTTAATAACCTAAGTGATGATACCGATGTTATCTTTTTTTTTCCTTTGTATGGTCAGTCATTTGAATGGTTAGCAACTGGGATGCAAACAAAAAGTTGCAGTACTCTCTAATCGAAAAAAAAAATGCAGAAGAAAAAAAGATAGCATCGAATCTTTGAGATTGATTCGTTATTTAAAAAAGTTTAAACTTATTTATATAAAACCATTGGAAAAAAGAGCAGATAGGATTGTCAAAGAGACATATACTCGCATAGAAATACGTGTACCAATTTCTCTCATTGGAGTGTTTGATAAAATAGATATTATTACAATACTACAATATAATAAAATATAATACAACATAGAATGGCTACCTCAAAACAACAGCTTAATAGAAAGAAATTCACAAAAGAATATAAAGTGAAACAAATTCAAAAAAATATTACAAAGAGAACTAGATTAAAGAAACAGTATTTAAAAGCTTTAAAAGAAGAGGGTTATTCTGTTCCATCAAAAGATGAGTTAACAAATAACAATGGTAATGATGATTTAAAATCTGAAAGTAATGAATCTTCTATCTCTACTAAAAAAAAGAGTGTAAAGGATTTAAAAGAGGAGAAACGATTAGCTGGTAAGGCAAAAATTGATGAAAAGAAGCGTTTGAAGAAAGAAAGACTTAAAAGACAAAGGGAAGAAAGAGAAATGCGTCGACAGAAAGAATTGGAAAGAATAAAGCTATCTAAAGAAAAACATTTTCAAAGGGAAAGGAGAAGTAAAAGATTGACACAAAAAACTAGTACTGGTCAACCTTTAATGGGGCCTAAAATAGCTGATTTATTAGAAAGGATCAAAAAAGATGACACTTATACAAAATAGTGGGCTTTTTGGATATATCGTTTTTCATATCGTTTTTGTGCATTATATAGTTAAAGACTAAGAACAGAATATGTCCTAAAATATATGGATTATTTAGTGATACATTTTATATAGAAGATGTCTTATTCTTTTTCTTATTTCTTACAATCCATTTATTCTATTTACAAGTTATTTTAATTATAATACTATGCGTATATATACAACAACTGACTAAATTCTAATATTAATATTAAGCACCCTAATTAGTTTTTCCTATGCTTCTTTTCATATTCCTGGATTAACTCCTTTTGCACTTTTGGCAACACTGGTGCGTAGTGGCTGAATTCTAAAGTAAATTCACCTTTACCTTGTGTAGAGGCTCTTAAGGATGTGACGAATCCAAACATGGAACTTAAGGGGGTCTCTGCCTTTAAAATGAAATCATCACCATTGTTTTCAGTGTCTTGGATTACCGCTTGTAGTTTATTTAAAAGACTAATAACATTACCTTGGAATTCATTTGGTGAGGTAACTGTGACATTCATAATTGGTTCTAAGATAACCGGTTGTGCACTCTTGAAAGCTTGATGGAATGCAGCTATAGTGGCAGTCTTGAAAGCAAGTTCATTAGAATCCACAGAATGGACAGCACCATCATTAACCAACATGTGGACATTAATAACTTTGTGACCAATTAATGGACCACTTTCGCATGCCTCTTCAAACCCTTTATTACATGCAGCTAAGAATTTCTCTGAGATAACACCACCAATAATAGCAGTCTCAAAACTGTTTTCTTTTGTTTCTTTACTTTCTGCCGGACTTAAAGTACCAGCAACCCTAGCAAATTGACCAGCGCCACCAGATTGCTTTTTATGAGTATAGTCGAAATTGGCTGGAACAGTGATAGATTCACGATACGCCACTTGAGGTTTACCAGTGGTACAGTCGACATTGTATTCACGTTTCATACGTTCAACATAAATTGCTAAATGTAATTCACCCATACCAGAGATAACAGTTTGCTTAGATTCAGAATCATATTTGACTCTAAATGTTGGATCCTCCTTTTGAAACCGATTCAAAGCCTTTGAGAAATTAGCAGTAGAATCTTTACTCTTTGGATTAATAGAGAGAGATACCACTGCATCTGGAACATACATTGATGACATGGAATATTTAAGGGTTCCATCTGTAAATGTATTACCAGATGCACAGTCAATACCGAAAGTAGCACAAATCTCACCAGAACCAATTTCATTGACGTCCTCCATTTCATTGGAATGCATTCTAACTAATCTAGAGACTTTAACTTTCTTTCCAGTTTGAACATTTGTGATAAAGGAACCCTTCTTTAGACGACCTTGGTAGACTCTAATATACGTCAATTGACCATACTTACCTTCTTCCAATTTGAAAGCTAGCCCGACAAATGGTTCTTGTGCTGATGGAACCAAGTTTACTTTAGCTTCGTCTCTTGTGACATCTAATGCAGTATTCAATACTTCAGATGGATTGGGTAAGTAATCAACAATAGCATCAAGAACAGGCTGAATGCCTGTGTTTGCTAAAGCAGATCCCATTAGAACTGGGCTAAACTTTCTAGAAATGGTAGCTCTACGAATAGCATCTTGAATGTCCTGAACAGATGGTTCTCTTTCCTCTAAGAAAATTTCTGCCATTTCATCATCACAATCTGCTAAAGTCTCAATTAGCAATTGTCTTTTTTCTTCAGCTAGCTTTAAAAGATCGTCTGGAACTGAACCCCTTTCAACAATTTCACCATTATTACCTTTATTGTAAATTGCCTCCATTTTAATAATATCTACAACACCTTTAAAATCAGACTCTAAACCGATAGGGATCTGTACGGCAGCTGCGGGAATTTTCAATTTAGTGTTTAATTGTTCAATAGCCTTAAATGGATTAGCACCCATACGATCCATTTTGTTAATAAAAGTGACTCTTGGGACATTGTATCTCCTCATTTGATTATCTACGGTGACAGTCTGAGACTGTACACCAGAAACAGCACATACAACTAAAACAGCACCATCTAACACCCTTAATGCTCTTTCCACCTCAATAGTAAAATCTATGTGACCTGGAGTATCAATTAAATTGAATTGATAACTCTTTTCATCCTTGTCCCAAGAACAGTATGTAGCAGCACTTTGAATTGTGATACCCTTTTCTCTTTCTAACTCCATAGAATCCATCTTAGCACCAACTTTGTCACGTCCTCTCACTTCATGGATAGCTTTAATTCTACCTGTATAATAAAGGACACGTTCAGTAAAAGTTGTTTTACCAGAATCAATATGTGCAGAAATACCAATGTTTCTTAATTTTTGAATAGCTTCTAAATCAGTTGGAGTCAATTTTTTGTCCCTAATATCATCTAATATTTGCTTTTCTTTTTCATATTCCATTTTTAATGGACTATATTTATGAAATCTCCTAGTCAAATTAGTATAAAGCATAAGTCTAGAACTTACTAGAACTCTGTTTAAAGAAGGACTAATTTGACTGAGTAGCAAATTTGGACACCTCATAGATATCACCATTTTACTTAAAAGCGTTTATCAGTATCGTATAATAAGGGTTTATAACCCTATATAAATGAGTTATGAACTAATTGAAACCTCGAAAAAAAAAAAAGATTCAGGCCTTTTCATACTTATTTTCTGTCGAGTTTTGTCTTGTTATCTATTTGACGAAGGAAAGCCCTTATTGAATCCTTTTAGAAACTTTTTTTTTTGAAACAATTCTCCTTACCTAAGATTTTCTCATTTATCATATTTTGACAATCTTAAACCCACCCATACACCTCATCCTACGTGTGTAATACCAATATTTTAAAGTGCATGAATAGAGTGATACATACAACTAATAATGATTGTTCAACATATATGTTGCATAACAATTAATATGAGATAAATTTGATTGTTATATTTTTCATTAATAATTTCTTTAGAAGAGGTTAAAGAGTTTTCTGCCGATTGGGTCTCAACGCATTAAAATATTATAGATTATTTATTATATGAACTTTTTTAGAGTTACAAATATACGTATATATTATAATACTAATATGATGTGCATATTTAATTTATCAGATGCAAAGACTTGTTTTAACTAATGTTTATTATGGACTATTAGTATGTCATGGATGTCTAATAATATGGGTTCAATATCTTCTGCATCACACGATATACCATCAATTAGTCTAATAGCACGAGGATATTTTTTTTCTGATACTGGATCTGTGTTTGAAGAGAATGCTTGTTTCTTTGAATCCAATATAAATATCTGGCTTTTCACTTTATGAATTTGCGGATATACCAACGATTTCGTAGTAACATGGTCATTATCAGCAAAATGTATATAATATTGAACTTTCCTTTTGGAGTTATGACACACAGATTTAATGTTAATAATAACAGTAATCTTGGTACTATTTTCTGAGTTGTGATATACCAATTGATATTCACTTAGATTATGGACAGCTAGATGTACTGTTATTAAATGATTTTCCTTTTGTGATGTATTTTCTTTTAATATTTTCTGTAATGTTGTAAAGAACAAAGATGTAAACTGCAAATAATAAAATATGAAATGGTAATCCATATTCTTTTGATTAATATACGGTTGAATTATATTTTGTGGATTTGAATCTGATAATTTTACAGTTAAATTTTTGATCTTACTGTCATCAGTGATTATATTTATACTACAGTCTGGATTATCAGTATTTGATTTTAGATATTTGAATGATATTTCATTTGATTTCAAAGCCATAATCTTGAAATGGTCAGAATCAAAATTTTTATGTAATCGTTCCACAACATCAGTAATAATCACTAATTGCGTCAATTTCTGTTTAAATATATTTAAGTATGTTACAATATGAGATAACGAAGAGAATTTCTCTGTCATATAAAATGCTAATGGATCTTCTGGAATGAAATGAATCAACATTTCCTCACAATTCACTTGTTTTAACATTATAGCCCTTTTAAATCTAGCATATAATCTTATCTCAGACTTGATATAATCAATTCTTATAAATATGGAGTTTTCTAGGATTCTGCTCAATGAGCTGAAACTATCTAAGAAGGACTCCAATTCTAGGCTTAAAATCGCTGTGTAATCTTCATTAAATGATTTAGATAATCCATTCACATTATCAGTGTTTGTTATACTATATTCTTTATCAACATTTCTGAAATCAGAACCATGGGTATTTGTCAAATATGAAGGTAAAATGTCTTGAATCATACTAGGTGAACATATTATATTTCTAATTTTTAAGTGGTTCAATGAATCAATAAGCATATGATTAATAATTCTATGTAGAATTGTCTTTTGCAACGACATAATCTTTTGATATGTAATATTCTCTAGTTTTGATGAAGTTATGCTTGTTTGATCCATATATGTCAATTGCCATTTACCCTTTAGCGATAAAATCCTACCCATTCTCCTTTCTACTATACATGAGGAATTTGATGAAATAATTGTTAAAATTAAATACCAATTGCTTGGCCAGTTGGGTAAATATATAAACAGATCTTTTTGTAAAAGAACTGACTCGGTATTACTTTGACTGGAATTCTCTTCATTTGAGACATTCTTATTTGCGACTGATTTAGTATCAATTGGCTTCTCTAAAGTGATTGCCCTAGAACAAATCCATCCAGTTTTTTCAAACATGTTTTTGAGAATGGTTATTATTTTATCCAACTTTAACTGTTGCAAAACCGTGATTAATTCATCAGAAGTCTCTGTTCTATTTATCTTTTTAGTGTATGCAATTAGAAGAGGACTTGGATTTTTGAAATATAATTGGCCTGTGATGAGATCAATTTTCAATTGAACTGGCGCCACTGAGACACAAGTAACTGGAACATTTAATAATAAAATGTCAGGATTGTCCTCATCTTCCTGGAAAACATTACAAGACAACAAATCAGATCTAATCAAATTTGCATGGTAAAACATAATTTCATCAAGAATATTTTCCACGTTTTGTAAAACATGACTATATATTATTGGAACTCTCTTATTTTGTCCACTTTCTGTGACAGCAACTTTATTGTCCCATCTTAATACCAACGATTCACTTTGTCTATCTACACCAATGGTAAATTTACCTTTATTACCCATTTTCCCATTTAACCAATATCTGCCAATAATTTTACTCTTTTTAGAATCATAAGAATGTACTAAATTACTACCACCAGAAAATTTACCAAAGGTCTCCAAATTTGTTAATTCGACATGTATCAAATAAAGTTTCAATGTTAAAACATATTTGTGAAGAAATTGATATAGTGAATGTAACGGCTTAGTACTCTTCAATAACAATTCATTGATAAGCTTTTCTAATCTTCTTTTATTCAATGGTAAATCGTATTCAACCATATTACCGATTCTCTTGTCTGAAGCAAAATTGACACGGTTATCTATATTGTATGTATTAGAGACAACATTATTATTTAAGAGACCGTCATTGTTCATTGGATTGCTACCATTGTTATAGGAAACGCCATTGCTATTATTTTTATTAGTGTTACTATCGACATCGTTGATAGAGTCATTTGAATTCTCTGAGTAATTAAACAATAAATTTAAGTCAACAAAAAATAGTGGAGAATGACGATCGGTAGTAGACAGTTGAATTTCAAATTCATTTTCTACGGTTATGTAGATTCTACCGTCTTTAATATAATAATTATTAAATTGTGGTGGTATATCCATCAATGAAATCTTAATAGATACAATTAGATTTAGATCTTTTAATCTTTTCAATATTAAATCAGTGGGAATAGCTTCCGAATTGGAGTTGATATCACCTGAAAGTTTTAAGTTATAGGTTGGTAGATTTGGTCTACCAAGACTTAAAACTTCCAAAGCCGTCACTAAATCTGCGTCGGGGAGCTTGGCATTAGTCATTGAGATTAAACTATTTTTCAAAGCCCATATACAATTATTGACAGTCATATTTGTGATTCGAAACCAATTTAATAAATCTATTAATACATGGAAATTATTATTTTTTATAGTCTTTGCCCATTTTATCAATACATAAAGTTTCAAAAATTGATTTCTAAGAAAGATAATTAATTTAGCAAAATTAACTTTCTTCATTGTGGAGTTGTTTTCTAAAGACTGATGTAAATTAGTCTTTAAAAACTGAGATATTTCTTTGATTGTGTAAACTGTAATATTTCTAATTATTAGAGATAATGGTACTTGATTTATTTCCACATGTGGAATTGGGGGTGGAGAAGAAGAAGGTGCCTTTGGAGCATTATTTGACGAATGTGATATTTTTGGCGAAGAGTCTATTTTAGAATTAGATTCTATTTCTGATAAATTAGATCCAGTTACCTCAGTGACAATATTGTTTTCGATATCGTTTTTAATGGTATCCATAGTATTGTCATGAGTTTCATTATTAAGTTCAGTGGTTTGGTAGGTGATTTTGCTTGTTAAATTATCGGTATGGTCGATATTTGAAGAATTTACCTCATTGATAAAAGGGCGCTCAGTTATATTTGTAGTCATACTCTTTTGAATATATCAAATTAAAAATAGCTAAAGAGAAACAAAGATAACAAAAAAAAAAAAACATATAGTAGATAGGAAGTCCTACAATAGCCTAAAAATAGTATTGTATGAAACACCACTAAATTGAACAAACAACTATATATACTCTAAATTTTACTAATGTTGTTTTTTTTTTTCCCCTTCCTTTTACTATCTAAATCCTTTCTACAACAATAACAATATATATATATATTAAGATGACAGTGTATGTAATCACTAAACTATTTGACAGCAATGATCTTCAAACGACAATATCTCCAGGATTTACAAAACTCTTCAAATTCTAACTTATCCTCCCTTTCTTCCTTGTCTTTTTCTCTTTGTGATGTCTAATGTAGAACCAACGACCAATTCAATGCATACAATTTCAACTTCTTTCTCTCTCTCTTTCTCCCTTTTACTATATAGTTCTTTTATTCATTTACCTTTCCTTCTTTAATAATTTTTGTGCGAACGAGAAACAGTTTTACTGCGGTGTAAATTATGGGTCAAAAAAAAAAAAAAAATGAAAAAAAAAAATGATTTGGAAAAAAACACCAAAGCCGTATCAAATAACCCTCATCCAAGTTGAAATTATAGTACACATATTATATCATCAGCTATTTTATTTTTTTCTAAACCCTAAGTGCAGTTTCTGCGTAACCATGGCAGTACGTAAATTTCAGTGTAACCATAGCAACATGGCAACTTTAGTCGCAATTATTAAACGACATCGCATGAAAAATTAAACGAAGGTGTGTTTAATTGAAGGTTCTTTATTCTTTTTTCCTTTTAAAAACAAAAACAAAAAACCAAAAAAAAATTAAAGGGAAAATAGGTGGAAATGATTTAAAAAAAATATTGATTTCCTTTTGTTGCAATTGAAAAGTTATAAAACATTAATGATATCAATAATTTTTGCTATTACATTGGAACAAATCAAATCACACGGTTGATCTTATATATATATTTATATTTATATTTATAGATAGATAGATAAATAGAAATAAATAGAAGAAATATACTAAAAAAAAACATATCACAATTAATGGATACAGATTCACATTCGATGCCATGGCTCATGCTGTCACCTAAAAGTCAACCAGTCATTTCTCCAGTTATAATTGAAGCGTCTTATAGAAGTAACCAATGGAGTCGATCGAGACAAAGTGGTGGAAAGACATTCACAAATGTATTAATGTCCATATTTTACAATAATGTCAATGCAAAACAAAGGAATGATAAATTTCATGAACTGTTTAATACTATTCCCTTGAATGAATCATTGATTGCTCAATTTGATTGTGTTTTATATCGTGGAGATTCGCTGAATATTGTTGAAGGTAGTCAAAGTCACCAATTTAATAATGTTGAAAATTCAGAGATTGCTACTACTATTACAGAAACTTTAGCCTTTGGTTCCAAAATCAACAATAGTGAAATCAAATCAAATACAATTTGTTTGTATGTCGGAACCTTATATATATCTAAAGATCACCTATGTTTTAATACAAGGAATCATCAACGTGGTTGGTTGTGTACCAGATTACAAATATCGTTCCATCAGATAGTTAATATTGTATTGTGTGAATCTTCTGTTCTTTGCTCAACAAATATAAGAAATAGTATTAATAGTAGCGATAATGATGATAAGAATGAGGTTAAAAGCTTAGAGAAGTTTGGTAATTCGAATGACGAAAATAATGGGAAATTTATTATTATTGAAACACATTTAGGTAAGATTCAGTTAAATGGATTTGATTCTGTAGATCATGTGTTTAGATTAATTTTTACTCTTTGGACAAATGTCAAACAAAATACTGATAGTAATATAATTATGATGATGCCATCGTTATATAATTTGATTATAGAAAGCAGTAGAGTTCACGATGATGTAGAAATTATGGCTAATGATGTACGAATTGAAGATTTGATACACTCCATAGATATTGAGAATGAAAATATAGTTGCAGAAGATGAAACAAGTGAAGAAGAAGAAGAAGAAGAGATAAAGAGACCTGATGAAAAAGCACTTGTTTATAAATTTAAGAAAAATATACCACTAAAGTACAAATATAATGGTCCATATTTCAAAGAAAATCCTAATGCAAAATTTACTCTACCGGAGTTAAATGAAAATGAATACATATTGGAAGAACAAGAATTCAAACAATTATGTCCCGGGATGTTATTTGAATTGATTTTCAGTGGTCATGAGTTATCCTTACAGGATAAATTACTAGAAGCAGAAGGATCCACAGAGGTGACACCATATGGTCCATACGTGGATGGACACCGTCATTATTCCTATATCAAGAAATTGAATTATTCTATTGGACCCAAATCTACGAAATGTGAAGTGGAACAAACTATTGTGAGGTATGATGAGGAATGTATTGAATGGGTGTCTACAACGAAGTCTTTAAATGTGCCGAATGGTAATCTTTTCCAAGTCAAGACCAGGTTTCTATTCTGGTGGAATCAGCCAGATCCCGAAATTGGTACCAGTGTTGGTTGTCATATGAGGATAAGCTATTGGATTGAATGGAGTGGGAGAAGTTGGCTTAAATCTGTGATTGAGAAGTCTTGTAAACAGGGAATCAAGGAAAGTTTTGAAAGATTTGATAAATTTTTGAAGGAATATATGGAACGATATCTTACCTTGGATACAATTACTGTCAAAGTTTCAAACAAGTCTAAAGAACACATTACGATGGATTCAAAGATTGAAAATGAAACATCTATAACGTCTGTAAAATCTTCTAAAATAGAGCAACCTAATATTACTAGTAATGATGATAAGAAAGTATTGATACAAGTAGGCCATATTAGACTCTTTGATGTTTTCCTTACAATATTACTTACAATCAATCTTGTTGTTATGTTAATAATTTTGAAAAGCGTCAAAAATAATAATAATAATGGCAAAAGCGGGGGTGAATATGATGATAATAGTAATAACAAATTAGTTGAAATGTTAATACATGGTATATAGAAGAATTGAATAAGAGTTATATTCTATTAAATAAAATAAGTTTTGACCATGATGAAATTTATAGGTATGAATAAAAATATGGTTATTCGTTAAAGAAAATAACTGTAGACAATGAGAATATAAATTTTGTCTTTTTTTCTACACTAGCTATTTCTAATAGGGAAGGGATGATTAGAGAAGATAATAATATCAATATAGATAGATAATGTTCAATATCGAAACTGATGGTCTCAAATGAAAATCAACTTGGCATCAGAGGGGTTGTAGATAGTAAGTGAATATTCATAAATTGGTGATGAGGTAATAAATTACTCTTTTCTCTTAAATAAACGAAAACAAAAAAGTCTAATGAAAAAAAAAAAAAAAAAAATGTAAAAATGGTTAAAATAATATAATCTAAGACTGTCACTATTGTTATAACATCTGTACACCCACCAAAAATAATAATAAAATTAAAATTGAAATTGAAATTAAAACAAAACAAAAAATTCCAGAATTTACTCTATTTAATATATAGTTGGTAAATTACCTCTTTTGGACATGTTTTAATGTGAAGGTGCTGGGTCACGTGCAGTTTTTTTTTTTCCCCCACCTCTTTCCTTTTTGCTTAGTCAGAAAAGAGAGAGAGAGAGAGAAAAGAAAAAAAGGAAAGAAAAATTGGAACTTCTTTTCACTTTTCTTTCTACTTCATTTTCCTCCTCTTATCTAGTTTGTTATATAAATGATATGTTTGACATTCAAACAAACATTTTTATTAATATATATGTTAGAACCTATTTGACAGTTGAAAAGACTTACATTCCAATATTTTTTTCGTAATGTTTGTTTTATTTTTCCTTTTTTCTTATTGTAATATCCTCGGAAATCACCGATTGATAAATTAATTCAAAATGGCAAGAAGACCAGCTAGATGTTACAGATACCAAAAGAACAAGCCTTACCCAAAGTCTAGATACAACAGAGCTGTTCCAGACTCTAAGATCAGAATCTACGATTTAGGTAAGAAGAAGGCTACCGTTGATGAATTCCCATTATGTGTCCACTTAGTCTCTAATGAATTAGAACAATTATCTTCTGAAGCTTTAGAAGCTGCCCGTATCTGTGCTAACAAGTACATTACCAAGGTCTCTGGTAGAGATTCTTTCCACTTAAGAGTCAGAGTCCACCCATTCCACGTCTTAAGAATCAACAAGATGTTGTCTTGTGCTGGTGCGGATAGATTGCAACAAGGTATGAGAGGTGCTTGGGGTAAGCCACATGGTTTAGCTGCTAGAGTCGACATTGGTCAAATCATCTTCTCTGTCAGAACCAAGGACTCCAACAAGGACGTCGTCATTGAAGGTTTAAGAAGAGCCAGATACAAGTTCCCAGGTCAACAAAAGATCATCTTATCTAAGAAATGGGGGTTCACTAACTTAGACCGTGCTGAATACGTCAAGAGAAGAGATGCTGGTGAAGTCAAGGATGATGGTGCTTTCGTTAAATTCTTATCCAAGAAGGGTCCATTAGAAGAAAACTTCAGAGAATTCCCAGCTTACTTCGCTAACCAAGCTTAAATAATTTAATTATCTACATGTATATATATATATATATATATATGTATATGTGATTTTTAATTTGTTTTTATTTTTTTTATTTTATTTTATTTAACATGTTTTTAATTTTTTAATTGATTCTTTTCTTCTTTGGTTTTTTATAGCAAGAGTTTGCTCTTATTGGTTTACTGGAGGTTGGGTTGTTTTTTATTTTTTTTTTCTATTTCCCCGCTTGTGTTGAGTGAGATACCGTGTTGGTGTTTTAGTGCTTAAACCGTTATTGTTCGTCAACAAAGATAGAAATGGAGTGGTATGTAAATCAAGTAGATAAAATATACAACATAAAAGTTCAATGACAACAATCAGATTATAATGAAGAAGGACATCGTGTGTACATATATATATGTGTGTATAAAAGAGATCAAGAATGTATTCCAGATTGAGTAAAAGGTTTATAAGTGACTCAGTCGATATTCAATTTCGTCAACAGCAATGGAAAAGACTAAATAAATTGAAAAGGTTAGGTTTGGTTTCAATTACTTCATGTTCACTTCTATATTATTACTACTACTCAACAAGTACTAACAACAATAATAATAACAAGATTTTTAACAGTATCTTTGGTGTAAATACAGTCATTGTTGAGAAACCGCACATAAATAAACATGGCCATAGTAAACAGTTGTTGAAATTGGTCAAGGATCCAAATTATATTGGTCAATTTATTCCACATTCAATATTCGTGAGCAATAACGACAAAAAATCGAAGTATTTTGGATTGTTGCAAAGAATAGCTTCATTTGAAAATAAAAACATTGAAGATATTTGTATCTTACCGGAACCAACCTCCCAAAATGAGCAAAGTGATAAAGTTATCGGTTATTATATAGATGGAAACGGGGACTTATTTAAGTGGTGTTCAAGTAGCAATGAGAATGATAAAATAGTGAAAGTTCTATCGAATTATAAATTTAAATCTATCAAATATTCGAATAATCAAATTTATTCATTATCTAATGACGGCAACATATACATTTTCCCAACTGATAACGATGAAATGATCAGTAAACATTTAGTTAAATCAATGGTACCATTTGGTAGGACACGATACATATATAAGATTGAGAATGTGTATCCAAAGGATAGAATTGTTCAATTTGATACAGGAGAGAACCACTTGGTATATGTGACAGAAAAGGGGAAGGCATGTTTTGTATTTACAGGTGAAGACAAGAGAAATACCAAAGAAATGATAAATGGATTCAGTATTATGGATGAAGTGGATATGAATCTTGGTGTAGAAAGGAATAAACCTATTGATTTAATACTATTAAACAATGAATTAGTGGACGATCATGTTCAAAGGATAGTTCCACGTAAAATAATTAAAGTTGCATGTGGTAAGAACCATTCGATGGCATTAAGTGAAGATGGTAGAGTTTTCACGTTTGGTAACAATAAACATGGACAATTAGGACATTCTGTAATAAATTATAAAAATGTTGATATTCCATTCCCAAGGGAAATACCCTCAATAAAATTCAAACCGTATTCATTAGATAGTAAACCAATTGATATATTTTCAATGTCGAATATATCGTTTATACTTCTATCTAATAAAGAGGAAGAAACCATTTTATTGTCTATTGGAGATGGACAGTTAGGACAATTAGGTAACAACAGTTATAAGACATTCCAATGTGAACCAACAAAAGTGAGATTTGATGGACGTATAAATAATGTAATAACCAATAGTTATAGTGACCATGCTTTTATTATTGATGAAAAAAACCAGATTTGGACATTTGGTAATAATGATAAGGCACAGTTAATGTTAGGAAATCATTATAATCAAAACAAACCTATGCAAGTTAAAGATATAATACCAAATATTGTAGATTATAAGAAGATAATGTTGGCGCCATCCAGTGACAAGTCATATTTAATTCTTAATGGATGAAGAAGAAGGTAAAAATATGATTGATTAATTTAATTTAAATATATAATATATTCCAACAAATAATAATAATAATAATAATAATAATAATAATAATAATAATAATAATAATAATAATAATAATAATAATAATAATAATAATAATAATAATAATAATAATAATAATAATAATAATAATAATAATAATAATAATAATAATAATAATAATAATAATAATAATAATAAAAGGACAATCCAAAAGATCAAAATATCTGTAAATAATCTTCTATTAATTTGATGTATTATGGATTGGCTTATACTTATGGAACTTAGAGTTATCATGAATGGTATATAAGATAGGATTTGTATCTACTACTACTACTACTACTACTACTACTACTACTACTACTACTACTACTACTACTACTACTACTACTACTACTACTACTACTACTACTACTACTACTACTACTACTACTACTACTACTACTACTACTACTACTACTACTACTACTACTACTACTACTACTACTACTACTACTACTACTACTACTACTACTACTACTACTACTACTACTACTACTACTACTACTACTACTACTACTACTACTACTACTTTCATATAAAGAAAGGAGTGCCCCTTACAGGAATCGAACATATGCTTGAACATTCGGGGATAAGCGGAAACAAGAAGGCACGTCAGAATTGCCTGTTAGGGTATTGTGAGAGGTGTGGGTGTTATACACAATAGAAGTGCTGGGTGTGTTTTTTTTGTTGTTTTTTTCCACCTGTCTCGAAATTAATTGTCTCTTGTGGTTTTTTTGTATTTATTGTTGTTTTTTTTGTAGACAGGGAAAGAAAAAGTGAGAGAGAAAATGTATAATAATAATAATAATAATAATAATTAATGAATTAATTATGTTTGAAACCCAGCAATTGCTTGGTTCTTTGACATTTTGTCTTGTGTCAAAACAAGATTTGTTTCAAACTGGGTATTCATAACCTAGTTTGCTCACTGCTACCTGTTGTTCTTGGATCAAATAAGGAGACTAGTAGATTGTATCTGTGCTTGCGCTTGTGCTTGCGCTGCCGTTTGCTTGTCCCTTTGTTACAACAAAACAAGTTACTTCGGGTTATATTCTGTAATTTATTAAATTGTATCTTATTCACTTATATATATATATATA
This sequence comes from Arxiozyma slooffiae, assembly GCA_017347545.2. Taxonomy (NCBI): domain Eukaryota; kingdom Fungi; phylum Ascomycota; class Saccharomycetes; order Saccharomycetales; family Saccharomycetaceae; genus Arxiozyma; species Arxiozyma slooffiae. The sequence continues at coordinate 147,789 of JAFHAQ020000010.1, read as the reverse complement.
TATATATGTGTGTGTGTATATATATATTTGCGTAATAGGTGTCATTATGGATAGTATATAGTAGCAGTAATTGCAAGGGCTTTCTGTCTGTTTGATTGTTGTTTCAAAAATTTCAAAAGTATACAAAATTGCTGGAGATTTGACTACTCGTTCTAATCTGTCACTGACCAAGGATAAACTCATCTAAGTACTTACATCTTCTCTTTTACCCTTCTATTCATCTACTTTGTGCTACTTTTTTTTTGGTTTTTTTTTTAGGTATCTCAATTGATCATAAAGTGACTGTTGACACATATACATATACTACTATTATAATTATTATTAATTATTATTATTATTATCATTATTCGTTTTTTGTTTTGCATTCTAATAAAGTATAAAAAATAAAAATAATATTATAAGAAAGCATCTCATTTTATTTTTATTTACTTAATTTAAGAAATAATGAATCCATCTACACCTCCAAGATCTAGAACAACCATCCTTTCCAGCAATCAATTTCAACAAAAACAACAAAAAATCGACATTAATAACATCGATGATGATTTCTTGCATTTTAATAATACGTCAAAGAAATTGCAGGTTCCTCCAGAGACACCTAAAAAGAATACTGGGTTAGATATTCCTATGACTCCATCCACTATTTTGCATCATGGATATGATATTCATAATAATAATATTAGTAGTAGTAAGAGCATTACTACTAAATTTACTAGTGGCAATGCATTATTGGCACCCCCTTTATTGAAATTTAATGGTTTAAGATCGCCTGAATTCTCTCCAATGAGAAGATTATCTATAATACCGAGTGATAATGATAATAGCAGCGCTGGGGAAGTTGAAAATACCAAAACTAACAAAGATAGTGTTAGTAGAGTATTGTTTCCTATAGATATAAGTTCAGGCGATGATAATGACAGCGATGCTGGGGACGAAAACGATATTGGTAATGATCATGATGACGATGAATTATTTGTGCCTTCTACTCCACCAAGTAAAATGGCTAAGGATTGTCCTGGTACACCATCGCATCAAATAGTAACTTGGAAACAAGCTAAACAATGGAATAATGAGTCTTATCCAATATCTAATGATGAAGGGAGTAAAAACCGAAATATTAATTGTGATAGTGATGATGAAAATGATGGTTTTATACGGGAGGCAAAATTGGAAAATCCATTTATGACTTCTTCTTCTTCTTCTTCTAGGTCACTAACTAAGAAAGAAAGATTGGAAAGACATCAACAGTTAATTAAAGAGAATCCAGATATTGAAAATGTTATAACTTATGTTAATAAACGTGGTGAAATAACTAAAAGAAGGGTATTGACGTCAAGGGAGAAAAAGAGATTTAAACCTAGAGCATTGATATTTAAAGATAATGATAGCAGCGACAATGAGTGAAATAAATTTGTGTATTTGTTGTTTGTTGGCATTTCTTCGTGTTGTAATCACATCTTCATAATAAAACATTGCATTATAATAAAATAATTCACAAGTTATTTATATTTCTCCATATCAACAAGTATATATATATACATATGCATATATAAATAAAATATTCCTTAAATGAAATGATCATGATTATAAATGATTGAAGCAAGGTAATAATTATATACCATATCGTATATATATATATATATATATATATATACTTTATATGTGGTGAGTGTATATTCAATAATTTAATAGGTTTCTCATTTTTACAATAGAAATGGGATGAAGTATATGTTTTTGCAATTGGATGTTTATTCTTTTACTGTTAAATATATCTCCACTTAAAGAGGGTCTATAGAGATATAAGGTATACCTATACATATACATATATATTTAAATATATATATATATGTATATATTTATAGATGGTTGTAGTAGAAAATGCTTGATTTGTCCTATTTTTGTTGACATCGAAAAAAATCAAAAACAAAAAATTATAAAAATAAAAACACAGGGGTAAAAAAAGAGGAAGGGTTTGTTTTTATTTTAACATACATTTTGTATTCTTGAAACATTTTTAAAAGGAAGACAACGATACTAAGAGAATGTTCTTTCTCGGAAGAATGAAATAAATATTAATGCAATAATGAATTTGTTTTTGAGAACTTTTGTAAACTTTTATTTAGCTTTAAATCAAATATTAGCGCATCCTACTCAACCATTAAATGAAGAAACATCATTTTTATTAGATCAATATTCATTAGTCGATATCTTATCTTTAAATGAAATTCCAAAGGATAATTGGAGTGTTGGTGGCTCAACACAATTGTTAAATGGAAGAATAGTTTTAACACCGAGTGAAAATAGTTATGGATCTCTTTGGTTGAAAAAAATACCTATTGATGATATTGAATCGTTTACTTTACAGTGGACTTTTAGAAGTATAAACTATGTTGGACCTACAAAAGGTGGGATATCCTTCTGGTTATCAATGGATCTCGGCGATGATGATAATGTTTTGCAAACAGATTTATGGCCAAAAAAATTTAATGGATTACAAATTTTGGTTGATAATACTAGCCGCTACGGTGAATCTGTAAGAGTGTTATTAAATGATATGTCCAAATCAATTGATCTTGCTGACATAGATCAAAATTCATTTGCACAATGTCTTCTTGGTTATCAGGGTGAGTCTGTTCCTACCACATTGAGGTTAAGTTATAATAATGAAAATAAGCTACTCAAGTTACAAATTAATAATAAAATTTGTTTCCAGACTCAGAGAGTAAAATTATGGGATAGCAATCGGTCTGTTAATAAGAATGTGAATGTTGGTGTCACAGCCAATAATTATGCGATTGATGGGTCAATTAATGATGAATCATTTGAAATTTTACAAATGGAATTATTTAATGGTCTTACCAGTGAAACTTTCATACCAAATGTGAAACAGATGCCACAACCTATTATATTACAAAAAAATTCCAAGACCGCTGAGATTAAAGTTAAGGATCCAATGCAGTCATTGTATTCAGATATTAACAATTATCAATTATTTAAAAAATTGGATCATATTGAGGGTAAAGTCATAGCTAATGATATATCTGAATTAGTTGACAAGTTAGATGATATTATTAGGATACAAGATTCATTAATTGAATATATATCATACTTAATGAAAACGTATAATGATAATGACGACTATAATTTTGAAAATTTTATTTCGATGAATGACAAATTACAACAGTTATTAGATGAACAACAGAAGATTAGAGAATTGACTTTAAAACATCGTGGTTCAATTGGAGTGAGTTCTGTCACTACTGATGATATTGTCAAAAGATTGTTACAACTTTGGGTAATTCCACTAGTTGTTATCATGTTAATTATGGGATATTATACTTTTAAGATTAAACAAGATATTATGAAGACTAAATTGTTATAAATAAAGACAATATTAGAAATCTGGAACAATTATTTTCTTTTTTTCTTTTTATTTAATAAATGAAGCTGGTATTAAGAATAATTTTGAATAGGGACTGGTATCGCTTGAGGAAAATGATCCCAACTTTCTAGATTACTTATGTACGGTTATTAGAAATTAAAGAATTTATTATTCATTGTTCTAACCCTTAAATTCCCACATTACATAGTAATTGATTTTTCCTATTTGTTACTTATATTTGCTTATTTTGTGTGTGTGTGTTATTTGAAAGTATTCTTAAGAGAAAAAAAAAAGCAGTATTTAAAAGTAGGACTAAAAATTGAAATAATAGAGTGCAATCTTCTTTTTTGCTTTTATTTTTTAAATTTCTATTTCTTGATATTGAAGGAAGTGATTACCTAATATGCAACCCAGCTTGAAGTTTTGCTAACCTTTAATGTAAATATTGCAAATAAATATAATTATATTATATATATATATATAACCAACTAAGATAGAGTTTCTTTAGTAAACAGAATGATAGAATATTATATTTACAGAAATATTTTTTCCCCATTCTCTGTCTTTCACCATGTGGTTTATCTATTTTTGGTAAATGACACAATGATCGAACTTCACATATGACAATAATGCTTATTCTTTTTTTTTAAAAAAAAAAACTATAAGGAAGAGTTTTTTACAGTTTGAGAAATTAATAACAACATTTTTCTATTTTATTCTTTAATAACATATTTTGAATTTTATGAGAAGAGAATAATTTTGTTCAGGCCCACTGTTTTGTAACAGTTTTTTTTTTCTTTTACATTTGGAGAAATTGGGAATAGAAGGCCTCATCTGGGTGGGAAGACAGAGGGGAAATATTGTGTGACTATTAATAAAAAAATTATAATATGTTGTGGTTATTATTATCACTAGTAATAATACTTATAAAAACATAAAAGTCTTGTTTTTAATTGAAGGAATTTGTGACACTTACATTGTGGTTGATAATATTAATATAACTGAAATTTATATCATGGCAGCAAAAAATGCATCTACTGTTCGGTAGTTTTACCCTTTTTAAGGTTTTTTTTTTTGTGACACTTTGATTAATAATGACAAATATCATATAAAGTTATTGTGATATTTTGTCACACAAAGATATTTACCCATAATATATATATTTATATGTATAAACTTTTGAAGTTTTGTATTAATTTTTAAACACACTTCATTATCAATGTTAGGTGGGTTGATTATTTCCTGGTAACTCTTCTTAGCACAGACACAACAAAAATTAGTGTTCTTCACTGCACAAGGTTAATTAAGTAAAATAAATTAAAAAGATATTAATAGTTTTAATACAGAAAATAATTTAAATAATACATACATATACTTCAAACGAAGTATTCTTTTAAAACGGACTCATCCTCAAGATCAAGTTATCGATCGAGCATATATTTTACCCATTTAAAGAGGAATTATTTGCTTTTTAATGAGGAAACATTTTCAAGTGGGTCTGTTATCATTAATTCACAATATGTTAATACTAGTATTGATCCAGAAGTTAAAATTTGTGGGAATTTATTTATATCTCGACAACTTCGTCATATTAGCATGATAACTATAGTAGGTATCAGTATTACAGATCTATATTTTTCAACTTCAAGTGCTTTCCATAAATGTGCTTCTTAAATTTTATGTATGAACTATATTATATTAGATGGTGTTGTCTATCTGACTATGTTATGTCTAGGTGAAATGTCTACATATATGCCACTTAGTGGTTCTTTTTGTTAAAAGTTTTCTTGGTGTTGGTACATTATGGACATAATTACAAAATACTGTTGGTGTTTCCAATAAAATTGTTTGGTTCTGTATTGCTATTTACATCAATTAGTCTCAGAATGGGTCTTGAAAAACAGGGAAAGACTTCGGAATTAAAGTTCAAGAAACTCATTTATCCATATAAACCCTATTTTCTTGTGGTTTTTGTTACTTTCATTATATTGATTCAAGGTTGGTCTATGTTTAATCCATAGGATATTTCTAATTTTTTGTAAAATTGTTTGTATTCCCTATTATTTATTTGATATGGTTGGCTTTTAAAAGAGATTGCTTTGTTAAGTATTAAGAAATGGATTTTGAAACAGATAAATAAATATATTGAAACAAAAGAGATCATTGGATTAAAAGAAGTAGTAGACAATTTGAACGGTTGGAAAAAGACGAGACACATCATTGGTAATTACTTTGTATCATGATCATTTTTGAATTTTGTCAAATAACCCATCATTGTCGTTGTTCTACATTGACACCCATAGAGCAAGCAATAAAATGAAAATTAAACTTTCATAGTGGGTAGATATTAATATTTATATATAATTAAAAAGTTTGTAACACTTTAATACATATAAGGCTTTAATTAATGTAATATTTAGATTATGTTTTGCTTCTTTGTTTAAAAAAGTTGTCTTTATTTTCTGAAATATCCTAAAAAAAAGAAAAATTTTTCCAGCATTTTTCCCCCTGAATTTATCGAATTTTGACTTTCTTACACTAAAATATTAAAATTTGTTGCACTGTCACTTAGTTATTTGTCAAGAGACTTCAAATTAAAGAAGTATCAATAAGAGGAAATAATAATAAAAGTTTTTGTCAGATATATATTTAAATATATTTCGATATGTGTTGAAACCCTCCGATAGATATTTCAACCGTTCCGCCCTAAAATATAACTATTTTTTCTTAAATATTGCAAACTTGTGATTTCATTTAATATTTAATATTTGAACTAATGTAATATTTCTAATGAAACATTTCATTCATAGTCTTTTTTTTTTAAAAAAACAGTGTATTTAATAAATAACTGACAAAAAATTATCAACTCTCTTCTTGTTCAGCCATCTTATTAAAAAAGATGGAAAAAAAAAACAATTCCAATTGAAATTGTAAAATATCTCTAACAAGTAATTTCTAACAACAAACAATTATAATCTTAAAAGGATATTTAATAATTTCACATTTCACAAAATAATACATGAAAAAAGTCCATTTAAAAAAAAATATTTATATAACACTATACAAGTATACAACTCTACATTGCCTTATTTATATATTAATAGACCATTTTTCTCTATAATACGTAAAGCTTCTTTGTATATTTTATCTTTAATTTTGAAAGTATAAAAACTAGTCTTTAGAATTTTTTTGAATGCTAACACCTCCTTTATAGTCACTTAGAGATTCACATATAGTTTCATACATATTATTATATTTATTAACAAATTTGGGTACATGGATATTAAGTTGTATTCCCAACATATCTTCAATAGGTAAAACTTTTCGTAATGTTCTATTTCTCGCTCCAAACCAAATGGTAGGTATAATTAAAAGAATAGGGATAAACTATAGGACTCTTTTGTGGAATAGTTTCCAATAATATATATCACGAACTAACCTCTTGCAAATTTTTAGATCTTTTATATATTTCAACGGTATCCACAGGTCCAATGTTTCCATGAACTTTAAAACCATCTAAAAAATTTCACCTCTGTGATATTAAGCCAATATGTCCCATGACTAGCCCCCCTGCCATAGAACACAATTCCTTCACGAATTCTATTATAAACTTATCCTTGGAGAGTATACCAACTTCGTTTTTCAATGTGTTAAGTATGGGACTCAATTTTAATAATTTAAATGCATCTGAATTTTCATTGTAATGGTAAAATTTTTGAATAATATGAAGAGTGCCCTCTAGTTGTGGTTCTAGTAGTAGATTATATTTTGCTAAATGCATTAGTTAGTATAGAAAAAAAATCATTTTTAATAAGTTTCAAAACCATCATCTTATATATCATAAATATATATATATATATATATACTTGAAAAATTATCTGACATTTACATTTGATTCTTTTCTTTTAACAATGCTTATTCAGTGATCATTTCTCCAGTGCTTGAAATGAATTCTATTTAGGTTGGATTAACCACTAATGCAAAGTAAACTTCACTGAAAATTTAGTCACAAAGACACCATCAATTAAAAAGCCATTATAATTTATATATATATATATATATGTATGCAATCCTTTTATCAAATTTCTAACCATTTTATTCTTCTTTTCCTGTGTTATTGTCATCGTCCTTCCATCTCCAAATCGAACAAGCACCATTCATAGATAATACGCATATGAGATCCAATTGGGCATTTGTATCGATACTCAATATAGGAGAATCTTGATGCCATTTTCCAGGATCTTGCAATATCTGTACATTTTCATTTGGTTTATTACATTTCCAACAATAAACAACCCCTGATTCATCCCCACTGACTACCAATGGATCCATATTTGAATTCTTTGGATAAAAAAATCTACAGTCTGTGGAATATTTCAACAATGTATTATTCGCCTCTTGATTCTGTTTCTCCGGTAACTTTTCATTATTATTGCTATTAATGCTTCGTGAATTGAACATACGAATAACATCGCCACTAATACAATCCCAAATTTTAATAATACCATCCAGTGATTTAACAAGAATATATTTACCATTATACGAGACCTCCACTTTAATTATAGGTATCACACCCTCAGTTTCTCTTTTCCAATCTTTATCGTAAGTCAAAGTTTTTAAACAATGTCCAGTTTGGGAATCAAACAAACGAATCAATCCATCATAGGAACCCGAACATAATATACTTGGATCCCCCTTAGAAATATCGATTGAAACAACAGGTTCAGAATGTGCAGATATTGTTTTCAATAGAGTGCCATTTAAGACGTCCCAGACTTTGATACTTTCGTCCATAGATGAAGAATATAGTAAATTACCACGAGGATTATATGCTAGATTTGTCACTGGAGCTGTGTGACCAATCAAGCTGTGTAAATGTCCGTAAAGATAATGTGTAACCTCAATAGAATAATCATCTGATGCGGTAGCGATACATTGTCCATCTGGAGACCACAATAAATCCGAAATTGGAGATGTATGAGAGGTCGTAAATTGAGTCAATGGTGTGATATCGCTTTGGTGACTATGATCGGAAGCTATGTGACTGACTGAATATATTAAAATGTTCAAATTTTGTACTATTGCCAAGTGAGTACCATCAGGTGAAAATTTGGATGTAGCCACTGGATTTTTAGTGTTCAACCTCCATTCCTTAACAAATGTAAACATATCCTGTATTTGTATATATTATATGATGTATTATTTCATCTGAATCAAACAACAACAACAACAACAGTAATAATAATAGACAGATAGAGTTGAGAATGGATTACTCTGGAGTCTAAAACTTAACCTACCAAAACTACTATTTATTCTAAGTGAATGAAAGCGTCTATACACACTTATATAACAGTGTCACATACCCAAATAAACAGAGAGAAACACAAATACATATACAATTAAACAACTACAACTCTTCTATATGGATCTCACCATTTTGTATTCTCGAGGTCTCTTTGTTTCTCGACTGGAATTTTGACAAAACAAAACAAAAAAAAAAAATAATACGAAGCACAGAAAAAGTAAGAAAGAGAAAAGGAAAAGGAGAAAAATATTTTTAAGAGAAACAACTTTAACACACAAATATTCAAATACCTACCCAGAAAAGTCTTGAAGGTTACTGAGTGTTATTGTTTCATATATAAGTCTTTAGTTAATAGATTTATCAAACTGCCACTACTAGAACACACACACACACATATATATATAAAGAGATATGCCACTTAATATTGTCCCACCATCTAATTTCAAATCACAAATTAATTCTGTTGAAAACGCCACACACAAATCCAATTCTATAAATACATTACCTGATACATTAAGAGAGCAAAATGGTGGTTGTTTACCAATCTCCACCCAACTAAATGATCAACATCCTTTGCAACACCATTTGGAAAATTACCAAGCTAATGAACATGCAAGAACTATGGAACAATATAGACAAATATTCGGTATTGCAGAACCAATGAAACGCACTATGGAATTAAATATTGTGGATAGGACTGATTTCAATCCAATTAATGAAAATCACTTACATAGAGATATTTTAAGAAACAAGGATTGTACCATAGATTGGGAAGATATATACCCAGGCACAATGAGTAAGAATATTCATAATAATATTATGCTGGGTGATTTAACACATGGAGCTATTGAAAAATCCTTGGAATTATAAGGTTAGGTGGTGTCATTATAACGATATTAAATACGTGTCATTTTGATCCTCACATATATGATTCATACCAATTTCTTTTTTCTACATATTTATATAGTGATAATAGTAGTACCATAAATTTTTCTTTATAATTCAAAACAGAAGAACAAGACTAACAATCCATTACATTTATATATATATATATATATATACTTGTGTCACCACTACTATCATTGTTAGGAGTATCAGTGCTTTACATCGATACTAAGCCAAAAAATTTCTTCCAACAGGTTCGTGGGAGATGACAGAGTTTCCTTTAGAATTTTTTTCTTTTTTTCTTGCATTTGAAATAAAACAAAAATTTGAAGAGGAAGTTGATATAAAACTTCCCTCTCTATTGGTTTCATTTACTGTTGTTTATATGGGGTGTACACACAGTTATAAGCATATTATTCCTACTTTATATAGTTCAGGAAATACTTTTATTTGTTTAGCTAAATATACTAACAAACAATTGTTAAATATGAACCTACCTATCCAGTCAGATATGACTTCTGCTAGTAATAAGAATAATGAATTTTTTCCTAGAGCTACATTGAGTAGACATAACTCTTCATTAATGGATGTTATTAGTATTGGTAATAGAACTAATAACGCTAGTAGTACAAATTTAGCTATGGATAACTTTACAGCTGTAACAGATCCATTGACTACTACTACTACTACTACTACTACTACCTCCACTGCTGCTACAAGTAGGCTAATGAACGGTAGTAGTATTCAAAGAAGGGACTCTCCATTCCGAGCTGATTTGGCTTTAAACCCACCTTTACAGAGAACCACATCGATATTCAACGATACAATCAACAACAACAATAATAATAACGCTAGCACCAGCACTGATTTAAATGATTTTATTAACCCTCTTACTCCAAGTACTTCTCATGTCGCCTCTACTATTGCTCCCGTTACCTCTAATATTCAAAATGTGGCTATTTCAAATATCTCTGGATTTATGCCTAATGGAGTCCCAATGCCTCCACCTGGTCTCATGAACATTTATGTGTCTCAATGGAAATATATAGATCATCAAGGTGAACAACAAGGCCCATTTCCTTCTGACATGATGTCTCAATGGTATCATAACAACTATTTTCAATTAAATTTACAATTATTAATAGCCAATCCAGATAATGATAACCAGACTAAATCTAATACTAATAACAAGGATATTTCTAAATGTTTTACTATTGATCCATTACAAATTCAAAATAAATTTATTACTTTAAATGAATTGATTCTAAAAGTAGGCAATGCAATTGATCCATTTGCCACATATGATTCCATAATTAATTCCTTGCTAAGAAACGCAAATGGAACTGGTATTGGTATCAATCCTTTGTCCCATCCACAACAACAGCCAACATCGTCTTCAATTCCTGCAACAATATTGACCCATACTGCTTCTAATGTATCTTTGAATCAATTGCCTATCACTTCCTCTCATATGTTCCCAACAACAGTCGGTAACAATAACACTTTCCCGACTAATGAAATGATGAATCTGCCTGTCACAAATAATGGTGTTACGAATGGTATTGGTGATACTGGCGGCGATGATAATAAAAAGAAACAAATTAACTCCAACCATAACATTAGTGTGAAGACTGATACGAAAGAAGATGCAGTTGTAGCAAATATTCATAGTGGTGACTATACATTTGATGAGATATTAGATTTACCATTACCAGATGGTGCATATTATCATCAAGTGTTGGTTCCAATTCCCATGCAACGTAAATTGAAGAAAAAAATAGATCCACAAACTATAATTGAACCAACTGATGATCCTAGATTCACCAATATATGGACTATTAAAGAAATTGCCGTTGGGAATCCTAAACCTTTTAATGAGCCTGACAACACTGAAAAGAAAACAGAGGATGAACTGTGTAATAATAATGTCTCCGATATTCCACTCATCGTTGATGATAAACTTGAATTAGAAACAAAAGATGTTAATGCGACTATTACAAGCTCAGAAAATATGGAAGGTAAGTTTGTTAAACTATCTATCTCAAATACTCAAGATAATATTACTTTAAATAATGATCAAGAGGATCATGAAGAAGAAAGTAATCCCAGGAAGGCTAAAAAAATCACGAAGGATAAGAAATTAAAGAATGAAGAAGAGGTTATCCTTGAAAAGAAGCAATTGACTCAAGAAGAGAAACGCAAAATTAAGGCGGAGTTAATGGCAAAACAATTAATTGAGGAAGAAGAAGCTAGAATCAAGCAACAAGAAGCTAAACTAAGTAAAAAATCTAAGAAACAAAAACAGAAAAAATCAAAGGTTAAAAAGAACGAACCAGAATCTACCAATAACCTTGAAAAAAAGGAAGAATCTAATAAAGCAACTGAAGAACCCATTCAATCTAATTCAGATAAACTTGATTCCTCTCAACAACAAATCTTTAAACCAGCACCTTGGGCCAATAAGAATAGGACTAAAAACAAAGGTATTACTTTAACATCATTCTTTGAGTTACAAAGAAATGAAGAAATTAAACAGCAAAAGATTGAAGCACAAAAAAAGTTAGAAGCTATGCAATTAAGTGCACAGATCTTAAAGGAGGAACAAGAAAAAGAGAGAAACAAAGCTGTATTAACATGGGCTAATAGTACCACTACCGCTAATAATATCACTCCTACAGTAGATATCAAAAGGGAATTGTTAAAGGATCAAGAACAGAAAAAAAAGGCTAAGCGAGGATTATTACAACAAAATCAATTAAAGTCTTTTGATGATACGGCTAATGATCTAACATTTGTTGAAGAACAACAAAGGATTTGGGAACAGTTACAAAAGGCCTCAAAATCGCAAAAAGCAAGTAATAGTAATAAAAGTAAAATAGCTGTATCTCCATCAATTACAGCATCGAACACCACTACTTCCAATACAAATGCATGGACAAAAGTTACTTCAAAAAGTAAGAAAACATCTGCACCTGCGTCAACTATCTCTCTTAAACCACAGCCCGTAATCAAACCAACCAAACAAATTGGATCATCAACAAGTATCCCTTCCTTAAAAAACAAATTTGTTTCCAATCTAGGTACAATTTCTCCTGTTACTGTTACTACTAGAACTGCCACTCCAATGTATCCTGGAAATGCATCTATATCTAAGAGACAGGAATTTTTAAAGTGGTGCAAGTCTCAATTAAAATTAAATCCAGGTATTTCAAGCAAAAATGTTTTGGAAGTTCTTCTAAGTTTACCAGCTGGTCCTGAATCTAATGAAATTATTGCCGATACCATATATTCTCACAGTACGGTAATGGATGGCCGTAGATTTGCTGTTGAATTCAATAAGAGACGTGTTGAATGCGAAAAGCAAATCACCGATCCATTATCTTGGAGGGAAGCGTTGGCTTTACCAGAAGGTAATGATGATGATTGGGAATTTCAAGTTGTCACCAAGAAAAAGAAAGGCAAAAGATATTAGATTACAATATGTTATATTCCAATTGTATATGCTAAACATATATAAAGGAGCTACGGTAACTGGTAATAAATTTATTTTGTTAGAAAGAGTTGTTTTATTAGTTGAAGTATGATGCAACATCAACATTTTTAGAAATAAAATAGGTGGAAAGAAATGTTCAGAAAGATAACAATGTCCAATAGTAAATACGATCTGTGTATAGATTTTTTATGTCCTGTTTTATTGAACAAGAAGTGAGTAATTAAATAACCATATCTATCACTGTTGTGGTATTTAATTGTTAATAATGTATAAATGTTAGTTTGTATAATAATCCATTAAAAATTCACTTGTACATTTTTTTTAACAATCTCTATCTATATAAATACATACTAAATACACTATCCAACTGGAAAAAAATTACATATCTAGCGATAGATGTGCTTGTAGATGGTGTTCAGAATAGTTTAAATTTTTTTATTCCTTTTTATTAATTAAATGACCATCTTTGTCAATATCTAAATTCCATTCTTTAATACAGGTATTTTTACGTTCCAGAATGGAGTTATAACGTCTTTGTAAGGCCTGATTGAAACAAATTTCTTGACAAAGTGTTATATATAGTTGTGGCCAACCAGGCTGTAAACTTTCAGCTTCCATAATACATTCTTTTAATTCGGCTTCTACAATTTTAATCTCAGTTTGAAAACGTTTCCAATAATCTTCACCAATGGAACCATTTTTATATAATATTTCGACTTGTGGTGTCAACTCTTTTAATTTAAAGGATCTTCTAATATTTTCCGCACCACGGTTAAGTAAAGCAGCCTTAAGCACTTTATCATGAACTTTAACTTTACCATCATTCTTCATCTGTTTAATCTCAAAATATAAATCTCTTGCATCTTGTTCATCAAAGATTGACTCCAATTGAGCCAATTTTTTAATTTCACTCTTTTTATAATATTTAGAGAAATAGAATAATGCAATTAATAAGATTGCACCATAAACAAATGGTGTATAAAAGGATGTGGAGACAATCTTAGCTGTTTCCGTTTGGTCTCCAGTAAAAGTTTCATTATAACTGTCCCCATGATATGTACCATTGTCGTAAAAATAGCTGTTATTATGACCTTTTGTATTTGCATATGTATCATTCACATTGTGAAAACTATTAGTATTGTTAGAAGATCCAAATTCAAACCAATCTGGTTGTTGTCCTGCCTCAAAGTTATTATTACTAAAGTTACTCATAATTGAAATTTTTAATGGTCTAAATAGCTTGGGACTGCCTTTTTAAAAAACTATGAAGTATATTTTCCTTGCCACTTTGAATGTAATACTGATTAACAATATAAAAGATAGCCTCTTTGTATGTTTCTATCTTTTATAAAAGTATCAACAAATTCGTATTTTTTATTTTTGTTTTTATTTTTTAAAGCTGCTGCTACCAAAGGCAAAAACAAAAAAATTTAGATATTTGGAAAATGTATTTAATTGAAAAAATCCATTCTTTAGTGTGTTAAAACTGAGGGACACTAGGACCTGTTGGATGTACCGAAAAATATACACGTATATAAGAGAGGAAAAAAATCGATAAGAGAGTGCATTTAATAGAAACCAGACTCTTGACTGTTGTTATTGTTGCTGTTCTATTTATTAACATCCAGATCATTTAAAATAGTTTTGACACAACTCTTTGTTTCCAAATAAACGTCTCTTTATTGATATATATTATATAGGGGAAGCTAATTATTATCATTACTATCATTATATATTTACATTTAACATTATTATCATTTAGTGGTGTTGTGTTGCTTTAAATAGATAAAAAATGCTTTTAAGATTTAGATCTAAAGATGGGATGCATAGAGTTGCATGTGAATTAAATGATACTCTGGGTTCAGTATTAGAAAAACTAGTTCCGTTATTGGATCCCAATGCAGATTTAACTACTCTTATGCTTAACGACAAGCCTGGAGGTATTGGCGCAAGGCCTGCTTCCAGTGTTTCTATGAGGACAATTTCCGACTTAGGATTAAAGCATGGTGATATTGTGTTTGTGGACTACTCCTTAACCAATAATAATGCTGCCGATAAAAATAATTTAAACAGTACATCCGTCCCAATTAATAGTAATACTTCAAATGTAGTTGATCCTTTGAAAGTGAAAGAATTGCCAATAGATATAGAATTAGACAAAGAACAAGGCTTAATTCCAAGAAAAAAGTCATCTCTTTGTAAACATGGTGATAAAGGTATGTGTGAATACTGTTCTCCATTACCACCTTGGGATAAAAAATATCATGAAGATAAAAAAATTAAACATATTTCATTCCATTCCTATTTACAGAAATTGAACGTTCAAACAAATAAAAGTAATGGGTCTTCATATATGAGCCCTCTAAGTCAGTTGAATTATAAGATTGATCGTCATTGTCGTAATGGACATGAACCATGGCCACGTGGTATATGTTCCAAATGCCAACCTTCAGCAATCACACTACAGCAACAAGAATTTAGAATGATAGATCATGTTGAATTTCAAGATTCTCAATTAGTAAATGAATTTATTGAATCATGGAGATATACTGGGATGCAAAGAATCGGATACTTATATGGTTCCTATGCTAGATATGATTCTAGCCCATTAGGGATAAAAACAATCGTAGAAGCCATTTATGAACCGATGCAACATGATGAACAAGATGGACTAACTATGGATATGCCTAGTGTTATAGAAGAAATGAGACATATAGATTTAATAGCTGCTGATATGGGATTATTACGTGTTGGCATAATATTTACGGATCTAACAGATGCAGGGAATGGTGATGGTAGTGTATTCTGTAAAAGACATAAGGATTCCTTTTTCTTAACACCATTTGAAGTAATTTTGGCTGCACAACATCAAATTGCACATCCAAATGCATGCAAATACAGTGAACAAGGGATATTTTCCTCTAAATTTGTCACATGTGTTGTGTCAGGGAATCAGGATGGTGAAATTGACATAGCTAGTTATCAAGTATCTAGAGAAGCAGAAGCCTTAGTAGATGCAGATATGATAAGTGGCTCTACACACCCATCAATGGCATGGATTAATGAGACTACAAATGAAAGATATGTGCCAGAGTTGTTCTATATGAAACAAAACGAGTATGGTGTTACTGTGAAACAAAATGCTAAACCTGCATTCCCAGTAGACTATTTATTAGTATCTTTAACTCATGGGTTCCCCAAAATTGAAGAAAACATGGGTACAAAAAAAGCTAAATTTTTGACCTTCAAAGGATTCCCATGGGCTAACCGTCAATCAATGGGTCAATCACAAGATTATCAGGAATTGAAAAAATGGTTAGGCAGTTCAATAGATGAAGGTGATATCATTGCATTGCAAGAAAAGTTGTCCAATTTTCATCTATTATTATATATCAAAACATTGGATATTTTATCATCTACTGAATGGTCATACTTATTAAAAGCTGCACTTGTAGTACCAGAGACTACTAATGAAGAGAGAATAGAGTCTTTGTTACTATTGTTGGAATCCCCAGGGTGGCAGACGTTAGCGATGATATTACAAGAGACTGCATAAAGTACTCAATCAGATTTTTTTCTTCTTTTTCATTATTCTTTTTTCTACCATCACTTTTTTTTTTGTATGTTGTATCTGCTCACTATCATAAATAGTTACATGTAGTTATTACCACTAAACTCAACAATCACTATAATAAGTATTAACATCATCATCATCATTATTATTATAGTTAGGTTTTACTGTCTCTGATATGGCACTATCAAAACCTAAAGTGGCAACTAGCAATTTGCTCCTTTTTCCTTCTAGAAGATTCTCGACCTCTGGCCGTATAGAATGACAGTTAAAATTTTTTCACTTTTTTTTTTTTTCTATTTTTTTTTTCTTTCCAAACTCTAAAAATGTTGCAGTTGAAGCTCCTGCTGATGGAGATAGTTATTATTACTATTAACAATTCGTGGAAAGTGGTAGTTGTTATATATAACACTCCTTATCAATCGGCATTAAACTGTTTAATTAATGCTCCTTGAACAGTTTATATTAATTGAACGTTTATATCTTTTCCTTTAAAAAAGAACTTTTTTTTTCTTGTTTTAATAACTTCCTTTCTCTCGAGTATTTTTTTTTTGTATTATTACATTTGATTTGTTATATCTTCAATATCTTCTTAAGTCCTACACAAAGAGGAAGCTACATCGCATAGGAAAACTATAACAATATGAGTACTCCATTTGGTTTAGATTTAGGTAACAACAACTCCGTCTTAGCCGTTGCTAGAAACAGAGGTATTGATATTATTGTCAACGAAGTTTCCAACCGTTCTACCCCATCCGTTGTTGGCTTTGGTCCAAAGAACAGATACTTAGGTGAAACCGGTAAAAACAAGCAAACCTCTAACATTAAAAATACCGTTGAAAACTTTAAAAGAATTATTGGTTTAGACTATGACGACAAAGATTTCGAAACTGAGTCTAAATTCTTTTCTACCAACTTGGTCAAGTTAGATGATGGTAAAATTGGTACTAAAGTTAGATTGGCTGGCGAACAAAAGACCTTCTCCGCTACTCAATTAACTGCTATGTTTATCGACAAAGTTAAGCACACTGTCATCAATGAAACTAAGGCTAATATCACTGATGTCTGTATTGCAGTTCCTGTCTGGTACACTGAAGAACAACGTTACGCCGTTGCTGATGCTGCTAGAATCGCTGGTTTAAACCCAGTCAGAATTGTTAACGATGTCACTGCTGCCGCTGTTTCCTATGGTCTTTTCAAGACTGATTTACCAGAAGGTGAAGAAAAGCCAAGAACTGTCGCCTTTGTTGATATTGGTCACTCCAGCTACACTTGCTCCATCATGGCCTTCAAGAAGGGTGAATTAAAGGTCTTAGGTACTGCATATGACAAACATTTCGGTGGTAGAGATTTCGACCGTGCTATCACTGAACATTTTGCTGATGAATTCAAGACCAAATATAAGATTGACATCAGAGAAAATCCAAAGGCCTATAACAGAGTTTTAACTGCTGCTGAAAAGTTAAAGAAAGTCTTATCCGCTAACACTGCTGCTCCATTCTCTGTGGAATCTGTTATGAATGATGTCGATGTCTCTTCTCAGTTATCTCGTGAAGAATTAGAAGAGTTAGTCAAACCATTGTTAGATCGTGTCACTGAACCAGTTACTAGAGCTTTGAAACAAGCTGGTATCACTGCTGAAGAAGTTGACTACGTTGAAATAATTGGTGGTACTACACGTATTCCAGTCTTAAAGAAGTCTATCTCTGAAGCCTTCGGTAAACCATTATCTACTACTTTGAACCAAGATGAAGCTATTGCTAAAGGTGCTGCCTTTATCTGTGCCATCCACTCCCCAACTTTAAGAGTCAGACCATTCAAATTTGAAGACATTCACCCATACTCTGTTTCTTATTATTGGGATAAACAAGTTGAAGATGAAGACCACTTAGAAGTCTTTCCAGCTAACTCTTCTTTCCCATCCACTAAGATGATCACCTTACATAGAACTGGTGACTTCACTATGTATGCTAAATACACAAACAAGGACGAGTTACCAGAGGGTGTCTCTGCAGAGATTGCCTCTTGGGATATCACTGGTGTTCAAGTTCCAGAAGGTAAAGACTCTGTTCCAGTTAAATTAAAGTTAAGATGTGATCCATCTGGTTTCCACACCATTGAAGACGCTTATACTTTAGAAGACATCGTCGTTAAGGAAGAAATCCCATTACCAGAAGATGCACCAGAAGATGCTGAACCAGAATACAAAGAAGTCACCAAGACCGTTAAGAAGGATACTTTACACATTGTCGCTCACACTTTTGCTCTCGATGACAAAACCTTAAACACCCTAATTGAAACTGAAAATGATATGACTGCTCAAGATAAATTAGTCGCTGAAACTGAAGATCGTAAGAACGCTTTAGAAGAATACATTTACACTTTACGTGGTAAGTTAGATGAAGAATATGCTGAGTTTGCTTCTGATGCTGAAAAGGCTAAGTTAAAGGATATGTTAACTAAGGCTGAAGACTGGCTATATGATGAAGGTTTCGACTCTATCAAGGCCAAGTACATTGCTAAATACGAAGAATTAGCCTCTTTGGGTAATGTCATCAGAGGTAGATACTTAGCTAAACAAGAAGAAAAGAAGCAAGCTTTAAGAGCTAAACAAGAAGCTGCACAAATGGCTGAATTGGCTGCCAAATTAGCTGAACAAAGAAAGGCTGAAGCTGCTGCGAAGGAAGAGAAGGATGCTGAAGGTGATGTTAAATTAGAGTGATTGTCTTCACACACACAAAAAAAAGAATGAAAAACCGAATGCGTAAAGAACTAATATTAGATTAAAATTTATCTAGAAGTTCTTTCTGGTTATTCGATTTTATTTAAAAAAAAAACTTATTATTTCTAAATTAATAATATTTATACATTTTTTTTATTTTGCTTTAAAATATTATCCTAAATAATATATATTATATTTTTTTATACAGTTATAATGCGAGTACTAAGTATCTTAAAATATGTAAAAGTATTACTCACAATATTAAGAAATAGTGATAATTTTTTAGTAGATTCTTAACAGAAAAGATAATATATCTATATATAAGCATGCATATTAGTGTATTTCTATCAAAAAGAAATTATATTATTGAATCTGGCAAAATATTAATCGTTTGATTATTCTTGTTAGTGTATAAGAATTCAAAGAATCTTCTGTACCTAAATAATTCCAAATAGTGTCACTATAAATCCACTTACTATATTTCCAATCATTTTCAAACCAATCCCAATTAAGAGGCAACAAAGTTTCGATGTCCTTTATATCTATAAATTCAGATATCTCTAAAATATTATTTGAGATATAATATAATAACAAAGGTTTTTCATACGACAATAAATTATTATTCCAATTGTTCGGATACCATTTTCTTTCGTTTTGTTGAAAGACAATTTCTATAATTTCATATTTATTACTCAAATAGTTTTCAGTTACTATTATTTTATATTTTGTTATATTATTATATTGATAATCTATTCTGTTTTCGTCAATGATTCTTCTTATCTCTTTTGCTAGATCAAAAGTTGTGTCCTTTTGATAATGATCGCGTTGTAATTCATTTAGATCAATGCGTATGATGTCTTTTAAATCTGTATATTTTAAGACGATACGATCGTTCATAGTAATATATTGACCTTTATTATTCCTCTTCCAAAATCCATAGTAAATTTTTCTAACCCAAATTATTCTCCATAATAAATATCCTGAAACTTCGACTCATGAATAATTATAAAGGTAAATAGCTACAAATAGACATATCAAATATTTCTTTGTATCAATAAATTTGAAATAAAAGATAAGAAATTGAAAAGGTGTCAGAAACAAAACACAAATAGAAAATTTCTTTAAATTGAAGGATATATAATTGATAGAGTTACTTGTTATCGTATTTGTAGTCCAAAGAATTCTCAATACATTATTTTTAATCACTAGATTCTTATCATTAATTTTATTTAAAACGAAATATATATCTTCTAAAGTTGGGGCTTCTTCATTATCTTTAATCTGTATTAACACCGAATTAAGATAGTATGTAAAAGAATACCAATTGAAAGAGGTTGCTGAAAGATCAATCAAATATTTTAAGATAGATTCAAAATTGACAACGTTTAACCTTTCAGATAGTAAGTAATTGATGGGTAAACAACATAGTATTAGATATATTATATATAACGGAGTATCATTTGTAAACCATAATAAATGATTTAAAATATCATCCCAACTAATTTATAGGGGATATAATTTATATAATGCTGCAATAATAAGGAATGGAGTATTTACAGTCGATATCAATATTTGAACTCCACCTTTATTATTAGCAAAATTCACTCTATAAACATCATCTGAATTTCCAAACATATATATGGACTTGTGTGTATTAATTTTCTAATATATCTATCTATTAAATAATATAGATACTGATAATAGCATTTTGGTTTCTAAAAACAACAATTATGTGTTGGTAATATTGGTCAAGACCCTCTCGGCAGTAATTAATATCTTATTGATTGATCTTCTTTTAATTAATATATCTTTTATTGTTTGTTGAAGTCTATATCTTAAAAGTGTTAAACTGCAAAATTTACAAAATAACGAATTAAAAAAGCAGTAAACTAATATTATACAAAGTTTAATTCTATATATGTACAAAAACATAATATATAGAGGGTATCCAATATAGGTATACATATAATGCATAGAGTGTATTGATTATAGTAAAGAATTACGAAGTAACCGGTATATAAATAGGATCAAATTTACATATTAAAGAATTAGAAAGTAAGATCATAACCCATTGATAAATATTTTTAGAGAAAGGAAAAGGGTTGAGCAGATATAAAATGAATAAGGAACATTTAAAGGACACAAAATTAAAACGAAAACGTTCCACTACCAAAACATTATCACATAAAAAGATTAAGACCACCATATATATTAAGAGTAGTACACCATATATAAGTGGATTAAAACGAACAAAGAAGTTTTTATCTGAATTACAGAGACATGGAGCAAAATATGTGACACTTCTTGGTATGGGGAAAGCTGTAGAAAAGACACTTGCATTGGGTTCCTATTTTAGTCAAGAGAAAGGTCATAAAGTTCATATCATGACAAAGACAATAAAAGTTATTGACGAATTAAAGGATGTTTCAGAAACACAAGAGACTGTAGATGAGGAGGAGGATATAGACGAGGAAGATGAGGAAACATTTTTGAAAAGAAGAACGTTAAGTGGAGTAGAAGTTAGAGTATATCCACTTTAGAATCGTCAAAAGGTTATAACAAACTATCTGTTGGATAGCCATACCAATAGATGATACACATATGCGTATATATAATTGATATAAAGATATAAAAAGAATATCGTTTCCCTCACTATTACAAATTATGTTCGGTTTGTTAAATTAATACCTAAATTATTCTAGTTTTAATCATCTTCACATTCTTAATATCAATATTAGTATTATTAGTTATATTTTATTCATATGTATAAAGTTTGTAACATTTTTTTTTTTACTTTTTTATTTAATTTAATGAAAAATTTTACTTTACAAAGAAACAGAACAGAAAATAAACAAATTTATTCTTGGTTCTATCACTATTAATGTTATCATAAATACCAAAATGACAGTTACCTTCGCTAATATTAACAGCTGGTTATGGTCGAAGTAAGGATTATTTTCTATCACACACCATAGGAATAAAATTGTAATTAAGAAACGCAAAAAAAAAAGTTTAAACCTTTAGATTATTACAAGTAATACAATCATGAAATCAGTCTCAGAACAACAAATTTCTCAATGGAAGGCCAGTAAAACTATTGGAATCATTGGCTTAGGTGATATGGGTTTATTATATGCCCAAAAACTGTCGAAAGCAGGTTGGAAGGTAGTTGGATGTGATAGAGAAGATCAATATGAAATAGTTAAGCAGAAATGTTCTAATTATAATTTTGAAGTTGTATTGAATGGTCATTATGTGTCACGTATCTCTGACTATATTATTTACAGTGTCAAAGCAGCAAATATTGATAAAATTGTATCCATGTATGGCCCTTCCAGTAAGGTGGGTTCCATTGTAGGTGGTCAGACAAGTTGTAAAAATCCAGAAATTGCAGCCTTCGAAAAATATTTACCACAGGATATTGAGATTATTACTATTCATTCTTTACACGGACCTAAAGTAAACTCTGAAGGACAGCCTTTGGTCATCATTGATCATAGAAGCTATAAACCTGAATCTTTACAATTTGTAGAAACTGTTTTGTCATGCTTAAAGAGTAAATTTGTCTATTTGACATTTGAGGAGCATGATAGAATTACTGCTGATACTCAAGCTGTCACCCATGCCGCATTTTTATCTATGGGCTGTGCTTGGGAGAAATGTAAAGTCTATCCATGGGATGTCGTTGATAATAAGTGGATTGGTGGATTAGAAAATGTTAAAATTAACATTTCTTTAAGAATATATTCTAATAAATGGCATGTTTATGCTGGGTTAGCGATCACAAATCCGCATGCGCATCAACAAGTTTTACAATATGCAACAAGTGCAACAGAATTATTTGCTCTTTGTTTGAGTAATAAAAGAAAAGAATTCACTGAACGGATAATGAAAGCAAAAAAATTTGTGTTTGGCAATCATACTGGTAAATTATTATTAGAAGATTTACATCTTGAAAAATATTCATTATCAACTAATAATAATAATAATAAAGTACATCTTCCACCACCAAATTCTCATTTGTCATTATTAGCTATAGTCGATTCATGGTATCAATTAGGAATAGATCCTTATGATCATATGATATGCTCCACACCATTGTTTAGTATATTATTAGGCGTATCTGAATTTCTTTTCTTAACACCAAAAATATTAGAACAAACTATAGAAGCTTCGTTGACAGATAATATTTTCAGAAAGGATGATTTAGAATTTGTCATTGCAGCTAGGGAATGGAGTTCAATAATATCTGCTCAAAATTTCCCACTGTACCAAAGAAAATTCGAATCTGTTCAAGAATTCTTTAAACCAAGATTCGCAGAAGCTAATATCATAGGAAACGAAATGATTAAAACTATTTTAAGTCATTCAAAGAAGGAATGAATTATACCCTTTAATTATTTAAGTATGGGATATATTTCTTTTATTTGGTTCTTAATATAGATTCTTAAAAAAAAGTTTTGTTCATTTATTAATGGACATATATACATAGGTAGAATATACATTTGGTCCTTCCACACTCTTTCCTCACATTTACACATATAATAAACCTAACTATTTATTTACTTAATACTAAATATTGCTTTATTCTAACTATCAGTAAAGAATAGACTGTTAGACAATAAGTTTATATAAAATATGAGAAATATATGAATATCTATATAACGATACAACTACTTGATATATTAGAAGAGTCTTTACAAAAAATGAAAAAATAAAATAAAATAAAATAAAATAAAAATGCTAGAAAGCTAGATCAGATAACACTAATCAATGTGATAGACTATATACGCCTTCAAAGACGAGAATTTTTAAGTGAAATATCTTTTTCTATTTGATTCTACTTAGAATATTTAATAATATTTTTAGTAAGTTGTCTTTTTTGGTGACTATAGTCACTACCATTTTATTCTCTTGCTCCATGAAGTGTTTTTAAAAGTATCGCCGTTACCAGTAATTTTACTGTTATTATCTTTATCAATATGACTCTACAAATTCTACTCAATATCTTCTAACTGTAGTATTTTTCTTTTTAATGATACAACATCATCACAAGTATGTAAATTACCTGAACCAAAAATGTCTATTTTCTTCTCAAAATTATGTAGATTAAATGGTGTGATATCTGAAACTTTCTTAGTCACAGAAAATTCTGTTGAATTATATATATTACTTTTATGTTGGTTTTGAAAAAAAAAACCATAATATTTATATTTTTTTTTAACCTTTTGGATAACACTTTAACAGCTTCGTAATTTCCAGGTTAGTAAAACCCAACTTATTCTGGAGAATATATCTTAAAATCTTTGTACATAGTTCTATTTCAAGCTTTTAACATTTTGACCACATATTGATTATTACCATGACTATTAATATTATAATTCTTTGAATTAAATGTTGAATTTTGATAATTATTTGTTTGACCAAAACATATATCCCATATTTCTAATATTATTTGTTGCAATCTGTACTCTTTAAAGAACGGAATCAAATATGATAAATTAATATTTCTGTTAAATGGTATAGTACCATGTAATGTTAAACCTCAAGCAACAAAAACTTCATTATTATATGTCTCATTTATATAAAGAAAGAAATATAATTTTGTTGAAGTTGATGGTTTTACTAAGATCAAATGCCCTATATGAAGATTAGAATCTTGAGGTTTTGAATAAAATAATATGTTTCCCTTCCTTGAATTTATATACAAGCAAGAACGATTAATATGCTTCTTTTCTCTTAATAGCTTCTTTGTTATTGAAGATACCATTAGAATACGAATACATATGAATCCTAATTGTAAATGTTGTTTTAATTTATTTCTCTTTTTGATTTATTGTGCAAACAACTAAATTATATTTTGTTCAATAATAAAATTAATTACTCTCCAGTTTATATTGGAATAGTTTAATTTTGACATTCCCATTCCAAATCTCAAAATATTGTGAAATGTACCTTTGTTATTATTATTATTATCTTTTTTTTTATGTGATTATACTATTTATTAAATTCTTCTCTTCATCATATTTCTTACTCTGTATTTTTATTTATTTATTTTATCAGCAGAAAGGGCATCTCTTTCATTTTTTCTTCTTTTTCTTATTACATGTTATTTTCAAATATCGGAAAAAGGGGGAAAATCGAATCAAATCAAATTTTGCGTCGGTCACAACTGTTTTTCAACATAGCACACAATAATTTGTGCCATATGTCACAATTTCAAATATATGGAATCACAACCTAATGTATATAAAAATACTGGAATTTTCCAGTTTATGAGATTACTGTGCTAGTTGTTTATTTATTATACTAGAACTGTCCCCTATATTGGAAATATATTTTTTCTTATGGACAAATTTTTTATCTTCCAGAAAATTATTTTATATATAAAGAAGAAATTAGATAGGCTTGACCATATATATATTTATATTATGTATGGTTATCACTTAAAAAAAAAAAACGAAGAAGTCTACATTGACTAAACATCACCATCACCATATTATTATCAACGATTAGTACAAATGTACTTGTCATTATTTTTAACATTACCAAAGATATGAAAAATCTGTCTCTTTTTTCTCAAATATGAATATATAACAGGTATATAAATCTGTGATAATACTCAAGGTGTAAAACAGTACTGGGGAGTTGTACTTCCAGGCTAAATATTATAGCAAATGTTAGGTGAATACTATTTGTTTTGTTAAATGGCCTAGCTTTCCAATAGAGTTGCTTCTAGAGTAGACGTAAGTATATTTTAAAAAAAAAGAATGTAATAACCCTGGATTAGACTGCAGGTGTAAATCCTAATTTTTTAAAACAAAATAGATAAATCTAGTTACGTAAATAAAATTACACAAATAATGATAACTAGAGTAAAGAGTTAATATACAACAGTATATGATTCTGTTTCTCGCTGGACTGTCTATCACGTTGTCTAGTCCTTTTTACAGTAGCCTCTCAATATACTATTATCTATCTCAAATCTGTATGCCACAAATAAGCTCTCCTTGGACAAGAACACTTTGCAAAAAAATACAAAAAAATGAGTTGGATAAATACATTACATCCACGTTTTGTATCACAGAATAGTAACTTAGGGTAGGACAAAAAGTTACAATTCGACATGAATGCTTCCAATCGGATTCGAACCGATGATCTCCACATTACTAGTGTGGCGCCTTACCAACTTGGCCATAGAAGCTAAAAAAATCGTTCGTGTAGTAAAGTGTAAAGTGGTAAGTCTATAATATGGTACGGGAAGCGCAACGAATATCTAACGGATATTATAATGGTTCGAAGACAGTAATTGATACAAACGGTAAGTCAATTACTAACGGTCTTAGTTAATATATTAAACGGCTATATACGATAGTAGGTTCTTACTTAGTTCGTTATTCCTATATATTATACAATGTTACACAAGGAAAGGACCAGAAGATGAAACTTGAATGTTGGAGAAGGTGTCCTTTATATATGTTTGGGAACTAGGATGGGTTAGATAGCTAAGAAGTAGAGGAACAATAGACAAGCTATGTTCAGTTGGTATTAGCTAAGATTTGTTTCAGGTCTGGCCAATGTCGTAGGAATTTGTCAGCACTTTGTATTTGTCAGCACTTTGTATTTGTCAGCAACTTAGATTTGTCAGCAACTTGGATTTGTCAGCAATTGGATTTGTCAGCAACTTGTATTTGTCAGCAACTTGTATTTGTCAGCACTCTTCCTAATTCTAGAATTTTCTATATCTCACTATACAACATCTTCCTCTCCCTCTTTGGAACTTTGTTTCCACAATTGAACAAAGTTATCTACTAACGACTGACCAATATTAGCGGGAAGCAGGTTAAATTCTTCAACTGGATATTCAACTGTAATAGTTGGATCGACGTCTTCCATATGGCAGTAAACAACTTATTATCTTTATCATAACCGACAACATTAATAATCTCATTGACACGGAGTTTCCTTTCAGCCGCAGTATTTGGTGGATCTTTTGGATAACGATCTTTCCTTAACTTCAACGGCTTCAATTTCTCGACATTAATCACTCTGTGGGTTTTCTTCATGGACGGTAAATCCAGTTCGTAAGCATTGTCGTTGATCTTTTTCACAATCTGGAATGGACCTACATATATTGGTTGTAGTTTCAAATATTGACCTCTCTTAAAGTAAGCATCTCTGTGGAGCAGCACGAAGTCTCCGACTTTGTACGTAACTTCTTTCCTCCCTTGGTTATGGTTAACTTCCATGTTAACTTGGTTTTCGGTCAAAAAGTCCTTGGTACGTAGTGTAATTGCTTGCAACTTTGTAGCGAGTTCCTGCGTTGCATCGTGACGGGAAGTAGACGCATGACCGGTTAGAATGACGGGTTCATTAGGAATATAACCTAGATCAACTTCGAAGGGAGCAGCCTTGGTAGTTCGGTTGGGCGTTGAATTGTATACAAATTCAATGTGGGGCAGTAAACGATCCCATTGACGGTGATTATTGCCAGTGTAAGTCTTCAGTAACCGATTCAGCGTCTGAATGGTTCGTTCAGTTTGTCCATCGGTTTGAGGATGATTAGCGGAAGACATCTTTAATTTAATATTCAATCGTTTTGCCATTTCTTGGAATTCAGCGGACGTGAAGCGAGGATCTCTATCGGAGGTGATTGCTTCAGGAAAACCATGGTAAGCGAAAACGTAGCGGAATAAGGCATTAATCACAGCTGTAGTATCAAACGGATAGCTACCAGCAATCATATGTGTTCTTTTAGAAAACATATCCACGACTACCATAATCATATTGTTACCTTGTTCAGACTCGGGTAAACCAGATACAAAATCAATACTAATATTTAACCAGCGACCTTCAGGGACATCGGAAGGCATCAGTAAACCTTGCTTGTTTGGGCGGTGAGACTTGACAAGTTGGCATTGCACACATGAGGCAACATATTCATTAACGGTGTGGAATAAATTCGGCCAATAATAACGGCTTGCAATCTTATTAAATGTAACGGAAGCACCAAAATGACCTCCATATAAACCATGATCGTGGTATGTTCGAAGGACCTCTGTCCTTTTAGTAGCGGGGACAACGTAGCGTTCCTTGTAGTAGATAATGTTGTCAACGACTGTGAAGCAGCTTCGAAAAGTTCGAGATAAGGTGAACTTTTTCATGTACTTCTTATATAACGAGGAATTACATATCGCTAACTCCTTTTCGTCTAGCTTGCACATATATACGAGACAGGAAGTACATAACGGATCAGTTAGATAATCATCATACCAACTCTTCGGATCTAAGACGACGGCGGCTTCCTCGACAGCAGCGACAGCGTAATCGGCTCTGGATATCGCATCGGCGACGAAATTTTTGGGACCGGCTAAGGATTCTAATTTAAAGTCGAATTCGGACAATTCGTTTAACCATTTAGTTACTCTACGTGACGGCTCTTTATTGTTTTGAGCGGTTAACAGATTAATGTGATCTGTTCTTAGCGTGAACTTTAATCCATGAAGCATGTATTTGAAGTGTGACAACGCTTCTACGATGGCTAATAGTTCGAGATCACCGGCAGAGTAATTCTTTTGAGCACCTTGTAAGGTTTTTGAAAAATAACCAACAACACCAACTAGTTTTCCTTGTTCATCAATTTCTTCGAGTACAGCACCTAACCCGATTTTCGAAGCATCAGTAGTCAATCTGTAGCGTCCATTAGGTTTGAATGAAACAAGTATTGGGTTCGAGGTCAGGTGTGACTTTAGTAATGCGAAACTGTCATCTTGTTCGTTCGACCACTTTACTTTACCATGTATAAAATCTTGAATCGGCTGTTGTATATGCGAGCAGCGGGGAATAAAACGGCGGTAATAATTAATCATGCCCAAAAAACGTTGAGCGTCCTTGACAGTTTTTGGTGTTGGGAAATTGTCGATAGCGGCACATTTTGAGATGAGCGGTTGAATTTTGTTTTTTGAGGTGGTGTAACCTAAAAATTCAACAGATTGGGCGGCAAAGTTGCATTTCTTCTTTTTTACGATAAGTTTCTCCTTTTGCAATCTTTGCAAAACAATGTCTAGGTGTTTCCAATGTTCGTCGACGGTGGCAGAGTGGACCAAAATATCATCGAGGTAAACACAGACAAAAGGTAAGTCTCTAAAGAGATCGGCCATATAACGGGCAAAAGTACTTGGGGCATTAACGAGACCAAACGGCATGACGGTGTATTCATACTTTCCATTAGGGGTGACAAAAGCGGTTTTAAAACGGTCACTTTCCTTCATAGGAATCTGGTGATAACCTGAGTGTAAATCTAATGTAGTGAATATTGTAGACGAGCCTATTTTAGCTAGTAAGTTATCAATCCTAGGTAATGGAAACGGGTCTTTAACAGTAACGGAGTTCAAAGCTCCGTAGTCCACACACAAACGGTATGTGTTATCTTTCTTCCTAACCAAAACTACTGGGGAGCTACATGGGGATTTCGATGGCACAATAAATTTCTTTTCTAGCAGATCAGCGACGATTTTATTTATCTCTTGTTCTAGCTTGGGAGTTGTTTGATAAGGTTGTCTTCTTGGTAATCGAGCATCAGGCTTAATATCTATTTCATGGTTTACTCTCGATTTTTCTTGAAAATTTTTTGGAGGTAAATCATTTCGCACTGTGGAAATATATTTTTCTTGTAGCCAACCAGGTAGTTTTTCAAAACGATCATCAGCACCAATTTCGGAAATCTTGATAGAAAAAATTTCAGCAGCGTCTGAGTGAATACTCTCGGTATCGTCTTCAGTAATTACAGATACAGTATACTCAGGAACAGGTTTCTTGTCTTGTAATTTCTTGTGTAGTGCCGGGTGTGATGATATGATAGGGTGCCCAAGGATAATTTCAAAAGAAATATTATTTGTAACATACACAGGTGTTTCTATTTGAATGTCATCAAGTTCGAGTGAAAGTTTGACCGATTCACTAGTACTGGCAGATTCGGATGACACAACACCTCTAAAACGAAATGGCGGAGCATGAGAACGGGCTAACATAAGACGGTCAGCAACATCGGCTCTGATAAATGAAGTCGGGGAACCAGTGTCCACTAACACCTTTACAGGTTTCCCTTTGGCGAACATTTTTATTTGGCAATTACTACCAACAAGTGAATAGGGATCGGACACAACTGGAGCTAAAGTAATGGTGTCATTGAGGTTTTGTTTACAGTGATTGGTTCTTAGGGGGAAGGAAATTCCCCCTTCTTCTTGAAAAAGCGACGCTACCAATTGTAGTAAAGTGTAAAGTGGTAAGTCTATAATATGGTACGGGAAGCGCAACGAATATCTAACGGATATTATAATGGTTCGAAGACAGTAATTGATACAAACGGTAAGTCAATTACTAACGGTCTTAGTTAATATATTAAACGGCTATATACGATAGTAGGTTCTTACTTAGTTCGTTATTCCTATATATTATACAATGTTACACAAGGAAAGGACCAGAAGATGAAACTTGAATGTTGGAGAAGGTGTCCTTTATATATGTTTGGGAACTAGGATGGGTTAGATAGCAAAGAAGTAGAGGAACAATAGACAAGCTATGTTCAGTTGGTATTAGCTAAGATTTGTTTCAGGTCTGGCCAATGTCGTAGGAATTTGTCAGCACTTTGTATTTGTCAGCAACTTAGATTTGTCAGCAACTTGGATTTGTCAGCAATTGGATTTGTCAGCAACTTGTATTTGTCAGCAACTTGTATTTGTCAGCAACTTGTATTTGTCAGCAACTTGTATTTGTCAGCAACTTGGATTTGTCAGCACTCTTCCTAATTCTAGAATTTTCTATATCTCACTATACAACAGTTCGTGTGTTGTAGGTGTTTCCCAATCTGGAAATTTTATTGTTTTATTTTATTTTATTTTCGTTCCATTTCTCCATTGGTTCTCCAATTATCGGTCGAGTTAAAAACATATCAACATTTTGGTCTTAATGTTGTTTCTAAAAATATCTCAACAGTTTATTATTAGCACACTAGGCGATGACGTCTTGATAACGTCATCTCTCCAGTAGTTTTGTATCAAACGTAACGCTGTCGTTTCAGCGTAATGTGGCTTAGCTTTCTTATTGTTTTAAAAAATTGTTATCATTTTGTTGTTGACTCATTTTTTGTATTTTTGTTATTTTGGTCATTACTTCTTCGTTCTTTATTGTTTTTATATTATTAGCTGTTTTATGGTTTTTTTATGTATTGTCGAATCCAAGTGTTAGTTATTTCTAGCTGAACTTGTGGACAAATATTTTATATAAAAGGAGAACATTTTATAATTCAAGTTCTCCAAGTGTGTCTGTATTCCGATTTTATATTTTATTGTGTATTTTATATATTTATATATAAAAAGAACCAGAACACATAGGTATTACAGGTTCGCTGATACATTTCAATAGTTCTAATAAGTTTTTAATAAATCTTGTAATTGGTTCTGATTACAACAAACCGTGTTGTAATCGACAACCGAATTACAATAGTTAGAAAAAACCTTATTAGAACTGGATAATAGTATGTATTGGCAGACCGCTATCTATATATAAATATATAAATAAACAATATATATCATGTACAAATATAAAGGAAATATAAATAAAATTATAAACAGAAAATGAGGACGAACTTGGGGAACTTGAATCTAAAAAATGTTCTCCTTTTATATAAAATATTTGTCCACAAGTTTACCTCGAAAATAACCAACTTGAGTTCGATGATAGAGAAACAATATAAAAAACAACATTGATAAGAAAAACAATAAAAAGCTAAACCACATAACACTGAACTGAAAGTGTGTTACGTGTTCAATACAAAAACTACTGGTGAGGTGACGTCGTCCCCTCGTGTCCTATAATAATAATAACCTTGGAGGTATTTTGGGCACGAAAATAAAAGAATAAAATTTCCCGATTAGGAAACACCTACAACAAACCGATGTAATTCGAAAGCGTCGTGGCGCAGTGGAAGCGCGCAGGGCTCATAACCCTGATGTCCCTGGATCGAAACCAGGCGACGCTATTTTTTGTCTTTGAAATATACTTTTATTTCTTACACTAATGGCTCCACTCTAATCCCTATTGTAATAGATGAAGATCTACTACGAGAGATATACTCTTCTAGAATGATAAATATAATAAATAATTCTTGGTTGTTCTGTTGTTGTCCTCTATACAAGGTATATAAACTATACTGTATATACGGAATAAACTAAGATACACAGATACACAGATATATATATATATTATAAACAAGAAAAACAAGAACGTCGTCGTCGACTAAAGAGGTTGCAAGATCGTCTAGCGTGACATCAGGACAACATATGTCACATCTGCTCACCCTTTAAAAGGACACGTTACGGGGTTCTGGAGCCATGTCTTATTTCTTCTGAATTTGTTCCACAAATAATCTAATCTTTTCTGCGACAACATTGTTCTGAGATCTTCCTCCCTGATTTTTACCAAATCCATTTCTGTAGCATTATCAATTAACACTAAAAATATCGTTCGCCCGTTCTCTGTTAATACATCAACTATTCTGCTGATCTGGGAAGGATTCTTTCTGAGATCTGTCAATGTAGCTGGTGGAACAAAATGGAACTGTGACTCAAACGGATAATATTTCTTAACATACCTGATGTTAAACACATTATGTTTCTTATTATTCGCTAACTCACCTCGGTGGACCTCTACTGCCTGATCTCCCACTAAACTCTTTATTGTGAATGGACCAAACCATAAAAAATGGAACTTCCTTCTCGTATCTGAACTAACATAGGCCTTTCTATGGATCAAAATTTTATCTCCAACTTTAAGCTGTGGAATTTCACGGTGCTTCTGGTTGAAGTACTTTGACTGTTTCTCCTGTGCTTGTGCAATTTGGTCTCTAATAACCACTAACTGACTTTCCATATTTTCCACAAACTCTGTCATTGCTTTTCTGGCGGCTAATTTACTGAACTCACCTTTCTTAGGAAGCCTGTACTTTGGACGATCCCAAATAGGATTAAATATACCAGTAAACCTCTCTTGAAAACCTCTTAATGCAAAGAATGGAGTACAACCAATGGATACCTGATAACAAGTGTTATACGCAAATGTAGCAACTTGTAAATATTTAACCCATTCATTTCTACCTTGACAATATGTTCTAAGCATCTCCACTAATGTCTTATTTAATCTTTCGACTTGTCCATCACTCTGGGGGTTATTCGATGTGGAAAAATTTTCCCAACCTGGACATAAAATATTCCCATAACGAATTTGTAAATTTTGGGTCACGGTCGGAGACTATGAATCTGATAGTAACCAGAGATTAAATCTAACGTGGAAAACCATTTAGCACCTTGCAATTGATCAAATAACTCATCGATTAATGGAAGTGGGAAACGACTCTTGATGGTAGTTTGGTTTAATTTTCTAAAGTCACAACACAATCTTTGAGAACCATCTTTCTTTCTTACAAACAAAACTGGAGCACCATACGGGGATGTTGTAGGATAAATTCTACCTGAGCGAATTAATTCGTCAATCTGCCTACTTAACTCTTGCTGTTCTGAAACTGACATCCGATATGCTCTATTGTATGCAGGCTGTGAACCTGGGATAATATCAATGTGATGAAGAATTTTTCCTCTATAATCAATCTTGTCTGGCAAACTGGAGCGAATCACATCCTTATTTTTATGTTTAATTTCTTGAATCAACCTTCGAGTATCTAGACGATAACACTCTTCAGGTGACTTTATCTTAGCCTGTCTAATTAACAATATAAACATCTCATCTTTGGCATTTTTTTTCCGCAACAACCTATTCATTTTTCTAATGGAAACTGGCCAAGCCTTAAATTTCTGAACCTCTGCATACTCTGGTTTAAAAGTGACACTGTCAGGACTAATCTGTCTTGTCGGGATGAAAGGATTAACGGACCTACATCTATCAAGAATTTCCTGAGTCTTATTCTGGGGTTTAGATTCGGAAACCCATCTGAGCGCTATATTCATATTTTCAAAAATAAAATTTAAACCAAGTAATATGTGGTCTTTAAGGTTGACATGGTCTGACACAAAACAAGTGACCTCCACTGGTTGGTTATATAATTTAAACGGAACCACAGTGGCCTTAGATACGGGAACAGTTGTTGAATTTTTATCTATGCCTTCCACCTGATAAGAACCGTCTATCTGAAATGTCTGCAGATTTAATCTGTCCACCAATTCTTGACTAAGAATACTCGATTGTGCACCACAATCTAATTCCACTATCGTATCCTGATTATTGATTTTCACTGTTTTCTGCAACGGTGGATAAATATCTGGGTTCTTTCTGATGGTTGAAAGTTTTGCCCTTAACACAGTCCTCTGGGCTTCTAAAATTCGGGACTTTAGTAGTTTTTTGAGTCGGTACTATTAGATGAATTCTTGGGCATTAGTTTGTCACTCTTCTTGCGTCTACTGTCAAAAGGACAAGCTGTACTTATATGACCTCTTTTATTACAATTAAAACATCTAATTAACGGAGTACCAAACTTGCTTTTATGCTGGTTTCTCACTGACTTTGGCATAAACTTACGATGTGCCAAATTTTGAGTTGATACACTTGAGTTACTGACATAGCACCTAGCTCTGTTTAAACAAGTACGCCACGGAGAAGTCAAGTTAATATCTTCGGCTAACATGAAGCTTCTAATTTCAGGGGACAAAGCAGCTAAAAAAGTAGCGGTGTAAAAACATTGAGGAAAACCTGGAGAAGCTTTGTTTTCTAATTTTGTGATGGCTTGGGCAAGTTCTTCAAAATTTGTAACCGAATGTAAGGATTGCAATTCTAAATAAACTTGCAACTGGTTTAGTCTGGTATCAAATCTTTTACCCAGTAATTTGAATAGCTGGTCAACTGAACTGATTGAGGATTCAATTTCTTTAAAATAATCGAATGCAACTTCTCTCAAAGTTAAACCTGCTAGCTCAACTTTATACTTGTTGTCTAAATTCTCTTCTTTATACATGTCGAAGAAATTTCTCAACTCTCTTTCCCATGTAGAAAATGTAACATTATTTTTATCTGTTGTCGAATCTGAGAAGCTAGAAACCAACTTAGTTAAATCCTTAATTATTTCACGGTGTGCAACTGATGGTATCTCTTGGCTTGCAACTGCTGGTTAGTCAAAACGCTCGTAACTGCAGAAGCTATGGTAGACCCTAGAGTCTTGCTAAACTCAGTGAACCAAATCGGTGGCTCCGGAGGGACTGAAACACTGGACCCTAAAACTGGAGTAGCATCGGAAGACTCGACTTTGTCATTACGGGATTCTGCAACAGAATCTGACACGGAAGGTAATACCATATCATCACTGGCCACGGGAGTCTCCAAACGGTCAGTTGACATCGTGGAATTAACAGTGGAAGCGACTTTATTAATTTCTGGCATGCTCAAAACAACTGGATAAGGAATTGAAAATGTAAGTAAGATAAGTATAAAAAATATTGCTGGATCTGTAAACTAGAACGCTACCAAATGTAATAGATGAAGATCTACTACGAGAGATATACTCTTCTAGAATAATAAATATAATAAATAATGCTTGGTTGTTCGTTCTTGTCCTCTATACAAGATATATAAACTATACTGTATACACAGAATAAACTAAGATACACAGATATACAGATATATATATATATTATAAACAAGAAAAACAAGAACGTCGTCGTCGACTAAAGAGGTTGCAAGATCGTCTAGCGTGACATCAGGACAACATATGTCACACCTATTTAGAGTACTGTTGAAGAACTTGGATTCTGTAGATAAACTATAATAATAGAGGTATTGTCTAGATAGATAATAATTCTATCTATGAGTAAAGATCTATATCTATATATCTCTATCTATCTCTATATGTCTATATCTCTCTCTCTATATGTATATATATATCTATATAAGCTATATACATGTATTCTCCTTCCTAATCCACGTACTCATAAGTTCCTTTCTTAAGTAAGCTACGACAGACTGGACAACTTGACGACGACGCAAATAAAAAAAAAACAACAGTGATGTTCAGTTAACCTCACTGAAACAGGATCGTAAAGTTAGAGTACCCTCTTACTTTTTTACCGGATATTACTGATAAGAATGAGCGCCGTCACTAATATTATTATTAGCATACATCCTTAACTTAAGATGTATTTTGTATATATATTATGCTTTAATATGTGTTATATATATTGAAGACGTTTGTCCAATAGTTGTTCTTCGGTAAATGTTCTTCAATAATCGTTCTTCGGTGATCTAGAAGTAATATAAAATATAATAATGTATAATAGCATAGAAATGTAATGTGTAAAAGGAGTGAGGAAATAATTTAGATTATCGATTATTTCATGTTCCTTATATATGTTTGGAAATGAGTATCGAATATTATTATACAATGTTATTTGCCACTGTATTTATTTCAGGGGTAATTGGTAAAATATCATCTTAACGTTTTAGGAAACTAGGAGTATCCGTTTTAAGTATCAAGGGGTAAAATATCTTACTAATGATATATTTTATTATGAGATATTTTTGCTGGAATATTTATCCTCAAGGGATAATCTATTATTAAAATCTTATTGGTTTATCATATTTTATTCTAGAATCTTCCATTCCAGCAATTACAGTATTATCCCGTGATACAAAATGTGAATCTAATTTATTTATCCAGCCCATTTCGTTATATTTTGCAACGTGTTGTTGTCCAAGGAGAGCTTATTTGTGGCATACATATTTGAGAGAGATAATAGTATCTTGAGAGGCTACTGTAAAAAGGACTAAACAACGTGATAGACAGTCCAGCGAGAAACAGAATCATATACTGTTGTATATTAACTCTTTACTCTAGTTATCATTATTTGTGTAATTTTATTTACGTAACTAGATTTATCTATTTTGCTTTAAAAAATTAGGATTTACACCTGCAGTCTAGTCCAGGGTTATTACATTTTCCCTGTTACCAAGAGTGCAATAAAAATACGATAATTTCGAGATAAGTACAGTCAATTAGTTTAGTATATATATATATATATATATGTAAAGGACATTTCTTTTCTCTAGACTCCTTTGGAAAACCCAGAATAGTAAATTTGTAAATATAGATAATCAAAAATATTAATATTGTGGGTTTTCCTATAAAGTATAATACCTAATTGTATACTATATACTATATATTATTGTTTCTTGTCCTCCCCGTTTAACCTAAAATAGTTTTTGTAGACTCTTGATCCCTAACAAGTACTTTCTACTATTAAATTAAACTAAGTCAACGACAAAAAAAAGTTTTTCAACAAAAGACTAAGAAATCTCAGTCACTTTCCCTTTCTTGGTTTTTCCAAAATATCAATTCATTCCTAAGTTTCAGGCATATCACAATTAGCTCTTTTGTCTGACGTAACATTAAATATATCAAACTGACTTTGTAATAATAGAAACTAAAAAAAATTAGTAAGGTGTAACTGTCCCTAAAAATTTATAAAAGAAAAAAAGATAAGTAATATTAACTAGTATGTATCTGTTGTTCAATTTCATCAGGTTTTTCTTCTTCTTAATATTTTCTTCAATATTGTTTGCTGAACATTTTTACTTTTCAATACAGGAATTATTGGAGCTTCCCTCCCGCAACAAATATCCTTCTGCTAGTATTTTCCTCTAGGACAACGGGAAATCATAAAGAAAAATGCCTTAAACTTGATTATCTTCTCTTTCTTTCTGAAGTATGAATATAGAATATTTCTTAGTTTTCTATCGGAGGTTCTAGGAAAATGTTTAATAGTTGAATTTGGGAAAGATACAGTAATCAAGTCTTTAACAATCTTTTCGAAAATATTTAAAAGGGAAGATCGCCATTAGAACTGTTTAGTCCAAACAAACAAGAATGAACAAAATTAGATATGGGGTCAATATAGTTATAATCCTTCCACTATTTTGATTTTTAGGTTAAAAATCCATTATTTATTTAAATATCTCTACCATTTCAAAAAATATACTTGCACTGTCTATCCAACTATATCACAATCCATAAATTTCTAGTTGAAATTAGATGTGCTTTAGCTGAATAAACTGAGCAAGAGAGGAATAGCTGTGTTTTTTCGTCGTTGCAAATATTACGTATGTTTACATTTATAAAAGAAAAGAACTTCAAAATATGTAATTAATTATCAATATAACATTTGTATTTTTGTGGTATGTGTAAGAAATATGGACATTGAAGTGAAACAAAATAAAGATAGAAGGTAATTGAGATGAGTAAATAATATTTATTCAATATTCTGACATAGCAGTAGGCATTTACAATCAAGTTAAAATATAAAGTAAGTTATACCATCAGAGAAACTTGAAATTCTTGACGCTTAAGGAAAGTTGACACAAAGTAGTGTATGGTTACCTTTTCTTTCTTTCTTTCTTTCTTTCTTTTTTTTTTTTTTCATTCTATGATATACATACTTTTATAATTTTATTTGTTTGCTTCTATTTACAGTTCTTAATTGGATGTAAGTTCGTTTACATAAATGAGGGGAATTCCTAATAACATTACTTTTAAAAGATAGGTATAATATAGAATGCAAAACGAAACATCTGTTGATGTTGCATTTCTACAGAGATCATAAATGCATGTACTGATTGTTATATAAGACGTCAAACAAACGTTATATCCATTAAGCTTTGCCTTTTTTTCATTTTCCATTCCTTTTCTTTAAATTTTTTTTTATTTATAAAAAAAGATAATTTTTACACATTAATATTGTTTACATTCGAATTCCATTTAATTAATGACGGTAACAACTACTTACTCAAAGAACAAATCTAACGGTATTTCTCATTATTTATTCTACAAAACACACACACACACTTTTATACTTAGATAAGATTTTAGCAGTATTAAATACCGACTCCACACAGAATTGGATTACTAGGTATATACATATATATCAATTGCACCTACAATCATTTATTATCTTTTTTTTTTAAAAAAAATAAAATTGACAGCAGCAACAACAAGGTATAACCAATAGAATTAAATTACTTTTATTTTATCACTCTGCCCCATTCCTCATCTGTTATTATTCTTTCTGTAGTATGGCATGAATTACACTGGTTATAGTGAATATGAGACTACATTTTTAAATGGTGTAGATATCCTTGGTTCTAATCAAAGACATACTGCTTCAAATTTTATTAATTCTGAATATATGCCATTGAATGATACCGGATGTACTAATGACAACAGTAGTAATTATTACAGAAATAATGATGTGGTTTGCGAGAATGACAATACTGATATGAAAACGGTAAAAAATGATGAAAATGCCATGGATACAATATGCAAAGTAGATAAAATTAATGTGTTACAACATTTGATCAACACATTAGACGGTAAAGATAAATTAGCGAAAACTTTAAAATATTTGTTAGATTTAATTAGATATATATTGTCTTTTGAGTCTAGTACAATTAAAAAGAATAGATGGGTTAGCCAAATGACGAAGAATCTAATCAAGAAATTAACGTTTGTCAGTATTCAATTAACTACTTATAGATATATTTTGAGATTCGGCAATAGTCCATTTCTTATAATTAAGTTTATTCAAAAATGTAAATCTTTAATACTTAATGACAAATACTCTGATAATAATAATGAGTGGATTGGAAAAAAATTAGTTCATTTAATAACAAAATTATTCAAAGAGTCATTATTTAAAGAATTGTTTAATATTTATTTCAGTATATGTGACGAAATGATGTTATTAAATAGATTTCAAGTTTGGAAACATCCAAAATTAAAAAGGATTATTTCAAAACACGCCGTATATTCATGGCAGCTGGATATATTTTTTAATTTAAAGGATAATGTAAGTGAGTTACAAAGACTTAGAAGAAAATCTTTAGAATATACTATAGAGAAAAGTATCAGAGAAGTTGATAACAATTTATATCATAATCATTTTAATTCAGATGGAGACACAACTCTTTACCTTTCGCATTTAAACGCTTTAGATAAAAAATTGATTATCAATAAAAGAAGACAACGTCTATTAAGATTGAATATATTAAGACTATTATTTGATGGTTTAGCCGATTCAACAGATTTGTTTAAATTAAAGGTGTCCTTAGGGACTTATAGTAGTTTATTATTATGTTCAAGTATTGTTAGTTTGATTCAACTATGGACCGAAGCAAAACAGAAAATATGTAATGCAACCACATAACTGAGTTTATAAATAAAAACAGTAATATATATATATATATATATATATTTAAATAATCTGTTAAAACATGTCCTTTTATAGCATGCTTGTTGTTTCATTCCAGAGGCTTTAAAAAGTTTTTTCTCTATTCACCCTTTCTGTTTAGTTATATTTATAACAAGAATGGTTTAAATGAATTAACCTGTGGGTTTTTTTTTCTAATACCCAATAAAAAAAAAGCAGAGATGTATTTTTTTGTCTCTTTCTTTGTTCTATTTACTTAAGTGTTCATTCTTGTATAATTCAAACTAAAGGAAAACACAGTTCTATAGGTTTGTTTAGTCAGCAAACACTACCCTCAAAAACACAAGTTAATTGAAGAAGTGTCTGTCCGAAGCCAATTGGGATATCCTACAAGTAGTGTTATACTTTATTTAGTTTTATAGATTTCTGTAAACCTATAATGTATATACCACGTTACAAATATATATAAGGGTGAAAAGTTTTTTTGTTTATTACTTAATAATAACCGTACACTAAGGTGGAAATATTACTGCTCCAGTTGTAATTGTCACTATTATAGAAATTATTACATCAAAGTTTGATTAAAAAATAAATAAAATAGTATCTCCCATTAGAATATATATAAATAGATTATAATTATGGATTTTTTGACTACTCCAATTAAGAATCATTCCAAAAATGAAATTAATTCACAGTGTGTAATACATTCGCCACCAATTTTGAAAAGTGATGAAGAACAGCTGACCGTCAATGGAGATGAATCTAACAACAAAAGTAGTAATAGTCTCGAAACAGATAACTTTAATGAAAAAATAAATAATGATAAAGAAAATGTATCCCACATAGAAGGCTATCCTCATGGATTATCTGCAAGAAAGAAAACAGTTAAAGAATATTCCTTTCATGAGGACGAAAATCAAAACGATAATAATGACTATGATAAGTCAATTGAATTGGGTAGAAACAAAACAGATATAAAGAGTGATTTACCACAGAGCTCTTCTTCTGATTATGATTCAAATCCAAATATACAAAATGAATTGAATGTTGCCAATAGTGTTGACAGAACGAACAATTCAATAAAAATTGAAGATGTCGAAAAGGAGATTCCAACTATGACCACACCCTCAAATAAGAGAGATGGGGAAGTATTTGTAAGAAATGATATCGCAGAATCTAGTAAAAAGATAAAATTAGATAATACACCTGATCTATACATTAAAAAGGAAAATAATAGTTTAGACACCAATAGTGATAGATCTATTACGAATAACACGAATGATCTCGACCAGCATATTGAAAACCCATTCGAAGTTACTTCCCCTATTCAAGGAAAATTGGTCGAAACGAAAATAAATGAGATAAACACTAATGAGGATTACAAAAATATAGGTGATCTAAAGAAGGAAAATGGAACTCTTGACGATCCATTTGATGAATCTCATAAATTAACACCAATTGCACCTCGATCTGTTTCCAATTATGATATCCCTGAGAATGATATTGAAATAGATTCAATAACTAAGAGAAATGATGAATTGAACGATCAAATCCTTTCTTTAAATCAAAGAATAAATTCAATGCATGCAGTACATGAGAAATTGAAGATAGAATTAAAACAATTGAAATTTACCAATAATATACTCAATGAAGAGAAACAGAAATTACAAGACCAGATTCAGAATTATCATGAAAGGTTACAAAATGAAAATGAAAATGTTAAACGTGACTTAAATAATTTAAAGTCAGAAGTTTCAAGTTTACAATCAAATCAGACATTATTACAAAAGAAATACGATCAAATATGTAATGAAAATATCAAATTACAAAACGCTAAGGATATATTAAGTAATGAAATAAGTACGCTACAAAAGAGTCTCTCTGATAGTGCAGATATTTTGGAAAATTTATCGTCGCACAATAAAGATTTAGAGACTAAATTAAATCAACTTACAAACTCAAAGGCGACCATTGCAAAGGAAAGAAATGAATTAAACAAAGAATTAAGACGTATTATTACTCAACTTGATGGTAAAGATAATGAAATTTCAACTTTGGAAGGAAAAGTCAGAGAATTGATTGAAAATGAAAGAAATCATTCTAAAGATTTAATCGACCAAATTGCAAATTTGAGCAACGAGAAGATGAGTTTAGAAGAAAAAATAAAGAAAGAGGAAAATAGCCATAAAACTGAGATACAATACTTAAAGGATACAATTGACGAGAAAGAACAGCAACTTATAGATATTAATAAACAAATAAATAAGATCAAGGAAGAAAAAACTAAAATGGAAAAAAAATTAAAGGATAAAAACAATGAATTGGATTCCGTGAAGAGGAATGTTGAGGAGACGAATGATAACGCAACCATCAAAGCAGCAGAAGTTAATGAACTTAATAAAGAAATTAAAAAACTTAAAGAAGATAAATTGCAATCTGAAGTAAACGTATCCAAATTAGAAGAGCAAGTACAAGAATTGGAAAATAAATATAAAGAAGAAGTTGAAAGAAAACAGCAATTGCATATAGAACTAGAAAATTTACAAGAAAAAGTTTCTAAAGAAATAACCATTTCTACAAATAATACTAGTACTGTTGATTTAGCTGAATATCAAAAGTTGAAAGAAGAGAATGAGAAGTTAAAAAGAGATCAAGAAAATCATGCATTATTATCATCCTCTTCTACAGCCAATTCTACATTAGAACTGTATAAGAAACAAATCGAAAATCTTAAACACAAATTGGAACAAAGAGATGTTGACACTACAAAAAGATTGAGAAAATTATCAGAAGACTTGTACATTCAATATTCCTCTAAACACGAACAAAAGGTAAAATTGTTAAAAAAGAATTACGAAACCAAATTTAAAGGTGAAATCGAGAGATTAACCCAAGAAAATATTGCATTACAACAAGAAGTAGAACAACTAAACGACAAGTTGTCCATTGGACGCAGGGAAAAACAAGAACTGCTTAAAGCATTGGACAACAAATAATAACAATAATAATAATAAGGAATTTATATTGATAATGAGTTGTGAGTTATCTTCAAGAAAACAAGAACAACTAAAAATCAATAGTTCGGTTCCGTCTCCCAATTTCTTCTTCTTCACCAAATTGGTATCATTTATTGCTCCTATGAATTTACGAACTACTAAATAATGATAATAACCTAATAATAATAAATAAATAATTTTATAAATAAATAAATATTTACTAGAGAATATATTACGCGTTCTTCTTTCTTAAGATATTTTCGATGAATGACTCACCAGCTTTGTAAGATGATCTAACTAATGGACCAGATGCACAATATTTGAAACCCAACTCCAGGGCAACATCCCTCCAATAATCAAATTTATCTGGATGGACATACTCCACGACTTTCATATGTTTCTTTGTGGGTCGCATATACTGTCCGAATGTTACCACATCACAGTCGATGGCCCTTAAATCCTTTAAAGTTTGTAAGACTTGTTCATTAGTTTCACCAAAACCTAACATAAGAGAAGTCTTTGTAATTAATGAGGGTACTGTCTCTTTTGCTCTTTTCAACACTGCTAAGGATTGTCTATATGAAGCCCTTCTATCTCTTACATGTGGAGTTAACTCTTCAACAGTTTCCATATTGTGTGCATAAACATCTAACCCAGATTTCGCCATGACGTCCACCATGTCCATGTCACCTTTAAAATCTCCTGAAAGAACTTCAACAAGTATTTTGCCATTCGACTTTTGTTTAATCTTTTGAACGGTCTCTGCTAAATGGTGAGCACCACTATCAATCAAATCATCTCT
The DNA here is from genome assembly GCA_017347545.2 of Arxiozyma slooffiae. Classification (NCBI taxonomy): domain Eukaryota; kingdom Fungi; phylum Ascomycota; class Saccharomycetes; order Saccharomycetales; family Saccharomycetaceae; genus Arxiozyma; species Arxiozyma slooffiae. The sequence goes on along the minus strand of JAFHAQ020000010.1, from coordinate 103,376 downwards.
ATCTACAGTGGTAAGTACCACATAACCCAACCCCCATCTTGCCACTGCTTCTGCTGTATTTTCTGGTTCCATAGGATCAGGTTTCTTTGGGTTTCTATTTGTCTTTACGGAACAAAATCTACAACCTCTAGTACAAGTATCACCTAGTAACATAATAGTAGCTGTTGCCTTTGATTTATCTTTACCACCCCAACACTCACCTATGTTTGGACATTTAGCTTCTTGACAAACCGTACTCAATTTCAGATCTTTAACGTCGTTGTGTAACCTAGCGAAGTTCTTACCCTTCGGAATAGGGACTTTTAACCACGGTGGTAATTTATCAATTTCATTATTTTGCCTGGCTCTTTCTAAGGGATCAAATGTAAAATTAGTTGCATTACCATTGAGGAAATCTTGAAAACTTGGACCAAGATTCAAAGAATCTCTAAATTGCGTAATTCTTCTTTTGCTTTTGCTTACTTGTTCGACAGATTTATTTGTATTTGAATTGGAAAGATATTTACATGAGATCTTACTCAAAGGGAGTGATGTTGATAAGAAGAAAACTCTGGGATTCCTAAGTAACATGAAGGAAGTTTGATTCGATCCTAATAACATAGCTTTATAATTATTCTTTATATTAAATGACTATATTTATTATTAAACGACGTTCTTTTCCTTCCTTCTTGTCTTTCTTTCTTTCTTCTTTATTTATATATGATTAGTCAATGTTAATAAAAAGATATTCTTCACCAATCAAGGCTAGCTATTATCTATGAGATATGAAATGATATGTGTGACTTTATTATTCTTTAGGTAATTCAAATATCGCAGTAATTACAAGTTTGCGAAAGTTGCAAAGAATTCTCTCCAACTAACTCTCTGTCCTTCTGTTTTTCAAAAAAATAACTGGTAAAACCTTTCAGGTAAACTAATCAACGATTAACCATTGTTTCGAACTGTTCCTTTCTTCTTTAAGCTTCGACTCTACCTCTCTCTTTGCCTGTAGCAAAGATTGTATTAACCGATTCTTTCAATAGAGTTGCTCTCCTTTCTTGTTTGAATCTGAGTGTCTGATTACACCCACACACTCTCAAAAGAACACTGAGGGAAAATTCTATATATAATTATTAAAGATGGCGCAATAGCAGGCTTTATACATTTTTATATACAACTCATTTAGTGTCAAGTACCAAGTGGTTTTGAGAAAGGAACTGACTAGTTGTGTACTATTGAAATATAAATATACTATACAATCGAGCGACATAAAGGTACATTTCTTTTAACTTCCAACGACTTCCACCTTCAAGAATAACAACAACATATCATTTTCTAAGCATAGTAATATATTTTAACGATAATTATTAAAGGAAATCCCACGGAATAATAATAATAAAAAGTTTTACAAAATGTATCCATGTTCAAGAAATTATGATTACAACGGCAGTAGTTTTAATAATTCTAATGGTAGGTATGAGAGACCTAATTACCCACCTCCACAACATCAATATTCAAGACCACCTGTCCCCCCACCAGGATTTATGGATCGTCACGATAACAATGGATATTTTAGACCTCCTTCATATCCACCAGCACAACATCCCAACAACAGTTATCAAAATCATGAAGAAAATAGATATTATCCAGCATCAAATAACCCACCGGTACCCATTTCAAATCCACAATATGGAAATGCACCATCTCATTACTTTCAACCAAGTTATTTACAAGCACCACCACAGGAAGCTCAATCATTTAATATTAATCAAACAAACCAACAATTCACCTACTCTCAATGTACTGGACGTCGTAAAGCATTGATTATCGGTATAAATTATTTGGGTTCAAAGAATGAACTACGTGGATGTATAAATGATGCACACAACATTTTCAATTTTCTAACCACTAGGTATGGTTATTCTCCAGATGATATTGTCATGTTGACTGATGATCAACAAAATATGGTCTCTGTCCCTACTAGAGCTAATATGCTTAGAGCCATGCATTGGTTGGTTAAGGACGCTAAACCTAATGACTCTTTGTTTTTCCACTATTCTGGTCATGGTGGGTTAACAAAAGATCTTGATGGTGATGAAGAGAGCGGATATGATTCTGTTATCTATCCAGTAGATTTCGAAGTTAGTGGACATATTGTCGATGATGAAATGCATGAAATTATGGTTAGACCATTACCACAAGGTGTTAGATTGACTGCACTATTCGATTCATGCCATTCTGGTAGCGTTTTAGATTTGCCATATTGCTATTCTACTAAAGGTGTTATTAAGGAACCTAATATGTGGAAGGATGTTGGATCTGATGGATTACAAGCTGCAATGGCATATGCTACAGGGAATAGAGCAGCGTTGATCAGCTCATTGACAAGTATTGCTGGTGTGGTGAAAAATTCGATAACAAATAACGTGGATAGAGATCGTGTAAGACAATATAAATTCTCTGCAGCAGATGTTGTTATGTTTTCTGGTTCGAAAGATAACCAAACTTCTGCTGATGCTGTTGAAGATGGTAAAAATATTGGTGCTATGTCGTGGGCATTTATCACTGTATTGACTCAACAACCACAACAATCGTATTTATCACTCTTACAAAATATGAGACAAGAACTGGCCGGCAAATACACTCAAAAACCACAGTTATCAGCATCGCATCCTATTGATGTCAATTTGCAATTCATATTTTAGATCAATGATCATTAGTCTCTCTATTACATAACATTTATATTTGTACTTTCCTTCTTTTTTTTTTTTGTCTAAGTACCAATCATATATTATATTGATTCTAAAATTGATAAATATAAAGTACACAGACATATTTTTAGTAAGTCTGAAATATTATCGTCCACATTCAAATGAGCGTAATTATTGAGTACATGACACGTTCTCTTAAAGAAAATACATACATATGTATATATATAGCATCTCATACAAAAGGTTAATTAAATACTAAGAAAAGACATGTAGAAAAGAGAGAGAGAGAGGAAAAAAAAAAACTAACATTTAAAAAAGTATCTATCCTTTATTTATCATCCTTTTCTAATTCTTCTTGTTCTTTTAATCTCTTTTCTTCTAAATCTTTCTTGATTTTTTCTTCTTTAGCTTCATATTCAGCTTTACATTCTTCAATTTCTTTTTCAGCCTCAGCAATATTCTTAGTGGTTTGTTCTTCTTGTCTAGACTTGTAATCTTCTAATTTAGTCTTCAATTCTTCTACAGTCTTTGAGACATCATCGTGTGAAATTGGAACAACAACATCTAATTCAGCCAAAGTGGCAATTAATGTTGGTTCTAAGGAGAACTTACCATCAATCTTGCTGAAAATATTAGATTCACCTTGGTTAGTAGCAGACTTGGATTTGTTCTTCTTCTTATATTTCTTAGACTTGGATGGTGCTGTATTGGTGTAACCATCATCCTTCTTTTCAACCATGACAAGATCACTAGCTTCAACTTTTCTAATATTTGTCTTTGTATCTAAGGACTTATCAATAAATTCACCTAAAATATTCTTCTTTGGTTTTTCAAAAGTTGGATCCAATAAAACCAAACAATTTTCAATTGCTTCAATTTCATAAGTGAAAGCTGGAGTCTTGGCGTGAGTCAATTTTTCTTCTAACTTGCTTAAAACATTTTCCTTCTCTTCCAAAACTTTAGATAATAACTGATCTTGTTCACGCTTTAAACGTTCCTTTTCCAATTTGTTCTTAAAGGCCTTAAATTCATTATCAAAATCGGTTCTAATTTGTCTAATTTGAGAGTAAATTTCATCACGTCTCTTGTACAAAGCAGTACGTTTGTTGAAAAGAGCTTGTCTCTTATCATAAACAACTTGAGAAGATGCTTGCAATTCGTCCAATCTCTTTTGGTTTTGTTCAAATTTATTGGACATTTCTCTAGAGTTCAATGTAGACAATTGTTCCTTCAATTCAGCAATCTTAGCTCTATCAGCATCGATAGATTTTCTAATAGGTTCAACTAAAGTTAAATCCTTCATTAATTTGTTTAAAGATTGCATTTCTTTGACCATCATCTTTTCTTCTACAATGGAAAGATCACCAGAACCAATGATATCTTCAATCTCGGCAATTCTTTGTTTAGCAGCAGGTACGGAATTGTACTGGTTTTTCTTACCTAACCTATCGTTAATTTCATTAGTCTTTCTCTTAATTTGAGAATCCAATTGTTTAATAGTGTCGTGAATATTGTTTCTGCGATTCTTTAAATTAGCTTGAGTTTTAATGATTTCTTTGTTCTCTTCTAATAAAGCCTTTCTTTCATTAGTAGTCTTATCATTGACTTGATATTGATCAATTTGTTTTCTTAATAAAGCGATTTCTTGATCCACTTTCTTCAATTGAACGTTTAGAGTGTCCAATTTCTTGTCTCTGACAGAAACGTCTGGACGCTTAATCTTTTGGAAATTGTTGTTATTAGACTTACCCCTTGGAGTAGAAGACATAATTATTCTTAGCTATGATAGATATGTGCTTTTATTATATAAAAACCAATATGTATATATAAATATATACTCGTTGAAAAGAAACCAACTTCTCTTGTGAATGGTAACCGAGTAACAAATAAGAAGAAAGAATAAACCAATTTGTATAAAGAAGTAGTAGTTAGTAACAAGTTTGCAGGATACAGAAATGACAAGAGAGAATCAACCATATATAGTAATGAAAAGAACAAACAAGGTTGCTTAATTTAGTATAGATTTACGTGGCAAAACTTTTACGTTCGAGAAAAAAAACAAAAAAATTCACAAAAATTCACAAAAATTTTCGAGGTCAATTCCGGGTAGGCAAAACTATATGTGGTAGCGACATTCGCCAACTATAAAGTATTGTAGTAAGAATACTAACAGTCAATGAACGAATCAGTTATCAACTGAGATCCACCAGTTACACCAAAGGGTGTCTGAACTACAAATTTACTCTGTAGTTACAGATTAGCCTTTATACCAATACGTTTATTCCATATTGGTAAGAAAAACTTTGTCATGTTCCAATAAAACTCATGGATCCATTAACAGTAATTTAGATATAGGAATCTTCTTTGTATTCGGTTTAAAATTAACCAGTGATAAAGATATATTGTTCATCTCTATGCGTTTAATCAAATGAAGAAAAAAAAAAAGGAAAGTGTACCACTACAATATTTATTTACAGTAGGTGATAATTATGCACAACTTTTCCTTACTCTTACAATAAAAGTTAATTCCCTTATAGAATGGAGTTCTTGGTGTTCTCACCTAATTACTATGTACCAGTAACTTCCCCCAAATGAATACCAAATAGATACAATTTATTAGAATTTTGTTATCACATATTCTTTTAATTTAAAATGTTCATTTATGATGATGACGAATCGAGTTCACTGTAATATTTATTCACTTTGAAAAAAAACAAAGTTTCTTCCTCGACATTTTTTACAGGTCTTATGTGAATAATTTCCCACGTGGTTCTAATGGTTTTTCGTTTCCATTACAAGAGTATTATGTACTATATTTTAAATCAATTCATATGTATTAATAACTCTGTATTATTTTTTAAAGATAGATTCATTAAAATATAGCAATACCCAATCATTATTTCTATTTTTTTTTTTAGTTCAATAATGTGGATACTGAAACAATGTGTTCCATAAATATACTCTATAAGAGACGAATTACTAACTAAGTGTCTCTTATCAACCACACTCATATATATATATATATTAGCCGGTGGTTCTTATATTTTCAAATAATTCAATGTTGTCTATTGTCCCAAATGAATTTGTTTCTGTTTTGACTTGACAAGAATATATATAAATATATATATACAAATTATGTTTGTCTATTTGAAAATATATCTCTTTCTCATGGTTACAATTTTTTTTTATTTATTTAATTAAATATACCATTGAATTTCTTATGAAAGAATGCTTTCCTTAGTGTAATACTTGATGATTTATAAGAAAATCTCTTAAATAAAGGTGATAACCAAGAGATCAAGTAAACCTTATTTTTTTTTAAGCACCATATAGTCTTTAAAACGAAAACACTTACTTTGTTTTTTTATTTCCACATATTAATAATATATATATATATATCCAAACAATAAATTAAGTTACGTTGTATTATTATACTCTCTTCATCTGATTTAAATCTAATCTTTATTTGGTTTAAAAACAACTTTCCTCTTTTTACTTTGTCTTTTTTCTTTTCTTTTCTTTTTTCACTCGCTCCTCCCACCTTTACAGGTATGAGTCATGCTTTAACTTACTTTACAGATAGTGGTGCAACCCCGCCTAGCAAGAACATGACAAAGAGCTCCTAAAGACAGTTACTTATAAAGTTACTTATATAATCTACTCTAAATACAAACCATTTTTTTAATATATTATGAGCACAATCCAAAAAATAAATAAATAAATAAAGATAAATAGACGACATGTCTCAACAAGCATTCATATCTCGTATAACTAATGAAACTAAAATCCAAATTGCCATATCGTTAAAGGGTGGCCCAATTGAATTACCAAGCTCTATCCTGCCAAGAAACCAAACCTCCGAAGAGAACCTTGCATCACAAAGGACTGAATCACAGGTTATTAATATCCATACAGGTATCGGATTCTTAGATCATATGATTCATGCATTAGCAAAACATTCTGGCTGGTCTCTTATTGTAGAATGTATCGGGGATTTGCATATCGATGACCACCACACTACAGAAGATTGTGGTATTGCATTAGGCACAGCATTCAAGGACGCATTGGGTGCTGTTAGAGGCGTCAAAAGGTTTGGTACTGGGTTTGCTCCATTGGATGAAGCTTTGTCTCGAGCAGTGGTAGATTTATCAAATAGACCATATGCTGTTGTTGATTTAGGGTTGAAGAGGGAAAAGATCGGAGATTTATCATGTGAAATGATCCCTCATTTCTTAGAAAGTTTTGCTGAAGCAGCTAGGATTACTATGCATGTGGACTGTTTACGTGGTTTCAATGATCATCATAGAAGTGAGAGTGCTTTTAAAGCTTTAGCAATAGCATTAAGAGAAGCAATTTCTTCAAATGGTACTAATGACGTTCCTTCTACTAAAGGTGTTCTAATGTAAAGTATTCAATATAGATCTGAAAGAAAATTAGTATGATACTGATATCATATTATTACCATTTGTATTTATATAATTTATGCTAAGTAACAGATTCCCTATTTATTTCTTTTTTTTTGCGTAAGTAAGAATATAAATTTAAATATAAAGATAGAAGAAGAAAGTTGAAGATATATATATATATGTATTCCACAGGGTAGTTTGCGTTTCAGTTCCGTCTGATAAAAAGAAGTCTGTTACTGAATAAAGAAACTAAAATCTTGTACTTATATTTAGTTCACAAATTTTTTTTTCTCCAAAGATTACATAATAGTTCTAAGGTTTATGTAGTGTTTTTTTTTTTACCCCGGATTTCATTGTTTGAGATATTACTATTTCCTGGTATAATTAAATCTACTTAGGTTTACAATTGTATTATATATCTATAACTTTGTTTAGTTATATCACCAATCTTCTGCATATTATTAAAGGAGGGGGAAATTCTTAAACTGAAATAAAAAAAGAAAAAAAAAAAACAAGTAATCCTATTAATCCATACATCATTTTGACTTGGCTAGTGTTTCCGTTTCATATTTTTATCTTTTTTTGAAGATTGCAAGGATTTCAAGTTCTTGATGGAACATTCTTCAAGATTGTCATTATTCCTTCAAGTTGTTGATAAATTTTTTCGAGAAATCTTATATATTTGTACATTGAAGGTAATTTTAATATTAGTAATTCCTTCAATAATGGTTCTAACAAATACAATAATAACAGGAATAATAATGATAAAAATGGGGGTCCAAAACCTGCTTTTAACAGAGCCGTCTGGATTGATGAGAAGTATGTCCCTGGTGGACGTAACTCGAGGGTGGAATTGGATTTATTTGGTACTGCAAATGATCCAAAATTCCAATCCTCTGATATTAATTTCGATAACTATGATGATATTTCAGTCAACCCTTTCTGTAAAGAGGTTCTGGAACAAATCACTGAATTTACTTCTCTGCTTTTAGATGAATTATTAATGGGAAAAATTAAGTTAACAAGATTTATTAAACCTACTCCAGTTCAAAGATACCCTATGCCAATTATATCTGCAGGTAGAGTTTTAAATGGCTTGTGCTCAGACTGGTTCTGGTAAGACTGGTTGTTTTCCTCTTCGCAATCCCATTAGAGTCCTTTAAAAATGGTCTGAATAAAGCTCATCACAACGAATCCTATTACCAAAAGAAGACATACCCAACTGCTGTAATCCTAGCTCCAAAAAGAGAACTGGCTACCCAAATCTTTGGTGAAACTAAAAAATTCTGTTACAGATCTTGGGTCAAGCCATGTGTCGTTTATCGTGGTACTTCAATTGGCAACCAAATGAGGGAAATGGACCGTGGTTGTGATCTTTTGGTAGCTACATAAGGTAGATTAAGTGATTTTATTGACTCTGGTAAGACTTCTTTATCGAATATTAAATCTTTAGTTCTTGCTGAAGTTGATAAAATATTGGATATGGGTATCGAAAACCAAATCAAAGGAATTGTGGAAAGTTCTGATATACCTCCTGTTGGTCAAAGACAAATTCTTATGTTCTCTGCTATTTCCCAGCAAATGTACAACACTTAGCCCGTGATTTCTTAGGTGACTACATCTTCTTATCTGTTGGTAAAATGGGGTCCACTTCAGAAAACATTACCCAAAATGTTATTGGTGTTGAAAATGAGGACAAGAAATCTGATTCGTAAGACTTATTGGCCGTAAATGAAGAAAGTTTGACTCTGATCTTCGTCGAAAATTAAGAGATTTACTGATCAATTAACCGATTGCTTGATTATACACAACTTCAGAGTTACAGCTATTCATTGTGTCCATTCTCAAAGTGAAAGAGAACGGGCTTTAGCCGCCTTCAAATCTGGTCGTGCCAATTTATTAGTCACCACCACTGTTGCTGCTAGAGGTTTAGATATCCCAAATGTCATTCGCATCATTAACTTTGATTTACCGACTGATATTGATGATTATATTCAGAGAATTTGTAAAACTGGTTGTGTTAGTAACATCGGTCTGGCTACTGTTTTCTTTGATAAGGATAACACCAATGTTGTCAAAGAATTAATTGAACTTTTTACAGAAACCAACCAAGAAGTTCCAAATTTCTCAAGAACCGCTGCCACTTTTTCTAGAAGTGGTTATAATTTATTATCCAGATCTTGTTTCAGTCGTAACGATAGTAACAGAGATTTCAGGAACTTTGGTAACTCCTGGAAAAACAGCCTTGATAATTCTTCAAGAGGTAGTAATAGTTGGAACGACAATTTTAGAAACAACTCTTTCAGAAGTGGTAACGTTGACTGAGGGTAACATCACCAGCAATACTAGTAATTCATGGTGGTAAATAACTAAAAACTTTGACTTATTTTGGCTTCTTTTATTGACTATTTGTTTCTTGAATATTTTCTGATTTTATTTATTTTTTTTTTTATGATATTCACTCTCACAGTTAATAATTACCTGTTTGCCATGTCCGTATGTGAATATATTACTATGCAAGAAGCTTCATCACAGTTTTTTTTTCTCTTATTTTCGTTTTGAAAGTTGTTTTCGAATTTTGTATTTTACTAATATCACAACCACCTCTTATTTTAAGAGTAAATATTCTATTTGTGTCTTAACAACGATGTTTTTTTTTTATGTTTTTATATTCCTTTTTATCTTTTAAACATTTAGGCATACTTTTTTAATTTCCTTATTTGTGTAGTAGCATATGGCTTCCCCCCCCCAATATTCCCCCAAGTCATAATACTTACGAACATTGAAGAGACTAATCATTGTTGTATAATTGTTTTCACATATATACCATGTTAATTGGATTTCAAAATGAAATTTTATTCTTACTATTACTATATTATTTATTTTATATATACAGGAATTGGTGGAAAGAGACTAATTATATATATACTTCGATCATTGTTTATTCGTATTTATGAATGAATTAGTGAAAAAAACAGTATTCTAATCTTCTGGTACCATCCAGTCACTACCATTTGTAATACCAATATAAGTTGGGCGGAGTAGGATGCAACTTCGATACAATTATTATAGGGTCTTCCTTAATATTACGTTGATTCAATAAGTCATGAGAAGTACGATCAATATACATTTGTCTCATTTTTTGCAGTGGCTCTTCCTCATCGAAAGGCATTGGATAAGTGGATGATATTAGGGGTCTATTTAAGGTATTTAAATGATTCGGTGATTTTTTCTGGTTTAAAGATTCGGAATATACTTCAAGAGTCTTTTCTAAAGGTTCTCTAATACAAACGTCAATACCTTTTGGAACCCATATTTCATATAATCCTTCGTATTTATATTTACCTGTGGGGCGTAGTAAAATGTAACCAAGATCCTTAATTACAACTTCGATACTACCTTGAAAAGGTGGTATAATATGCCTGATAAATGCGTCTTTATTACAAAGTGTGGGTAATATCCCACAATATCTTGATAAAGGATGTGGTGAACTTAATTCATTAGATACACATGCTTGAAATACTTCCAAAGCCTTGTCAATATCTTTGAATATCTTTGGTTCACCAGGGATATACTTTGTTATTTTATTAATAGTGTTAGGTGGTGCTTTTAAATAAAAAATACCACCAACAGTATATACAGACCCATTTTCCGTTCCATTAAAATTAGAATAGGGTTTGTCTTTAACTCTTTTATATTTATGTAATTCTGTCTTCCTAATTCGTTGTAGCCAAGATTTTTTTATCAATTCCTCTAAATTTGGATCACATTTATCAGTGTTGGCATTATCAATACCCAATATGTTTGAATAACCAGGCATATCGTATATAATTTTGTTGTTAATTTGATAAGGCTGTATTGATTGAGTCATATTAGGTACATAAGAAACACCAGCTTTTTGTGAGCAAAGAAATGAATCAATATTATGATCAGTAAGGGTATCGACATCTTTAGGCTTTACCAATTTCCCCTTATGATCATAATGCATTTTAAAACCAAAATAATTTTTCAAAAGAGAATTAATTAGAGTAGATTTCCCAACGTTGGCATTACCAACCAAATATGACTCTTTACTTAACATTGATAATAAGTTTGAAATGTGCCATCTTTTTATGGTAGAAATTGGTATTATAGGGATTGAGTTTTTGATGTTTAATTTTTTTTTGAAAAAATCTTGAAAAAAACGTGGTAATACTGTAGAGAGTAAAAATTTTTTAGACATTATTTGATCACTCTTTGTTAAAACTAACATCGGTTTATAATTTTTATTAAGTAATAAGTTCTTATCTATATGAAATGGAAATTCGTTTAATGGAGACATTAACACAATCCTACTCTGTTTCGGTATATGTTTCATTATCCTTGCAAGAGGAATACTTTTAAAATCTTTTATATCATATTTATTTTGATATAGAAGATCACTACAACGTTTGCAAATCAATGGGGTATGTGAAGACTCGTGATTGTTGGCCACTGCAGCCATAGAATTATCGATTGTTTCGATTTCTGGATTCTGAGTTTCATGAAAATTCTGTATATTTTGACTGAATAATAAATATTTTATATCTTCAATTGAATTATGTTTCTCTTTATTCTTTGGAATAATATAATATCCTTTCTCATTAGAATTCGTATTCTGCAATTCTACACCACATGAATTACAATTGATATATCTACTACTAGATATGCTCCAATATGCTAATCTCTGGTTTTGAACTCTTCCCAGTCTTAACAAAGAATACATTGGTAAAAAATAATAAACGAAACGATAGGAATGGAATATTGAAAATGAAAAAGCAAATGAACGTACTTATAATTTCTCCTACATACAGATACTTCTACCTTATGAATGTCTTACTGACTGGTAATATCACTTTCTCAATCATATTTCTGCAATGATCCCTTGGGCGGCTGTCTTTGGTGTTTTTCTTACTTAAATTGCCTCCTCTGTTTATATATTTATATCTTTTTTAGTTGACCGTCCGTTCTTTCAGTTTTCCTTCTGTTCATCGCTTGGAACGACAACCTGAATTTTCTGCCTTTTTCAATATGACAAGAATCCCTTTGGTAAATTTTGAAAAAAGACGAAAAAAAAAAATTTTGCGATGAGGTTCAAATAATTTTAAACTGGTAAAAAGCCACTTGTAAGAAATTAAGAGTATTTACATCAAATTTTTGCCTTAGTTTTGACGAACTGGTAGTCATAATAACAATAAAATAAGAGTGCCTATCTATTTTGAAGATTGATAAAAGATGGGGAAAGTATCTAAAGCTACCAAAAAGTTTCAATCGAAGCATTTGAAACGTACATTGGAACATAGAAAAGAACAAAAGAAACAAAAGAAGAGAATTCAAGGTCGTCGTGGTAACAAAACAGAAGGAGAGAAAAGAGATGCTGCTTTGACAAGAGAAGAACAACATTTAAAAAAATCGGCTAAAGAAGAAGTTTTTAAAGATCTTTCTGTCGAAGAATTTTTTGATAAAGGAATTGAATTACCAAAGGAAAATAAAAAAATAAAAACAAATCAAAAGAAGAAATCTGATTCTGAAAGTAATTCAGATTCAGATTCCGAATCTTCTTCTGATGATGATCAAGATATGGCTTCTAATATTGCTGCTTTATCAAAAGAAGATCCTGAGTTTTATAAGTATCTACAAGAAAATGATAAAGATTTGCTAGATTTGGCTGCAAGTAACCCATTGGATGCTATTGAAGATGACTCGGGTGATGAAAATGACGGAGATAATACTGATAAAGAAATCTCTACAGAAAAAGTTGATTTAACTGTAAAGTTGGTTAGAGAATGGAAACAACAATTGCGTGATGAACCTACTTTAAAACTGTTAAGAAATGTCACTAGTGCTTTCAAAGTTGCAGTCAATATTAACAATTTGGATACCATTGAAGAATATAAATATGTTATTACTGAAGAAAAGGCATTCCATGAGTTAATGTTTGTTGTATTAAAGGATTTACCACAAGCTGTTCATAAGATGGTTCCATATAAAGAAAACAAAGGAGCTAGAACTTTACCATCCGGTACAAATGTTTCTAAGATTTCCTCTATTATCAAGTCACATGCACCCTCTCTGTTAACTTTACTAAATGACGTTAATAACACGGAAACAGCTGCAATGGTGTTTCACTCTGTAGACCAATTAATGCCATACTTATTATCCTATAGGAGGATTTTAAAAGAAATTATAAAATCAGTTGTTGAAATTTGGGCTACAACAAGAGAAATCCAAACTCAGATTGCTAGTTTTGCATTTTTGTACAATGCTGCCAAAGAATTTAAAAAGTCGTTATTGGAACTAATTTTAAAGGCCACTTATTCTACCTTCATTAAGAATTGTCGTAAAACCAATATTCGTACTATGCCATTAATTAACTTTCAAAAAAATTCTGCATCAGAATTATTTGGCATTGATGAAACCTTAAGTTATCAAATAGGTTTTGAAAATATTAGACAATTAGCAATCCATTTAAGAAATACTTTAACTGCCACATCTAAGAAGTCTAGTAAGATCGATTCTGCAAATGCATACAAAATTGTCTACAATTGGCAATTTTGTCATTCTTTGGATTTCTGGTCCCGTGTTTTATCCTTCTCTTGTAACCCAGAAAAGGAGCAAGGTCATGAATCTCCTTTAAGACAGTTGATATACCCATTAGTTCAAGTCACCATCGGTACTGCTAGATTAATTCCAACTCCACAATTTTTTCCATTAAGATTTTATCTAATAAGATCCTTAATCAGATTATCCCAAAATACCGGTGTCTTTATTCCAATTTTCCCAATCATTTCAGAGATTTTAGCAGCTACCGCATTTACTAGACATGCTAAAAAGGGTAATAATTTAGAAGCGTTTGATTTCGATCATAACATTAAATGTACTCAAGCCTATTTAGGAACTAAAGTCTATCAAGAAGGTTTAGCTGAACAATTAATTGATCTTTTAGCCGAATATTTTGTTCTATATTCAAAGAGTGTTTCATTCCCTGAACTTGTATCTCCTGTGGTTATATCTTTACGTCGTTATATTAAAACTTCCCATAATATTAAATTGAATAAACAATTATCTAATATTGTCGAAAAGTTGAATCAAAACGCCAAATATATCGAAGAAAAGAGATCAGATGTTGATTTTAGTCCAAGTAATAAGACGGAAGTTAATAAATTCTTGAATGATATTCCATGGGAAAAGACTCCTTTAGGTGCCTATGTTGTTGTACAACGTGAAGTTAAAGAAGAAAAGGCCAAATTGATGAGAGAAAGTTTAGAGGAAAATGATAGAGAAAAAGAAGAAGCTGAAACAGCTAAATTAGTTGATGAAGATGAAGATATTGAAATGTCTGACGATTAGGTAGTACTACTCAGTATTATGTAAAGGAACAAAAGATTCTACTTGAAATACTAGGTTTATATAATTATGTATATGTAAAGTTTGTATCATAGTTTCAGAAGCGTATTATTTTATTATATCTGTCTATATGTTATGTTATCTATATATATATATATATATTAGTATTACCCAAAAGTGATCAATATCTAATCTATTAATTTAATGTATACATTATTCATTATTTTACATGAGTAGTTTGAACCTACATAATTTCCATGAAAAAAGTATACTTATTAAATTTTATACTGCTCATTTTTAATGCTTTTTTAAATTACTTTGATTTCTTATTATTTTAATGAGTCTTATTATCAAAAAATTTCAAAGACCATATAACTATTCCTCGAAAATATTTTCTAATCTTAATCTTGGAGCAATATTCATAGATAATAACTCCTGGAACAGTAATTTGGCAGCATATGGAATGGTCATCTTCATGACGTTTTCTGAACTTTTACAAGTAGTACACCAACCACTATAACCCATCAAACCACATTTATTACAGACATCAACTTCAAATGCATCAGAACTTATCATCAATCTTTCTAATAATAACTGCGAGGCACCATAAGCAATAACACAATCTCTTTCCATTTCACCCAATCTTAAACCACCATCTCTCGATCTACCTTCTGTAGGTTGACGAGTTAACACTGCTCTTGGACCTCTTGCTCTAGCATGCATCTTATCTAAGACCATATGCTTCAGTTTTTGATAATAAATAGGACCAAAAAAGATATATGCTTGTAAACACTCACCAGTAATACCAGAATATAACATATCTTTACCAGAGTAGTTAAACCCTTGTTCAATAAGAATCTTAGACATATCTGCGAGCTTAGAACCCCCAAAACATGTACCATATTCTAATGTACCATTCAAAACACCGGCTTTACCAGATACCAATTCAATCATCTTCCCAACGGTCATACGAGATGGAAAACCGTGTGGGTTCATAATAATATCTGGACATATACCTTGATCATTGAAAGGCATATCTTCTTGTTTTACAATAATACCACAGACACCCTTTTGACCATGCCTTGATGAGAATTTATCACCTAATTCCGGTCTTCTATTTTGTCTTAACAACACCTTAATTAAAGCTTGATCATTGTCTGAAACTGACATCATAACTTTATCAATATGTGATGATTCCGGTGCTCTATAGATAATTGGAGTTTCTCTGTATTGAGTATCTGAGGAACCAGAGAATGGTTCTGAAGAATTTGTTGGAACAGACTTGTTAATATAAATTTGGCCGCTCTCAATCTTCATACCTACTTCACCTAACCCATCAGGACCTAGGGCTTGATGCTGCCATATTGGTTTCCCATTTTCATCAACTCTCATCCCACCAATGATATCTTGTGTATGATTTGGGTATCTTTTCAACACAGTGGTTGTCTTTCTACGAGTTTCACAACGACCAAAACCTCTATCGATTGAGGCTTTGTTTAAAACCAATGCATCTTCAATATCATAACCAGAATATGACATAACAGCAACTGTTGCATTTTGACCAGCAGGTAACTTGTCGTAGTTGATTAATTCGATAGTTTTCGTTTTCACCATTGGTTGTTGTGGATAGATCATTAAGTATAATAACGTATCAATTCTCTGAAATTGATTATATGCAATGGCACCAATAGCTTGTTTACCCATCGCACATTGATAAGTGTTACGTGGAGATTGGTTATGATGTGGATAAGGAATCAAACCTGCAACGGCACCCAATATGGTAAATGGTTCAATTTCTAAATGTGTGATAGCTGGCTGTATGTCCTTTTCATATAGAGCAATAAAGGAATCGTTTTCTTCATTAACATCAAGATATTCAACGCAACCTAATCTTAAGAAATCGTCAAAATTCAACTCACCATTCTTTAACTTTCTTAAGTGATCCGCTGTTACTTGAGATTTACCATTAGTCACAATGATTAAAGGTCTACAAATTCTACCACCATCTGTAGCAATATGGACAGCTCTTTGATCAGTATTAGTATAAACCGAGATAAACGCAGAAATTTTACCAGTTCTTCTTAAGTTTCTAAATTGATGAACAAATTTTGTGGGGAATCGAGTAGTTCCAATTAATGTACCGTTCAAATAAACACCATAATTTAAGTGTAAAGAGGCGCTATCTATTAAAGTGATATCTTCCACACCTAAAACATAACAAAGTTTTTTGATTGGTTCTTCTTCATCATCAGTTGTAATGTGTGTCATTAACGCCAAATTTTTAACTAAACCACAAGCTTCACCTTCTGGTGTATCCGAAGTACAAAGCATACCAAATTGAGATGGTTGTAAAGCTCTTGGACCAGAGACTTTTCTGGATTTTTCGAATTGAGAAGAGATTCTTGTCATCATACCCAGAGCTGAAATGTAAGATAATCTGGATAAAACATGAGTGACACCTGCTCTTTCCATCTTGAATCTTTTTAAGGACCAATTACCTGTAGAGATAGCTCTATTAAGCCCACTCGTAATGTTATTAGAATGGACATTGATAGATAATAAAGCATCATATTCCATAGCTCTATTTGGTTTTTTCAATACTTTATCAATACTTGCCTTAAAATCTGAGTTAAATTTCTTAAATAAATCTTCAAATAATAATGAGATCAATTGACCGGCCAGTTCTAAACGCTTATTACCGACATAATCTCTATCATCAACCATTTTAGGGTTGTGAATAGCCATAACGACTCTACGCGTCATCATTGCCATATATAACGCTTTTTCTCTAAAATCTAATGCTTCCACGGTTAAATGTGCTACAACAGTAGTAGCGATAGCTTCTATACCTTCTTGTAAAATGGTCAATTTTTGTCTTCTAATAGTTTTCACTTTAGTGCCAATATATTCTAAGGCTTGTTGTTGAGTGTAAATGTTATATTTAGAAGCCTCTTCAAAATTGATGGCAAATATATCTTGATAACTACTATCATTACCACAGACCAATTGCATAATTTCCAAATCAGAGACAACACCACATGCTTTCAAAACAATAACAATGGGGATCTCTTCAGAGATGGAATTATGTTTCAAATAAATTTTACCATTCTTCGTCACTACATAAGTCTTTGATTTTCTTTCATGTGTAGAAGAAGTGACAGATGCTTGGACAATTCCCTTTTTCTCATCAGCTTCCACAATGATACGATTCTTTGATAATTGTTCTTGAACCAAGATGACTTTTTCAGTACCATTAACGATGAAGTAACCACCAGGATCCAATGGACATTCATTTAGTTTTGCCATAGTTTTTTCGTCGGCACCATTCAAGATACATTTATTTGATCTTAACATGATTGGCATTCTGCCGATCTCCACATCTTTATGCATGACAATGTTTCTACCTCTTGTGTATTCGATATCGACGTAGATAGGAGCCGAGTAAGTCATATCTCTTAATCTACATTCGTGAGGAGGAGTCAAATAGTCTCTAGTGGAAGAAGTAGATTTCTTGCCTACTCTAATATCGACATATTTCAAATAGAATTCAGGATCTACATCAGATAGGATCAGTTCGTTGGCTTTGACGATTTTCTTAAGGTCTACGTCTACGAAGTAGTTGAATGAATCTAAATGTTGTTTGACTAAACCTTTAACTTTTAGAAACGCAGGTAACAAATTCCATTTATCTTCAGCTGTGTTGATTTCGTCGGTCAATTTCTTACCTTTATAGACGGGTTTCAATAATTCATCAAAAGTTTCATCCTTTTCCATACCTGAATGAGAATGAGTTCTCTTTCTTTTATTTGAAACCACCATCTCTTTAGGTTTTTATAAAAAAAAAAATTCTAGTGATTTCACCTAAAACAACAGGAAAAGAGTAGTAAGATAGAGAGATCAATAGGTTTTACCTCCCTACTTTCCTGAAATATAATAGATTAGTTAGTTGATTCGAGAATATAGTTTTATTAAAATATACTATATGAAAAATACGATTATTCTTTTAAGATATCAAGTATTTGAAATAAGGATTTGTAACTATATAAAAAATGTATCGAATCTTTAAAGGAAATCGCTTACTCATCACTTTTGTTTGTGGTTAGAAAATTTTTCAAAATATTAGAATCTTACAAAAAAATAAAAAAGGAAAAGGACATAAAAAAAAAGAAAAAGAAAAGATTATTTTAGATCCGAATGATCTTTAGATACATGTATTTTCACAGATACGTAGAAATAATAGAGAAACAAATATAAAGAAGAGGAGGTACATGGAACTGAAGGTTCACTATATCAAATTTAGTAAGATTATTAAATTATTAGTCTAATACAGATGTTTGAGTTATAATAAATCAGATAATTATCTTTCCCTTTACAAATAATGGAATTTTTAATGCAGAATTTATAAAATTTGTTCATATTAATAATACGTGTTATTATATGGCTATATAAGCTCTATTTCCCAATACAATAAGCAATTTTTGGAACTGTTTTGGTGTGAAAATGATTAAAGTAAGGCTTTCTTTGAATTCTGAGAAAGACTTAAAATTGAAATATTAGGATATTTGCTGGGGTGACATTTTGAATTCCAATTTAAAATTAAATATTCAAATTATTTGACCGATGCAATAACTTATATGAGATAGACTGAATCGCACTACGTCAATTTCCTGTAACAATATTGGATCACTTAAATAAGATCATTGAAGAACATATTAAAAATCAATTACAACAAACATAATGGTGTGATTGATGTATTATCAATATTGATGAAAATTCAAATATCTATAAAATAAGTACTTTTTTAAACAATAGAGATATCGGTTTTCTTTCACAGTTGACATCTTATAAAACATCACATTCGATATTTAATACTCCATCTCTTACTATGATCAATACTTGCTTAAAAAAAGAATTGGCAATGTCCATTATAGTCCATTGTTCAACTGGTTATAGTTTTACTGCTGAATACATTGTATTAGATTATACTTTACATTTGTTTCAAAACGAAATTAAAGACAAAAATAAGAATAATATATTGAAAATAGAAGATAATATAATATCTATTATTAACAATGGTATGGACTTTAATCCAATATACAACATGTTACGATGAAATAACTCGATATGTTTTATTATATTAATTATGTAATAATATCATTATTTGTGAGAATATATTTAATTATATATATATAGTAACCTCTGGAATTAGTATCAACAATTTCTAAAATTACAGCCCGAATCGAGGTATTCCCTTTCTTTACTTTAATATTTAATGTTTCTTGATACACCTTTATAGCTCTTTCTAAATATTAAAATAGAATCTATTTTTTCCAAGGCTAATTCTAATAGTTCCTTTCTCTTTTGCAACTCTATGTGTCTTGATATTTTGGGATCCTCCTTAGCAAACAACTCAATTTGTTCATCACTCAACTGACTTAATCGCCTATCCAATTCAATTGGGAAATTATAGAAGAAATCACTTAATAATTCCACATTTAAAAACAATACTGCTGTTGATGTTAATTTTTCATTAACTGCATTAAGAAATATTTCTGGACATCTATCCTTCTCACTTCTTGAACGACATTTATTTTTTAACATGCCCAATCTAAACTGAAGTACCTTAGATCTCTTATCTAAGAATAAAGCTTCTTTACCACGTTCTAGTAACATTTTAGACATACCCAAAGTTTCCGGTCTTGACGAATCCTCCTCCAAATATGACATTACTCTTTTTAGTTTCTTACTTCCAACATGGTTTTTGATAAGGTTGTAACGTTCATTGCACTGTCTCAACTCTTCCTTTATTAGTCGGATAGAATGATCCTTAGCCATACTCCAATCACGATCCTCTAAATCGATCTCATACTTATATGGTTTGATACAATTTTCAACTTGATCTGAAGTAGAGTAAAACTTCGAGTTCAACACATCAACTGCAGTATGATTGACTAAATCTTTAATCAAATCATGATTCTTTAGTTGAGTTTTATTTAGTATATTATCCAATTCTTGTAAGATCGCATTAGTAACTAGATTAGTTGAAAGTCTACCGATACCGATTTTGGTAAGACTCGAAGACGCCAGTTCCAATTTTCTATGCCAATATACCATTTCATCATTACTCTTTATTTTTGAAGAAAGTTCATAGAGGTTATCATCTTTCCAATACCTATTTGCTAATAAATCTAATACTTTTTGATCCAACTCTGCCTTCAATATGGACTTTAACTCATATCTATTAAATTTCTCTTGGAACTCCTTTATAGTTAATTTTAATATATCAATATTATTTAAAAGATACGACTTTGGTGTTAGTTGCCTATCATTAAATTCAACCTTAAATAGATATGATGCATCATCTAATTCTTGTTGAATAATATTAGATGTAGGTTCTAATGCATTGGACATTGAAATTTCTAAAATTTTAATCAATTTTTGTCTCAAGGTCTTGGTTGATACTTCACAATTCTCGAAATATTTTTTGTTTTCTTTAAAATACATTTTTTCAAACCGACGGGATTCCATTTGTTGTAGACCAATCTGATTAGTTTTAGGGTTCATTTGTTTTTTATTGGTAGATTTTTTACCAAATAATCCACCTAAGGACGAAGATGAATCAGAATCTATAGTTTCACTAAATAGCCCATGATGTGGTTTACTTGGAAATTTAGTAATAACACCAACATAACCCATCTTTAGTGGATATTTTTTATTATTTAAAATTTCCTTTGCCATTTCAGGTGCAATTAGGTCTAATTTGGTAACTACACCAATGGTTCTTAAACCGTTAGGATCTACTGCCTTTGAGGCTCGTAATGCAGAGCTATTGGCTAAATCGACATCTGCTGAAGAAATTGCTAATATAATGTTAGGTTCTTCTAAATATTTCTCACATAATTGACGAATTTTGCTTTTTAATTCTGTAGGTTGATCCGCAGCCTCTACTTGAATGTAACCAGGTAAATCGACTAAAGAAAGATCTGGTACATTGGACGATTTAATGGTTAGTTGGATTGGTTCTTCTGAGACAGCCTGTGACGATGGAACAGACATATTTAGCTCCGTTAAGATACGTTTAACTTCTTTAAAATCTTTTAAGTTGTATAATCTTTGTACTGGAAAATCTGCAGTGATTTCTGGTGAATTAGGGGTATTTACTAATGTCAATTCAATAGGTCTACGTGTAACCATATTAGAACCTTTAGGTAAAAAGTCTTTACCAACAATAGCCTCCAAGACGGAGGATTTACCAGAGGACTGAGAACCAATAACAACGATTGAAGGTAATGTCAGATGTGATGACGTCGAGTCTATTTTACTTAGTATTGATCTAATTTCAATCATCTGTTTAGTTAGGTTCAACATTTCATCTTGCGTTGTATCTGTTAAATCATCTTCATCGTCGTCGTCATCCCTATTTGTTTCATCAAGAATCTCTCTTTCTCGTTGCTGAGCTTCGAGTTCATTTTTTTCATCATCGGTTAATGCAGCTAACAATGTTGCAGAAGACATTCCATCATCGCTATTACTACCATCGCCATTTGGTCCAGAACCTTCTTCATAAGATTCTCCTTTAGAAAATACAGATTGAAATCTATCCTTTATTGACTCAGAAAAATCTTTAAATTGAGATAATTTATCCATTGTATAATTTGAAGTCTCTTCAACTTTATACGCGATATATGATCCTGCTGCAGCCATTCCACCACCCACATATACTGGGACCCTAGCTATCTTACTAAGAATTTTGGGGAAAATAGACATAAACCTTTTGGTTGTAATAACTTGAAGATTCTTACTGTATAAATTTTTCACATTCCTTGAGGTAAGGTGGAAATATTGGATCATCTGTAAAGATTGTAATGGAATTACGAAAGAATGATATTTAGATGTTTTTGTCCTTAATAACACATTCTTAGAGGCTATGGTAAGTGGTGATGAACCACCTATTACTGACCTCATCGTGATCAAGCCTCTAAGTTGTATTATTATGTTTAACTTCGTGAGAGAACTGGATATTACCATATCGCTAATAATATAGTAATCTTGTAAATATGTCTTGTTGATGATATATATTTATGTCTTTGTTCTTTCCCTTCAGCTCTTTCTTAGTGGAACCTTCCTTTGTTTCCCTCCATTTCTTTTTAAATGGTTATACTTGGTGTTCTCATAGTTTATTTCAAAAGCTCTGTTAGTTTTATGTTTCTTCTGCGTAAATGTATACAAATTCATAAATGGGGAAAAAACAAACGCATTCCTAAACAATCACTTTTATCCGTTTTGGGAAATTTTACCTATCTTAACATAGTTATATACATCTTTTGAATAATTACTGTTTATGGTATCTAAATCTCCAGATATTTTTGAAGATAGAAACCATATTAATAAACAACTTTAAAGAGTAAACCTTAATATTAATTTGGTGTCAAATAACATAATTTTTGAATTACAATTTTTCTTGAAGGTAGAAAAGAACCTAATGTTGTCTTTGGTGAAAAAACAGCATACAATAGGAGTAAGTTCTTTTTTTAGATCGTTTTCTTACAAACTTTTGTATCTTAAAGAAATATAAAGAAAGAACACAGTTAAAACACTTTTAAATCTAGGAATAGCAGTAGGAAAAAAATAACATTTTTTAAAATAACAAAGAGAATAATATTTGTTTTAAAGAGTGTGTGTTATTAACAAAAATAATAGTTTTTTTTTTTTTTTTTTTTTTTTTTTCATATATTATCTACTTAGTAAAAAGAAAGGAAGTCTTATTGAAGTTATTATTTCAAAATAGTATGTTAAAGAGCTAATGTAAAATTATAAACTTGACGTGTTACAATTTTTTATATAGATATTGCTGGAACGATCTCATACTGCTCATTTATAGAAAGCTTTTTCTTTTGACTCCTTGGTAATGAAAATAAAATATAACTACGGAGTAGATATGTCATTTGACATAGAAAACACTTTAAATAATAAGCTAACAAAAGTTGGAGTAAATATTAATCTAGAAAATAAAAGAAACCAGATGTACCAAAAAGTATTAATTTGAATAATATGAACCAAGGAGAATCAATAATAAATATTGTATAATAATATTATTATTAAAGATAGTATAATAAAAAATTGTCCAACATCACTAAGAAGTTTAATAATCTTTCTATAAATGAGCATGGCACTCACGCAGGCTCTAGTCCACTTCTCAAAGGGACCAAGAATGGGTCATCCATTCCGGACCCCAATACTCCAGTTGCACATGTATCGTCAGATTCTCCTAATGATACAATCGCTGGTACTAAAAATTCCCATGACGGTCATCAAAATGCTACCGATCATCAAAATTTTGTAAATGGATCCATCCCTATGTTGAATAGCAGTGGTCCCCATTCTTACCCAGCTCCTTTTCCAATCCCACCAGGTCAACCAACTTTTTCTTATGGTTATCCTTATTTCTATCCCTATATGGATCCTCGACTACAACCATCATATACACCTCAATATCCTAATCCCACCTATCTTCCCCCTCCTTTATCTACTTCTACATCTACCACCGAACCTAACATCTCATCTACTTCCAATATAGCTAATACTTCTACTTCATTCATTAACCATAAATTACACATCATCACCAAACCCACTGAATTCAATCATTGGATCAGTACCTTTAGTGAATACCTACGTGAAAATGATATGGGTTATTGCATACCTCTATCAGAGACAAACATTGGAACTTTATCTCCAAAGGACAAAGATTTTTTAATTACTATTTTCAATACCTTCGTCCAATCCTCCGCGTATCCTACTTGGTTTACGGAATATATCCGTCAACCATATCTCACCCTGGACAAATCCATACAATTAGCTTTATTGCGATATGGTAAGACTAAGAAGATTGATCACTACCTACAAGAACTCATTAATATCAAATTCACTAAAACAACTGACATCGCTACTTTTGGGTTTCACATTGAATTTTTACAGGAGCAATGTAGTAAACTTGGCATCCAAGTTCCTGAGTCAGTAATCATCAACCCCATTCTTGATCATCTTCCCGAAGGTTACGAATACATTCGTGTCGATTATTATCGTCACGATCAAAAGCATGAATTACATGATATCTTAAAATCTATTGCTGCCCATAACAACCACTATCGTCCTTCCAAATACACTACCTCTTCTTCGCCACATTCTCCTATTTGTTAATTGTGTTCCAAAAAAGGTCATACTGCCAAAAATTGTTCTGGTACGTCACCTTCAAATGGAAAAAAATCCTTCAAATTCAAATGCTCTCCCAAATCTAATGGTAATAAAAAGAAGAGCACAATTATTAAAAAGGTGACAATTGACAATTTATTTGAAGAGTCAGCATCCCTTAGGCCTCATTCACCATCACCATTAAACAAATATCATACTACTTCTTCTCCGAGATCCAAAAATCTACATCAATATTTCATCATCGATACAGGTGCTGAAATTTCCGTCGTTAATAACACTAAATATCTTCACACACCCGTTCCTGCTACTCACTATCGTCTTGGTATGGCTAACCAGGCCACCATCCCCATCACCTCTCGTGGTCGTTTACACTTTCGTTGGAATAAATCTAGTTCGAAGACGACCACGCTTACTACTTTATATTCTCCACACTGTTCATTCAACCTCATCAGTGGTTATGACCTCTTACAAGCCGGTATTCATCTTAACACCTCCAAGAGATGTTTGGAAGATACCAAAGGCAAATTTCTTTGCCCTATAGTTCTTATTGGTCGTAATTTCTGCTTACATCGTTCTTACCTGGTTCCTACCAAGTCCTACACTGTTAAAGCAGTTCAAACTCCTCGCAAGCATTCTTTAGAATTCATCCATCGATTTCTGGGATATATCAATGTCCAGTCATTGCGTAAATCACTTAAAGCCAAAACCATTACTGGCCTTGATTACGATTCAATTGACTGGTCTTCAATATCCACCTTCCAATGTTCCCACTGTATGAAGGGCAAAGCCCGTAAACACAGACATATCGTGGGACACCGCACCAAATATCAAGCTGACTATGCTCCATTCGAGTATATTCATTCTGATATATTTGGTCCTCTTCCTCATCTTCCATCATCCGCTCCCAAGTACTTTATTTCTTTTATCGATGAAAATACCCGCTTTCGTTGGGTATATCCTTTAAAATCTAAAGATGCTGAAACTATCACCTCCATTTTTTATGAATTTATAAAAATGGTTAAAACCCAATTCTCGGTTCGCATAAAATCTTTTCAACTTGACCGTGGTTCAGAATATACCAACGACTCTATTCGTCAAGTATTTCGCAGAGCCGGAATTATCCCTATTTTTACATCCACTCGAGATTCGGCTGCTCATGGTGTGGCTGAGAGTTCCAACCTTCACTTCTTGAATGACTGCCGCACCTTATTATCTTCCAGTGGTCTTCCAGACATGCTGTGGTTTGAAGCTGTTGCTTTCGCTACACTACTACGGAATTCCATTATCAACTCCACCACAAATATGTCTCCTCGTGGCAAAGCCGGTTTATGTGGTATTGATGCCAGTACTCTTCTACCCTTTGGTCATCCTGTTGTCGTTCTCAAACACAACACTTTAAGCAAACTAGACAAACGGGGTGTTGATGGTTATGCATTACGTCCATCTGATACTTCTCATGGATACTTAATTTATGTTCCATCAACTCATTCCATTGTTGATACCATTAACTATGGTATTTCCAAATCTCCTACCCCATCTTCTTCAAATGAACCCACTACCAATGTTTTTGATCAATTCATTGAGAGTATTACTGATCCCTATACATCATTGACATCTGCCACTGAATCTGACACCATTTCTTCTAACTCTAATCAATCTAACCAGAATACCATCTTGGGTGGTACTTCTTTTTTTACTAACCCATCACCACCTTCTTCCAAACGCAAGTTTTCATCCGGTTCATCTAAATATCCAAAAAAGACTCGCCGTACTCTTGACACCAAGACTCATCCTTCTTCCGAACCTATCAATGGTGACATTGATCCTTCTAACATCCTTCCAGATTCTTTAAATCGTTCCTCCATTACCACACGTTCCCATCACAAGTCATCTACACCCACTTCTTCTTCTACAGACAATTCTTCTCATACCATCTCGGGTGGGTATATCTACTAGTTCTGTTTCATAAAAAACAAACCAGTTGGAGACGAATGAAGAGAAGAAACATATTAAAACTCTTAATGTTAAATATGTAAAGTCTGTCGATGAGTATGTAGATAACCTGGAAAATTATAATGGCTAGTCAAAAAAGAAAGCGTAAGGTCATAAAGAGGTTATTAAAAACAACGAAGACAAATATGATAAAAATTTGTTTAAATAAATATGTTTACAAAAAAGAAGTCTGAAGAAATATATGGTGTTAGTGCTGGAATACTGAGTATTTCCTTGACGATCAGGATACTGAAGTCATTATGTACGAAGTTTTCACTACCATGCAGGTGATAACAAAATATTTAAAAGAAAAAATTTTTCATGGGAATATAAATTAAAATAATAATTCATTTATAGAAAGGAACTTTTATATTTTATTTATAAGTATATAGTTTTTGGTAGAGAGAACCAAGGAGAATCAATAATATAATATTGTATAATAGAAATAATATTATTAATATGTTCAACATTACTAAGGAGTTTAAAGAACTTTCTATAAATGAACTCATTACCAGTTTAGGGAATGAAACATCCTTATAAAAAGACAAATCTGTGTAACACACAGGCCACAGTTGTAAAGATGTTTCACACAATTCTGGGAACATGAAAGATAAAACAACGAAAAGTAAGAAAAAAATATCCAGAAGTAAAAAACATATAAATGGCTAACTTTACTCACTTAATTTCCAATCTGGATGAAAAATATGTACATATTATTTTTCTTATGATTGTATAATTGTCTTTTCCCTATGTAAGAAAACTGGGGGGGGTTCTATATATAATTTAATAACAACCTAAATATTATTCAAAAGAAACGATCACCGACACTAAACAGATGTATTCCAATATTCCTTTTCCAGAAGAGATATTACATCCTCTTTTTATATTAGTTTATCTTTAATGTATTGTTTTGAAACTTTTTTCGCATAACTCAATGTGCCATTTGATAAAGTGATTTGTATGGTTTGGATTCTTTATTTATATTTACATCACATCAAAATAGTCGCCTTTTTTGCAGATGATAGACACTTTTTTTGAGGTTTATAATATGTCTTTTTTTTTTTTTCAATAAAAAATTCGATCTAAAACATATAGAAAATATTGACTGTTTTTTTAGAAGTTGGATAAAAAAAAAATAATATTTCAATAAATATTCTTGTTTAAAGTTGAGAGTTCTATTCTGGAACTTAACGGTCCCTAATACTGTCAGTTTTCCCCTAATATCGTTTTTTTTGTTTTTGTTTTTCTTTTGCGTGCCTGGTTATCTTTTTAGCGATATTGCTATATTGTATATTTACCAAAAATAATATGTTGGAACTACATTAAATATAGTTCTTTCCGAATTCTGAGAAAGCAGTGACTTCTAAACTGTCCTTTTCTAAAAATATTTGGAAGGAGGAATAAATATTACGGCATTTTGAAATTGATTAATGAAAGTTATTTCTTCAGTTATTTTTGGTTGGAGAGAAATTACTGAATATGCAAACTTTAGGAACAGAGGTTTACCCAAAACAATATACATCCATGGTTCAAGATATAATTTCTTTAGAGAAGGAGATTCAACAAAGAATAAATTATGCAAGACAAGAAACCAAAAATTTATATACTCAAATTGATAAAATAAAGAAAAAGACGCAAGATGTGGATTTTTTTGAAATGACGAGAAATTTTCCACCATTGAATAAAAAATTAATTAATTTAAAACCAATGGTTGATCTGAAAGGGCATAATAATAAGATTGCAGGTTTTCGATGGAGTAGAAATTCAAAAAATATATTAAGTGCTAGTCAGGATGGATTTATGTTAGTTTGGGATGTGACAACTGGTCTAAAACAATACGCCATATCATTAGATTCTCAGTGGGTTCTGTCATGTGCAATATCACCTTCAGGGAATCTCGTGGCTAGTGCAGGTCTAAATAATAATTGTACTATATATAAAATTTCAAGGGAAAATAGAATTCAGCAGAATATCATATCTATCTTCAAGGGACATACAGGTTATATATCATGCATCGACTTTCTAGATGAAACACAAATACTCAGTGTCAGTGGTGATATGACATGTGCACTTTGGGATATTCCAAAGGCTAAAAGAGTAAGGGAATACGCAGATCATTTAGGTGATGTTCTTGCTCTGTCTTTACCTAACAATCAAACACAAAATAATATTTTTGCCAGTTGTGGTTCTGATGGTTATTTATATATATGGGACACAAGGATGCAAGCGAACATCCAAAATTTTTTTTGTAAGTGATAGTGATGTAAGTACTCTTCAGTTTTTACATGATGGTAGCACCATTCTTTCAGGAAGTGATGACGGTACTATTAACATGTTTGACTTGCGGTCTGACTGTTCTTTGGGCAGTTATATTCTATCAGCCGGATTTGAACGTCAAAAAGGTTTAAAAACTACTGTAACTACAAACACTTCTACTACAAATACTTCGAATAACTTAAAACATTATTACCCAGCATCGACTATGGAGTACGGGAGTAGTACGCTAAGATCGCCTACTATTTCAGCAATTTCTTCTAGTTATTTAGATAATCAAGGTGTGGTTTCTGTTGACTTCAGCAAGTCTGGTAGATTAATGTATGCTTGTTATACAGATTTAGGTTGCATTGTCTGGGATACAATGAATGCAGAAGTAGTTGGAAAACTTGAAGGACACATGGATAGAGTGACTGGAGTAAGAACTAGCCCAGATGGGTTAGCGGTTTGTACCGGATCATGGGATACCACCATGAAAATATGAACACCTTCATATTCATAATTAGAGAAATCTCGTTACTAACATTATGCATTCAAAACAAAAATAATAATTAAAACATACAGACTTTAGGTATGTACGATTAATAAATATTTCCTATATGTATGTACTCGAAATTAGTTGAAACACTGTTACTTTAAAACTACAGATTACATATAAAAATAGCTTAAAGAACAGTTTCTATTATCGCATAAGAATTGAGGGATTTAAAAAGGATAAAATGTATTTCATTAAAGAGAATATATATATAGTGATTCTTACATGCAAAAGAATTCATTTGTCTTTGATTTAATTTTCAATAAAAATCAAACAATTTTAAAACATGTATGTATCATTTTTTTATATAATTTATATTTATTTTGATAATGTTACTTTCATTTAACTATCAATAATGTTAAAGTGTCCAAGTTATAATTAAATGAAACCTTCCAACTGACTGTCCAATGTATTTTCTTCTTCTTCAACAGGTTTATCTTGATGTAATTTTAATTCTTTACCTCTCTTCTTTACATTTTTTGCATACTCCACAAGTCTTTCTAATAGTTCATCTGGAAATTGTCCAAAATATAGGTATACTTTTTCGCTTTTGTCATGTCTATCGATTTCAGCCTTGACAGAAGGATCATTAAGAATAATTTGCGAAAATTCTGTAATCATATCTTCATCAAATGTGGGGAGCACTCTCCCCCAACTTAAGCGAGGTTTATTATTTTTTGTTTGATCCTCTAAAGAGTTATCAGGTATTATGAAGTTTTTCTGCAAAACAGCTCTTAGCTTAGCAATATTTATGGGAACTTGAACTGTATAATCGACTGCATAAGCACTGTCTTGGAAAGATAAATCATGGAAGATGGTAAATTTTCCAGCTTTTGCAATGAGTTTACAAACGATTTTCATGTCAAACTCACCCCAACCTTCTTCTATAATGGTGAATGGTGGTTTAGTATATTTTTGTATTGGGTTTTCAAAAGTTTTGTGTAAATAATATATACAATGAGCAATAATGTCTGCAGGAACTTCTTCACCGTCTTTATTTAACATACAAATAGTAACCATCCATTTCCTTAATGGGAGTTCATTCTCATCCTCACCTTCTTCGACTATAATTTGTTGAGTCTTCACTCTTATAACGATTTCAAATCCCATGATAGTAATAAATTTTCAATAAAAATCGACGTTAATCTAATTTTATGAAGAAATAGAGTATATTATATAGTAATATCGACGTTGGTTATAGTATTTTACCTATATGCGAAGAAAAAAATGTATCATGTATAGTCTTTCATGTTGGTTACTTTTTATTTTTTTTATTTTTATTTTTTATTTTTTTAATTTAATTAATGATTAATTATTTCCGCCATTTTCTGTTAGGCTATAATTATAGAAGAAGAAGAAACGCAGAGTAGTTGTTGAGCATTTCAGAACCTCTCATATTCCCTTGTTTGTATCTTAATACTGGTCCCTTCCTTCAATCAGAATACATAAATACATACGAACATATATCTATATAAGAAATTGGCTACTTTTCCTTCTCCTTTTCAGTTTCCTTTTCTTTTTCAGTTTCCTTCTCATTCTCCTTTTCATTATCATTACCATTATCTTTATCTTTTTCTTTATCTTTATCTTTATCTTTATCATCTTTCTTTTCTGCATGTGTTTTTACATAGTCCCATAAAAGTTGTAGTAAAGATTCTGGTAAACTAAACAGATCCATTGTAAATTCACCTTCTTCGGTATTATTATTAAAGTTCATTCCTGGTGCTGTATTATTGGTCACTATATGGACGATTTCCACTAAATCATCATCTTTCAACTTCGTCATACCAAACGCAAGTCTTTCAACGTCAATAGAACCTTTGATCATTGGCTGGGCTGAGATTTTTATCTTTTTTGTCTTAGGTTCATTAGCCCCACCACTTGTTGAACTCTTATTATTAGAGGTATTTGCATTGGTCGTTGCTGTTGTTGCTCTTGAAGATGATGTAGTTGACGAAGAAACAGACGAAGCCTTTCTTTTATTACCCGTAAGTGATTCCTCCGAGGGTACCAATCCACTTTTAGCCAGTTCTTTCATTAATTTTGGTTTATTTTTATTGATTGGTGCAGAAATTACATGATCTACTTCATATTCTTCCTTAAGGAAATTCAAATCATGAGTAATCTTTCTCTCACCCCCTTTATCTACTAAGAAAAGGCTAATATTTAAAGCAAATCCACCCCAGCCTTGTTCCACAATTTTAAATGGTGGTTCAGTAAATTTTCTATTTGGATTAGCAAATGTTGGGTGTAAATGGTACACGACTCTATCTACTATAGATAATGGAATTTCATTATTATCTTTATCTAATTGAACAAGTTCAATCGACCATTCTCTCATTGGGAACCCTTCAACTGGATCCAAATCAGGTAAAATATGTTGAGTTGTTTTGACTCGTATCGTTCTCTTCACAGTCTAAGAGTAATCGAATAAAACAAATAAATTTACTAATTTATAAGTCTAATAGGGATCAAAGTTAATATTATAATATCTATTAAGCCATGAACCAAATTATATTATAAAATATGTTAGTATTAAAATATATATTGTTATTTTTTTTTTTTTGTTATTTTTCCTGAAAATTATACATACTGCTACCATTAATGTATTTTTAAAATATATTTATATCAATTGGAGACGTATATATTTATTGTCACAATTATTGCAATATTTTCTTCCAAAAAAAAACCCAACGAAATGATACTTTTTGGTGTTATATAGTTATGTATCCAATAATTTTTTTTTGTTGTCATCCTATTAATATTGGTTTATCGCAATTTCAAATTAAAACAATTTTTTTTTTTTTTTGAAATTTGAAGTAAAAGAGTGAAAGTCGTCTAAGATGACTTCAAGACACAATTAATCTACAAACTAATAAGGCTATTAGTATATAGCAACAATACTGTTAAAAGAACAACTCTTAAATATGTTGATATAAAGAAGTGATTACAGGGTCGATGGGGGGTAAGACAATTTGAAATGTTGAATATATCGTATGTTTTAAATAGATCTTAAACTTGTGTATTAGTAGCTTAACTTAATAAATTAAAATCCCTTATAGACAAACAAGAATACTACAAATCTAGACAGAGGATGCACATTCATATACGGTAGTGTATATATATCACTTTATGAGATATTATGATGTGAATCATGTCTGTAAGAGAGGATACACTATCCCTCTGCCTTCTTCTATATAGGTGACCAAGCATACACAGATTTTATACAATGACATAGCATTTCACGACGTTGGTTTTTATATAAAATTATTATAAATGAAAATTATTCCAAACCTCCTATCGCATGATTGTAATAAACTTTTATGTCACAACATTGTATTTAAAAAAAAAAAAGTTGGTATATGAAGAGTGGTTAAAGTTATATATAGATATGTCTGTTTGTATACTTAATATAGGATACCAAGTAATCTTATAAATGAATAAAATTATATTCGTAAGTGCATATTTATGTTTATATATATATATAGATATACATACACGAAGAGACTTCTTCTAACTTCTTATATGCATAGGTCTGTTTGAAGATTACTTTCATTGATTTACTTTTCACGCTTTTTTTATCGTTTTCTTTATTCAATTCTCTTGTTAGCGTAGATAAGTTTAGTTATTTTTAATAATATCAGTTATAATAGGATATACGACTTTATAATGTACAAGATAGTATGTGATATTTAGTATGTTATGTCTGTTTTTCAGATGCATTTCACCGTATAAAATAGTATCGTTTACGTGTATATTCAATGACTTATAACTCACTTTCCTTTTCCAAGAAGTCTGTCCATAAAGATACAAAACTTTGTGTTTTAGATACAGGTCCATTCTTCTTTTGAGATTTGTTAGGATTATTGATTAATCCTGCTTGTTGTTTCTTTTCATCATCCCAATTCAAAAAATTAGACAATAATTGTAATACTTCAAATTTTTTAGGATCGGCTCTTGGAATGGATACAAATGAAACTAATAGGTTAGATATTAATTCTTTATCAACAGTTTCTGATTCACTAGATTGTTTCAACATACCTAATGCTTTCCTTAAATGTTCATTCAATATAATAGCTTCTTGTCTTAGTTTACCTATCTGCAAAGCTTGTTCTTTACTCTCCTGTTCAAATTTATCCTTTAACTTTGTCACTTCATTCAATTTGTCTATTTCAGATCTTAATGTCTTAATTTCTTCTAAATGCACCTTTTCATTATCAACAGTACTATCTAACTGAATCTTTAAAGATTTAAGCTGTTGATCTTTATACTTTATCTCATCTTTAAATATTTTTTCATTGTTTTGAACAGTGATTTCTAATTCATTAATTGTTCCATTTAATTGTTCTTCATTTTTCTTACTATTTTCCAAATATGATATTAATTCTTCCTTTTCATCTTTTAAATCTTTTAAATCTTGCTTATTATTCTCTATAATTACTGTCATTTCTTCAATTTCAGTTTTTAACTCTTTTACTTTGGATTCATATTCCTTTATCTGATAATCATTCATAGTATCATGATCTTCTAATTTCGTTTCATATTCATTAATAACATTTTCATATTCATCACATTTATTCTGTAAAGCATCATAATCATTCTCTAAATTTGATAATTCTTTATTTAAAGTTGTGAGAGTACGAACTAGTTCTTCATTATCTTTAGTCATAGATGCAAGTTTATTTTTCATTTTAGTATTCTGTGATTCGTATTCTGTCAATTGTTCCTGAACGGTCTCCAGTTCTTGCTGAGATTCTTTCATTTTATGGAAAACATCTTTCATCGAAGATAGCTTACTTAAAAGTGTATTATATTGATTTTCAAAAATATCACGTTCATTTTTGGCTTTTTCTAATTCTTTATTAAGATTTGAATCATTCTCTTGATATTCATTTAACTGGTTTTGTAAGACTTCGATCTCCTTTCTAAGATTTATAATTTCATCTGTATTTTGAGTCTTTGTGTCCATTTTTATCACATTATCATCAGTACTATTCTTCAAGTTTTCTGATTTAGGAGCGTTATCATTGGTTATTGCTGTGTCGCCTTCTTTCTTCTCCTCTCCTCTTTCTACTTCTTCTACTTTTTCAGTATCACTCTTAAAAGTATTCCCAAGGGTATTCTTTTCAGTATTGTTATCTACATCAGAAGATACCTTTGTATCTACTGAAGAAGCCTCAAATTGAGTATCACCATTATTATTTCCGTTGCTATCATCAACAGATATAGTATTTGAACTATGATTGTTCTTCTTTTTGTTCCCTTTCTTTTTATTTTTAGCCATGATACCACTACTAACTTCTCATATATTCCTCTGGTAAATCACTTTCTCTTTCTCTCTCTCCTTTTTGTTTTTTTTTTCCTTTCCTTTCTTCTTATTCTCTGGCTTATATTACTGAATGATACAGAGTAGTGCTGCCAATCAGTTAATGAGTTCTTTAAATTTGTCACTCTTTTTTCCCTTCCCTTCCCCTCCGTATCCTTTCTATATCAAATCAAGGCAAAAATAACAACAACGACGTCAAGACCTTTGTTCTTTTTGTTTTTTTCCATCAACAAAAAATTCCAAAAACGAAAAAAAAAAACGTTCGATGGAAATTTCAGCTTCATAAAAGAATTGAAAAGTGAAACGAATGGTTCAAATCGAACAAAAAAATGCGATACATATACCTCTTAATATTAGTTTCACAAATAGACGGATACGAGAAGATAATAATCTAATAATTGTGTAATGATAGAATGGTAGATATAACTGATTTTTTTGGTAAGGGAAGGAAATCAAGTTCAAAGAATAACACATCATACATCAAGAAGCCAGTGAGGGCAGCTACTGCTCCTACAAAGACATCCACAAAAGTTGATATAATCGATTTAGATGACGATGACGATGAAGATCTTTTGGAATTGCAATCCAGGAAGAGAAGATTGACTGATACAAAGGAACCAGAGACTATTACTATAGACTCACCTTCGCCAAAGAGGAAAAAAAATGAAGAAACTCCAGTGTCAAAGAAGATACAAGATCAAATGGATGAGAATGTTGAAATAAAAGAGCCTCAGAATACAAAATTAATACCTATTATTCCTATAAAGAATAAAAATGAATCAACTAAACCCATTGATAAACCTATTTTATTATCTAAAGGAGTTAAAAAGGATGAAGCTCGTACTGTTCCCGTGAATGTATCAAAACATAAACTTTCTGCAGAAGAAGTATTGGCTAACATTCCATCTGTTGATCTAAACAACGTTCATGTTAAAGAAGATGCCAAATTCGACTTCAGAGCACGTGGAAACCAAGAAGTGGAAGGCACTGGTGAAACACCAAGTGATTTCCCTGAGGGAGCACCAAATTGTCTGTTAGGTTTAACAATTGTCTTCACCGGTATATTACCTACAATTGAAAGGGGTGCAGCAGAAAGTTTAGCTAAAAGATATGGTGCTAGGGTCACAAAATCAATATCTGGTAAGACGTCTGTAGTTGTATTGGGTGATGACGCAGGTCCTAGAAAAGTGGAGAAAATTAAGCAGTTAAAGATTAAAGCAATTGATGAAGAAGGTTTTAAACAGTTAATAGCTGGGATGCCAGCAGAAGGTGGTTCAGGTGCCACCGCAGAGAGAGCAAGACAGAAATTGAAAGAGGAGGAAGAAAGGACAAAACGAGAAGTTGAGGCCATGATAAGGGAAGAAAAATTGAAAGAGGCTAGAATTAAAAAAGCAGAAACAACTGGTCAATCAATTAAACAAGAGGATAAGATTAGAGATGAAAATAAGTTATGGACTGTTAAATATGCACCGACTGATATTTCACAAATATGCGGAAATAAAGGTCCTGTAACAAAATTGATGAATTGGCTGAAAAATTGGGATTCGAATAAAAAAATGGGGTTCAAGAGCCCCGGTAGAGATGGTACTGGTATATATAGAACCGTAATGTTATCTGGTCCACCAGGGATAGGCAAGACTACTGCAGCACATTTAGTAGCTAAACGGTTTGGTTATGATATACTTGAACAAAACGCTTCTGATATTCGTTCTAAATCTCTATTAAATGAAGGAGTCAAGAATGCATTAGGCAATATGTCAGTTATTGGTTACTTTAAGAATAAAGATGATATCAATGATATCAATGGTAAAAAATTTGTAATTATTATGGATGAAGTGGATGGTATGAGTGCTGGTGATCGTGGTGGTGTGGGTCAATTAGCACAGTTTTGTCGTAAAACTACGACTCCAATGATTTTAATATGTAATGAGCGTAATTTACCTAAAATGAGACCATTTGATAGAACATGTCTTGACATTCCATTTAGAAGACCTGATGCTAATAGTATTAAAGCTAGGCTGATGACTATTTCAATTAGAGAAGGTTTTAAATTGGATCCAACAATTATTGATAAATTGGTTCAAACCACACGGGGTGACATCAGACAAATTATAAATTTATTGTCTACCATCTCAATGACGACAAAATCTATAGGACATGATAATATTAGGGAAATATCAAAATCATGGGAGAAAAACGTTGCATTGAAACCTTTTGATATAACACATAAATTATTAGATGGACATATTTATACAGATTTGGGGTCCAATACATTTACATTAAATGACAAGATTGGATTATATTTTGATGATTTTGATTTTACGCCATTGATGATCCAGGAAAATTATATCCATTGTAAACCAGGAAACTTACCACCAAACAAATCACCATTAGACATGATTGCTGAAGCGGCAGATAGTATATCTGAAGGTGATTTAGTAGAAAGAAAGATTCGCAGCAGTGAGCAATTATGGAGTTTATTACCATTGCATGCAGTATTATCATCTGTACGTCCTTCCTCAAAAGTAGCAGGACATATGACAGGGAGGATCAATTTTACAAGTTGGTTAGGTCAAAATTCCAAAACTAATAAATATTATAGATTGTTACAAGAATTACAATATCACACAAGATTAAGTACATCAACAGATAAGATTGGACTCAGGTTAAATTATTTGCCAACTTTACATAGTAGATTGTTAAAACCTTTAATTAAATATGGGGCAGAAAGTATAACAGAGGTGATTCAACTGATGGATGATTATTATTTAACTAAAGAAGATTGGGATGTTGTGATGGATTTTATGATTGGTCCAGATAAGACTGATACAATAATCAAAAAAATACCTACTGCAGTGAAAAGTTCTTTTACAAGGAAGTATAATAGTATGACACATCCTGTGGCTATCTATAAGACAGGATCTAGTATAGGTAGTGGTAGTTCAGGTGGTTCCAGTAGTTCTATGAGTCAACCTGATTTTGAAGATATTGTAGATGCAGACACCACAAATGTCACCCCAGATGATGATAATAATAATGAGGATGATACAGAGTTGGATTTAAAGAAAGATAAATTAATTAAACAAAAGACTAGAACAACAAAAAAGAAGGCTACATCGACTAAGAAGTCAGCAGCAAAAAGAAGGAGCACTAAGATATAGGTAATGATGATGGTGGTGATAGTGAATAGATTATTTTTCATAGTATTTATTTAATAAATATCTATACATATATGTTTATATTTTAGATATATGATGTGTTGTAAACACCTGAGGAATATTGACGCATTCTTTAAAGTTCCTAAAAAGGGTGTCTCAAAAAAAAAAAAACTGTGTATCATTGATCATTTAGAAATAAGAAAGAGTAAATAACGCATTAACAATACATTACGAGGATATCATTTAAGAGGTTACTATTTTGCTAAAAGAAGTAGAATATGGACAAAAGCCTTTGAGTAACCGATAGATATAGGTAAATGCAAGGGTAGTTAAAATAGCAAGATTCTAGTCAAATTAATAGTGATAATAATATCTGAACTTATCATTTTTTATAATGTAGTTAGTTACCTTAACATATTATTTTAAAGTGGAGAGGGGGGAATAAAGTATGTGAAAAGAGAAAAATAATATTTTACCAAGAAAAAAAAAAAATAATAATAATAATAATAATAAATATTTTGTTATTATTCACCTATAAGGACTTGTGGTTCACTTAGGCATTCTATTTTCTTATTACCACCAAAGAATTTAATATTTGATAAAGCAACTCCATAGTAGCCTCTGGTGAAGCTTTCCGCAATAATGAAAGAAACTTGTGTTCATTTTGAAACAAACACACACACACACACATACACTGATACAATTTTTTTTATGCTCTCTTGGGTTTTTTGGAGTAAGTAATAATAAGATTCTTTGGGGAAAGAGGTCATTTAAAAGAAGAAAGAAGTAATAATTCGACTAAGCCATATCATATCAGGGCGTGGAAAAAAGAAAATTAGTGGTAATTCAAAATCTTATTTTATATTGGCTTCTTGATTATGCAATTAATAGCTTGGTTTTGCTTTTTACATTCATTCTTTTTAATATTACATTTGATAGAGAGTGCAAGGAAGTACTGATATGTTCGAAGGCTTAAAAAAAAAAAAGGCATTTCATATAAATTTGCCTATTGATTATTTTTTTCAGTCCTCGTTAATTACACAACCACGTTACACATCAAGTAGCCATGTGTTTGTATCTATGTTCGTAATAGTTTCGTAATAATAATAATAATAATATATATATATATATATACAAATATATAAGCACGTTCTCCTTTCCCCTTTTTTTGTTTCGATTGGCGTATACTTAAAATAAAAGCGGCTTGTATTTTCTTTTGTACAAAAAAGGAAAATAACTTGGAGTTTATTTAAAAGTGTTGGAATATAAAAGGATTTGGATATTTTGACTTATTTTGTTGAATTTTTTATAATAAAAATAAAATAGTTTCTTGAAGTCACATAGATATACCCACGAATATATTATAACTAGGAAAAAGAGTAAAATATATATATATATGTATGCCACAATGTCACAACCCCCATTGAAAACTCAAATTTTAATTACTGATATTCCAAAGAATAAATTCACACAAAAATGGCCCAAGACTATTGAAACTTTGTTGTTTGACAAAAAATTTCCTGAATTAAAATCTAAATTACAATATTTTACACCATTACCTTTCTTGCAAAGAATAGTTATTATATTAAATGATCCGAAATCAGCTTTAAAATTATACGACTTTTTAAAGGATGGTAAATATGTTAATAAACCAATGAAATTGTTTTTAACTGAATCATTATTAATTGGATCGACTCCAAGAGCACGTTCATTTGATGATTCTATGAACGATAACTCTATATCTTATGATAAAACTACAAATCCCTTTTTACATATAAACAAAGATAAATCCGATTCTAATAAAAATGTTAATATGGAATCACAGGGAAATTTAAAGAGTAAACCTATTCTATCTTTAGAGACAAATCCACTTAAGACTGGGATAACTCTGGGTTCCCTATCTATTGGATCACCATCTTTATCCCCAGATAACAGTTCCCTGGGATCTCCAACTTTACTAAAATTTGGTAAAGAGGAAAAATTACATTATTATAGAGAACCATTACCAAGGATGAATTCAAGTCCCAGTTTTAATATGAATAGGAATATAGATATAACACCAGTAACTAGTAAACAAAATGATGGTGAACGGTTAGATGTGGATAATAAGACAAGTGATAGTGAAAACATATCACCTTCAATAAGTACACCACAAAAAAGTCCAAGTATTACAATTAATCCAGTCTTCCCTTGATTTCATCATATATATATGTATAGTCGGGGAGGGGATGAGTGGCGAAAAAAAATATGTTTAATCACATATATAATAATTAAATATATAAAGTATAAGCAGTAGTTTCATTTTAATTATTTACATGTAATGAAAGAAGATCGAATAAAGCTGTTATCACTAACTCTCAGTATTTTTATTATCCTCTATCTGTTTTGTTTTATTCATCATATTATGATACTCATCTATTGTGGCTAAGGAGGAGTATTCAAACGATTTTAGATCACAATTTCTCCTTACTAAATTGTAAATTACATTTCCCGGACCCATTGATATAGAGACATTAGTTTTACCCTTAATACGTTCTCTTGGCACAAAAGAATTTATTGTATCATAACAATATGTAAATTGTACTGTGTTTGAACTACATCTAACGAACCTTTCAATTGCATGATGTACAAGCATCGATATACGACCATCTAAATTGCCAACTATTGGGTACATTAATTCAGTGGTAGTGTTTTGATGATTCAATTTCAATATATCCCATATATAATCATATAACGGTTCTTGAATTGGTCTTAAAACGTTATTATTATGGAAAGCGATATTATTCGGATTAGTCAATTCAGTGATTCTTAACGCTGGAAATCTTGTTTGAGATTCCACTCGAAGTCTTTCTAAATCATCTACTAGACCAGTGACAACGCATTGTTTAATACTATTAACATTAGCTATTGCAATAGTTGGAGCCATGGATCTTATTGATTGTAGCAAATTATGTATCTGTAGAGGTAAATTACTTGTCCTTGGTGAAGATAACGCCCACATTTCAAATCTTGTAGAATGATTCATTTTATGTGCTATAAGATATTTTTCTGTAGATTTAACCATTAATTCATTTCTATAATTTGCAATATTAAATAAGTCTCTTAATGTAAACAATTTATTTACACATAAACAAGTCAATTCACCTAGTGAATGTCCTAACAATAGATAATCCTGTGATCTTTTCTTTATATCATCTCTTTCTAAGAGTTCGTAAAGTTGATAGTATAGATTGGAACATACAGCGATACTTCCGGGACTCGAAGGGTTTCTAAAGATGTAGTTAATTAGTTCATTTGTCTTGGGTCCATTATTTTCTATAATTTTATTGAATGCGGTTTGTTTATTTCTAATTAATGCCTTTAATACAGGGATAGAGATAGAGGTACCTTGCCCAGGAAATGTGATTAATCTCATCTTTATTGTTCGTTTGTTTGTTTGCTTCCCAAATAGTTTATAAATTTCCCAGTGGAAGATGTGTGTAGTAAATGAAAAGAGGAGATATTGTGGTGATGTTAATCAAATCAAAGAAAAAAAAAAAAAAGATAGGTTCTTTTGTTATTTACTTTCAACTCTAGAAAAGCTTCTAATTGGAGTATATATATCTTGATTGTTGTGTATATATATATATATTATTCAAACTCAAAGACATAAACTATTTATGATCTATTAATCCGGTTGTTTAAGATAAAGTTTTATTTTTTTAAATAAAAAAAAAAAGAAAAAATATATATATATGTATGTATATTACAAATACAACATCAAATTTTCGAACGGTGTTCAGTTTCCGACTCTGAACAAGAGTAACATAAGAAATGAAGAAGTTGGGAGAAGGTAGGTATTCCAATAAATATATATATGTATAGATAGATAGATAGATAGATAGATACAAAGTCAGACATACTAATGAACTATGTGAAATATAATAAGCATGGTTTACGAGAATCTGATTCGATGGAAAAATGTTATCTATTACTACAAATCTACATATAGAGGGGGGGAGGGGTGAGCAGAAAAAATAATTGAGGCAAGATCGATCCAGCATTAAGATGAATGAGGAAAGACAAACCACTTTCCATTTACCCAGTGGATTACCTCCAACAATCTAATTAGATCAATAAAAAAAAATGAATGAACGAGTGAACTGTATGTTCTACCAGCCCTTGCATTTAAAGTCAAAGATATATATTGAATATATCACAAGCTTCTAAAACACAAAAGGGCATTAAGATGAACATAGAAAATGAAGGCCGTATGTAAATATATGACCTTCGAATTCCTTGGTCTCTCCGATGGACTTGACGCTTACTAGATCTGTCTATGATCCAAAGATAAGCAACACGGTTTTATAGTCCTGGATGAATTAATCCGCACGATTAATGTTACCTTTATTTTGAAATTGAGAAACGAAAAAAAAAAAGAAGAAGAAAGAAACGACTGTAAAATGGAAATTTGAAATGTAAAGAAAGTCTTTTTTTTTTGATTTGTAATTTTTGGTTTCCATCTTGTAAAAAAAAATCGTCCCTTTATATACTCTTGAATGCAAAAGTTACCCTCTCTTTAACACAACACGGTTTTTTTCGTTTGTTTTTTTCCGAATAGGGCTTTAAAAAAAAAAATGGAAATTTAATTAAAGAAAAAATTAGAGGGTTTTCTTTTAAAGTGAAGAAAACCCTAAAGTATCGCTTTTAAAATGAGACCGTTGTAGAAAAGAACAAGGAGCAATACCAGGTACTAAAAAAAAAAAAAGTAAAGAATAGTATTAACAGTGCTACATATATATATATATATATTAGAAACAAATGGTTGTTTTGTATGTACTCAATATTAACAACTGATTAAATATAGTTAATTAACTGGTCTTTTTTTTATTTAGATAATAACTTAGATTGATAATGTCAAATGAGCCCTTGTTACCAATAAGTGAAAATACA
This sequence comes from Arxiozyma slooffiae, assembly GCA_017347545.2. Classification (NCBI taxonomy): domain Eukaryota; kingdom Fungi; phylum Ascomycota; class Saccharomycetes; order Saccharomycetales; family Saccharomycetaceae; genus Arxiozyma; species Arxiozyma slooffiae. Next base: position 60,489 of record JAFHAQ020000010.1, on the reverse strand, counting down.
CATCAAAACAACACAAAACAAATTAAGGTAATATTTTCAGATGATACTATACCTCCATTAGTGATCCCACATATTCCATCCAATATAGATTACAAGTGGTTGAGGCGCAACATTAGATCCCTAAGATCACAACAATGTGGTGACAAATCTTTAAAATTTTTAAAAAATGGGGTATATATAAACGAGTCTCAATTTCGAGCTAGTTTATTGAAGTATCTTAATACAGAAGACCCAAATAACAATCCATTTTTCATTCATTGTATGATTGGCATTGAGTCTTTATCTCCCTCTGAGTTAAAGAAGGAGGATTTGAAAGATGATACGTTAGGTGGTACAAATCAAAATAACGATGGTTCTGAACCTATGGGTGCTATTGGATTTGATAGGTTACGTGGATTGGGTTTCTCTGATGAAGAGATTAATTTACTGAGACAGCAATTTCATGCCGCTTATATGGATGAGGACACTGGTAATGGAAATAATTCAAATGGTGAGAATGACATAAATAGGGTTAGAGAATTAGAAGAAAGATGGATGGAAAATGATGTTAGAGATGATGGTGCAGATGAACAATTCAATTCTATACCCATAGGGAATTTCAAACATAATATTGATTTGTTAATTGGTATAACTATTGGTTTCACATTGGGTATATTTAGTCTAATATTAATACGGCAGGAGGGGTTATTTAATAGAAGACAATTAATGGCAATATATGCAGGGATCATGATAAATATAGTGGTATGTTTTACTAGAGTATGAAAGACATTAAAAAGGTACATACATACATATATATATATATATTTATATATATATATATATTTTCTTTAACGACGGATTAATAAGTATGCATTTTCTTGTTTTAAGGAATTTAAGTTTCTGTAATTACCTTCCAATCTCATTAAAAGACCACCAAAGGAGTAATAAACGGCAATGATATCTTTAGTAACTTCTTCGAATCTATAAGCGGTACCATACATGACATAGTCATAGTCATCAGCTAAAGATCTTTCATTTGGTTGTGGGGGTCTCCAACTAGCAGTCTTGCTACCATTGCTACTACTGTTACCACCGTTACTGTTAGGCTCGATGTCTAAGGAAGAAGCTAAAGTGACTGTCAATTGTTCTTGTGGTTGTACTGGGAATAATTCACTATTTATATCTAATGTCAGTTTGCATTGTTCTTGAGTAGTTGAGACGGCTTCAATACGGGAAATTCTGTTATAACGACCTGGATCGGTTTCTGTCACTGTAAATATATCATCGAATAAAGTGTTAGACATGTTGAAGGCTTATCCTATTATTAATTTTTTTTTTTTTGTTTTTTGTTTTTCCTGTGAAGAATTAGTTTGGAAGTTCTGTAACTAATGAATTAGATTACAATATAGTATGGAACTTTTTTAAAAAAAACTTTAAAAGAAAAACAAATGTAGTATGTGTAATTGAGTGTATATAATAATATATGGTATGTAACAGGTCATCTGTATCTGTGTATACAATATCTTTTTGTCTACCAATAAATTTTTTTCAAAAAAAAAAAAAAAAAAAAAAAAAAAAAAAAATTATCTAAAAACGAAAATACTTTTTTTTTAGAAAGATTGAATCGATATAATCAAGATCACACAATACGAATGAAGGTTAGCCGAAGGCACAAAAACTGGTCCTTCCATTAACATTAACAGCGATAAATAACAATTAATAATTAAAAATAAGAAGAGCGTTGATTGAAAGGAACGAATGTATTCCAAATATATGAAACAGGATATTATTACGGTTAACACTATTTAGCTGTATATATATATATATGTTTTTGATAGATATATCTCATTTCTTAATATATATATATATATATTTTTATTTTCCACCTTCACTGGATGTGATTATTTTAGGTTAATTTAGTAGCAGTACGTCTCTTAGATTTATAATCTTTAATTGCGGCTTTTATAGCGTCTTCTGCCAGCATAGAACAGTGTAGTTTAACGGGAGGCAACGACAATTCTTTAGCAATTTCAGTATTTTTAATCTTCTGAGCATCTTCAATCTTCATCCCATGAACCAACTCAGTCATATACGAAGATGAAGCGATAGCAGAACCACAACCAAAAGTCTTAAATTTAACGTTTTCTATCACACCAGTCTTGTCATTGACCTCTATCTGTAATTTAATAACGTCACCACATGCAGGCGCACCAACTATGCCGGTACCTACATTGGGGGACTTTTTATCTAAAGAGCCAACATTTCTAGGGTTTGTATAGTGATCGATGACTTTTTGATGGTATAATCTTTTTGATATTATAGAGGTGGACGATATTATGTTTCTTGGGATGCATCTATATGTTGTTGATTTGAGAAGTGTATTAGAGAATAGTATGGATGAGTTCATTTATTCTAATATTTCAAATAGTATATTGATGTGATGTAATACAAAAAAAAAAAAAAATAGGTGTTTTGGGTGTATAAACAAATATTGACGGACCAATCTATAGAAGTTACCTTGTGTGCTATTTTGTTTAGTTCTTCGGGCCCACACTATTCTTGACTATTGAATCAGAAATTGATAAAAATTAAAGTGGTAAGGTATTAAGCAGTAAAGACTAGTGAGAAAGAAATACAAGTACATACACGTCAAGATTAAAATGTAAACATACATACGTATATATATATAAGTGTGATAATAATAATAATAATATACAATGGTTAAACCAGACCAATAGAAAAAAAAAGAGAGAGAGAAGAAGAAGAAGGCACTTTATTATTTAACAACCAAAGGAATGGATGGGAAAGAATTAATTATTCAAGTAATGCATGAATTTCATCGGCCCATTGCAAAAAGTGGAAATTATATATATATTAATGGAGGAAATAAAGAGAGGGAAGTCCAGAACCCAAATATTTAGCCATTTCTCGATTATTAATTAATGGAAGAATAATATAATACTCAAAAAAAAATAAAAAACAGAGAGAAAAATAAAGAGAAAATGGGGTGTGGGTCACGTGGACTCTTATTTCCGGTGAGATTTATTAAATATTTTCCCACTTATTATTATTATTTTTATTTATTTGTTTGTGTAAATGTATGTATGTAAATTGTATTTAATGTGTTGGATTCATTTCATTTCATGTGGTTTCAGTTATCTTTCTTTCTACAACAACTTATGGGGTCTTTTGTTTTTTATTTGATTCACTTTGTTTATTATTTCATCAAGTAATAAGTAGCATTTTACTTTTTGGTTGAAGATACCCTGACAAACATGCTATATCTTAAACGGTGTATCTTTATACCTTCAGTCTTTCTTTGTGTAATTCTGAAATTTAGCTACAAATTGATGAAACCACATATCGCTTGCCTTTATCATAATTTTTTTTTTTTATTATTGAAACAAGAAAAGTTTAATTTATTTCTTTACTTATTAATGATCATCTCCTTCTCCCTCTCTCTGTTTCTCGCTTTCTCACCTTTTTTTTTTATTTTTTTACTCTCAATCATCCTCTTGAACACTTCATCTTTGTATTAATATAAATGTTTTCGTCAATTAAAATAAAACATTTAATATCTCTTCTTTTTTTTTTCCTTATTTTTTTTTTGTGTGTGTGTGTGTGTTTTTTTTCTCTCTTTACAATGCTTTTGTCCACTTTGAACTTTACTTACTTGCTGTCTTTATTTTGTCCGTTTTTATTTCCCTTCGCGTTCATTCTTTACTGTGTGGGGGCTGGGCTGAGAAGAGGGGGGGGGGGGGGCAGGAAAAGTGGAAGGAAACAAAAGCAAAGAGTTCCGAGAAGAAAACTACGGGGGAAAAAAGGAAAGAAAGCTAGAAGGAGCGAGAAGAAGACTTTTTCATAATTAAAGAAAGAAAAGATACACTGAGATGTGTTATAATCTTTAAACTGTTTTACATGATATTATAACTCAATATTTAATAGAAAATATACACTACTCCTTCCTTTTTTTTGTTCTTGTTGTTTCTTTGTGTCTGTGTATGTGTGTGCTCTGGTCCAGCTTGGTTTGAAAGGATATATAACTGAGTATCAAAAAAAAAAAATATATATATATATATCTAGGATGAGTTCTCTTCCTTCAAATGATAACTTTGATGTCCCCTTAGATTGGTTATACAAGTGGAAAAGAAAAAACAAAGTTAAACCAGTAGTGGTTTCGAATAATTCTATATCTCATAACGATGTTAATGAAAACACACATTCTACAACCACTACTACTACTACTACTACTACTACTACTACTACAGATGGTAATATTACTACAAATAGATCACGTTCTAACTCGATCGAGAAAAGATCTAGATCTGCTTCTCTATCTCATGATACGTTGGATGATTCGTTTAATTCTAAGAATATAAGTAGTTCATTACCTAGTGGCTCAAAACCAGAGGTTGGAAATATCGTTGCTGCAGAAAAGGCTAACATTAATACCTCTCCAAATATTTCAACAAGAAGTAGAAGTCACTCTATGTCACATGTCTCAAATAATATGCTCACTGTACCCATATCGACTGCTGGTAATAACAATAAACCTAGAAGATCTTCATTCACAAGCAGTGATAATTCAGAGGGGAAGAAAAAATCATTTCTCAGCGCTTTGTTTGGCAGAAGAAGTAGTGTCAGTTCTAATAGCAATAATGCGAATAGTGTTCATGCTAGTAATAGAAGGGAAAGTGTACATTTACCTCAAATAATAACATCAACAAGCCCAATTGAGGATTGTATAGATATTAATACTGTTGGAAATAATGTTCCTTTCCATGTAGGTAGCCCTGATTTTAATTCATGTACTTCTCCGATTTCAACATCGCCTGTACATCAACAACATTATCCTTATGAGAATAATATGACACCCACAAAACATTCGTCTTCATCTAAATCCACTTTGGAAGAACTGTCGAACATTCCATTGAAAAGAGTCACTTTCGCAGTCGATAAATTTGAAGGCGACCCACCACAACAGTTGCCTTCTAGGAAACCGAAGATTGGGGATGTTTTGATCCCAGCTGATATGATAAGTGATATCCCATCCATATCTGTTGGTATAACTAACACTGATGAACAGAATAAACATTCTCACAGTAAAATTACAAAGGATTCAAAGGAATATAAATATGCATTAGAAGTTTATAATCGAAATTTAAAAGAATCTATAAAACATCAACAGGAGGCACATAAGGCGGCTGAAAAGATGGCAAAGGAGGTGCAAAGTTTTAATGAAAGAGCGCATAGGAGAAACTCTCTCTCGCTGGCAAGGGAACAATTCAGTCTCTTTACAGATTCTAATAGAAAAAGTGATAGTAAATATGGTGGTAGTAATGGTTATAATGGTAACGGTAATGACCGTGATGATGATAACCATATTAATGAACATTCAAGATTTACCAACATATCAAATATTGATATCGATAAACGACTTAACGTCCATGAACATTACTTTAAACAAACTGAAGGATCACGGACATCATCTGCATTAACTTTAGATATCATTTATACAAGATGTTGTCATTTAAGAGAAATTTTACCGATTTCATCTACTTTGCGACAATTGAAAGGGAAGACTGCTCCTTTACATGTATTAAAATTTTTGAATCCTAAACCCACTTTAATCGATATTTTATCATTTTGTGATTTTATCGCTATTGTTCCCATCCATAATGTTATATTTGATAACGTCACATTAAATTCAGAAATGCTTAGGGTTGTTCTGAGTTCATTGGTTAATTCAACAGCCTTGGAAAAATTAGGGCTAAGAAATGTGGTGATTACACAAAAGGATTGGCCATTTTTTTGTAAATTTTTATTGAAAAACAAATCGTTAACTAAGTTAGATATATCACAGACAAAGATAAGATCAGATATCGCTTTACAAGATCATAGAGAATACATGGAATGGGATCTATTGACTAATGTAATTAAACTAAGAAAAGGGAGACCTTTGGAAGAGTTATTATTGAATGGGATTAAATTGGTTCATATTCCATTACCGCAATTTCAAAACTTTCTAACGGTCTTGGGTGAAAAATATTACCAATTTTGCTTTGAAGCAACAGGTTTGTCATTAACATCTTCAACCCGTTTACACTTTAACAGCACTGATAATATGGGGATTAGGTTAGGTTTAGCTGCTACTGAAATAACAGAAGATTATTTAGTAACTGTGTTAACTTGGATGTCACAATATTATATACAAGGTGTTGATTTATCTTTTAATGATTTGGATCCATTTTTAAAAATATTAGCCAAGAGATTTGCCAAATTGCCATTTGAAAACCTACAATATTTTACATTTAATAATACTAATATTTCTAATATCACAGATTTGGCTTTAGTCATAAAATATTTATCAAAATTGCCTAATGTGAAATATTTGGATTTGTCAAATATTCCAGATGTGTTTCCTGGGATTATTCCATATCTTCATAAATATTTACCTAGATTCCCTAACTTGAAGAGAATCCATATTGATAATAATAATTTGATTCATAGGCAAATCATTATGTTGTGTGGTATATTTGTGAAATGTAAAAGTCTTTCTCATATTTCACTTCTATATGAATTAAAACCTACTGATGCGAATGAAGGAGACGTCTATAATGACAGTAATATTAATATCGGTAAGGATGGAAGCAGCATTGTTAGCAGTAAAGATATACATAAGTACCAAATTTTTGCAAGAAACACAGTTTGGGCTACATTGTATGCCATGGTTCGTGATTCGCCTAATTTACTTTCTTTGGATATTGATTATGATCAAGTACCTGATGAAATTCAATCTAGGATTGCGTTATGTCTAATGAGGAATATGCAGCGTGCTGTTAATGCAGATTTCCAAATTGATGCGTTATCTTCTCAAGATCAGTTATTGTTTGATGGTTCATTAATGGCAGAAACTGCAGATGATGTGTTAAAGAAATTGAACAGCAACACATTAATGGATAAAGAACCACATTTAGTAGCTGCTAAGAAATACATGTTAAAGAAATATTTTGAGAGATTAGAGACTCTTGCACAAAATGTTCAAGAGACTATTGACAACGTTTTCGAAAAGAGGAAGAATGGTGAACTACCTTCAAAGGAGAAGGAAAATTTGTTAAGATTATTATTATTGGAAAAGAATTTAAAGAATATTATTGAGATTGTTTCTTCCATATCAAATGGTCCAAATGATGCAGACGATTCTTCTGTTAGTTCAAGTAATGATGAAAACGGGCAACCTATTACACCTTCTGATATCTCTAGACCATCATTAAAGCATTTAGACTCAGCTAGATTGATTGCGGAAGTGGTAGGGGAAGACGATAATGAAAGTGAATCAACAGTACCTCATGCAGTTGCTACAGAGGACAATAATAAAGTCGTAGATACGAACACAGGTAGACCTATTCTTTATAAATCTGCATCTTCGACATTACCTCAAAATAAATTACAAGAAAAGGAGGAAGGTGAACTACATAAATGGGGGTTCTTTGTCCAACAACAAAGGTCCATATATCCCTCGGATAAGCCATTACCGGAGGAAGATGATAGAGATAAAAATAAAGAAAAAGGAAATGTTAGTGGGAATGTGTCTCTCTCTGATAAAGATAACTATGTTCCTCAGCTAGCTTCTCCGGATCATGATTCTGGCTCATCAACACCTTTATCGCCTAAAATATTGTCTCGTATTCCATCTGGCGAAGAATTAAGAAAAGCTATTATTAAGGCTAAAGGTACGGCCACTATGGATGAGTGGATTCAGAATGTAGCATCTAATCAACAGGAATTGGAGAAGATATATAATGCAGCATATTTCTTAACGGGGAAGGCTAAAAATCCCGAAGGCAATAAAAGTGAGGAGAAAAAATGAACTGTAAACATATCTATAATGAATATAATAATATTTGTATATATATATATTTAGATTGATTATTACCCTTATGTATTCAAAAAATTGTATATAAAATGGTACTTTGAAATATTAAATAACATTTGTTTTATTAAGTCTCTTTTTAGTAATTGATTTTGATAGTTGTTTAAAGAATTAATTGATATGTTTGTTATATTGAAAGGCGTACGAGACCCTTTCTTCTTCCATTATATATATACCTAAACTATTGTGATTATATATATTTTGTTTTGAGTATTTTGCTTTGCTACACTTTATTTTTGAAAAATATCATATATTCTGCTACGAATATTAACATGATATAATAATACTCAATATTATTTAATCATTTTATAATTCATGATTGGGATATTTGAAAAAAATGAAATTGTGTTTTCTAATTATCTAGTATCTATCAAGTGCAAGTTCATACTGTTAATTCAAAATTGAAAAATTAACAAACAATGATCATGTAAAAAAAAAAAAAAAACATATGTTTATAGCAGGTTTAGATTTACATTAGTCTATAAGGAATTCCAATTCTTTTAAGATTATCAATCAAATAAACATTAGTACTCTTATATTATAATAATATATACATTTTAGTATTATGAATTTTACATGTAACCAATTAATAATTTTGATTATTTCCAATTTTGGATGATATTCTTGGTTAAGGTTTCTCGTTGTCTGTATCTGTCAGAATTTTATATTTTTATTATATTTTTCATTATCTTTTTAACTTGATTGAATTTCCAAAAATTGTTTCTTGTCTTTTTTTTTTGTTTTTGTTTTTGTTTTTCGTTTTGTCATAAAGGGAAATTTTTCTTTCAACTTATTGTTTGCATTTTTTTTTTTTTCTTAAAAAATATAAAACACATCGAAGAAAAATAAAATAAAACAAAATAAAAAACGGACAAAGGAATTTTTGATGGGACTTCTTCCCTCTGGCTGATGTTCTTTGTATGGGTGTTTTTGTGTGAAAATCTTTGAGATGCAAGATTTGGTTCCTTTATGTCATTTTTTTTTTAAGTAATTTCTGACTTATTTCTAGTTCAATAAATGTGATTGAATATATATATATATATATGTGTTTGTGGATAAATATAAGAACGTAGTTTTTATATTGAAACTACTATCATATTAATATTTTGTCAACATCTTTCTAAGAATTAGTGTGCTGGACAGTAAAACAAATATATATATAAAAAAAAAAAGCAGATTTACATCGTTATTCAAATGACACAACATAAAGGAAAACCTGTCGCCTTATGGAGAAAATCTGCTCCTTCCTTATATCATCATTTTTCAAGTTTTAAACCTAGTTTTGTTACTAGTATAGATAATGTAATGAAATTACACAAAACTATCACTTTCAGAAGTGAAATTATTCCAGATAAAGAGCGTGGGTTTTTGACTACGAGTTTATTGTATTCTCAAGGCAGTGATATATATGAAATTGATTGTAATTTACCATTAGGTTCCTTTTATAAAGATAGTGTAGGTTTACTCAATAAGCAGATTGAAAATGAAGGAAGAAATGATTCTATTCATGGAGTTGATAAAGATATAGATGCCTTTGAAGATGCAAGCTCCAAGAAGTTGAAATCTAAATGGGTTTACTCAGGGGAAACCATAGCTAAGATGGCATATTTAGATGATTCAGAAGATAGTACAATTATTGTTATGTCTAAGAATGGGTCATTGGCTTGGTTTAGAGATGGAATAAAAGTGCCTATCCATATCGTACAAGAGATGATGGGACCATCCACAAGATTTTCTGCTATACATTCATATGTAAGACCTGATAATTTAGCCGTATCTGATTTTGGATTATCTGAAAATTTAGAGACATTAGTTAAGTCACAAGCAAGTGGTTCAGAAGAAAATAGTATATTGAAAATAGCAGATAATTATGGTAAACCAGGTGAGATATTGCGTACAATTCATGTTCCAAATACTACAGTGACACATACAGTAAGATTCTTTGACAATAATGTGTTTGGATCATGCTCCGATGATAACACTGTTAGATTCTGGGATATCAGAACAGCTAATAAACCTATATTTTCCCTAAGTGAACCCAAAAACGGTAGATTGACAGCATTTGATGCATCACAGATCACAAATGAATTATTTATCACAGGTACTTCAACGGGTGTTATTAAATTATGGGATATCCGTGCTGTGGAATTTGCTAATGTAGATTTATCCCATAGACAAAATGGGGAAGATCCAATTCAAAATGAATTGGTAAGTTTATGTCACTCTGGTGGTGACTCAGTGGTAGATGTTCAATTTTCAAAGAGTTCATCATCAGAATTTTTAACTGTGGGTAATACAGGAAATGTTTATCATTGGGATATGGAATATTTCTTCTCTAGAAATGATGATGATAATGAACAATATTCTACTTTGAAACGTGTTAAAAGAACCACAACAAATAGTATACCTGCACTTGAAGAATTGCAAGGTCAATGTCTGAAATTCTTCCATAGTGCTACTACTAATAGCAATAATAGCAATAATAATGCGTTTGACAGAAAGAATACAGTAGCATGGCATCCAATTATTGATGATCTCGTATGCACCGTTGATGATTCTACATTAGTGTCAGTTTACAAACCCTTTACACTAGGGAGTCGTAATCCACTCGATGGATAAAGGAAGCAATAAAAGAAATAAATAGAATGATAGAAGACTAATAAAGAAAATGGTGTCTTCGTTATTAAAGGAACGAGGCAGAGAAAAGTTTTTTTCTTTTAATTGCTATATAGTTATGTATTTCTGTTCTTTTGTCTTTTAATTAAATATAATATTAATAGTCTTATGTTTTGGAGGTCGTTGTCTTCGATTGTCACATAACTTTTTGTAAGAAGCCCTAATTGGAAAATCCTGAAATACGTAGTCCTTAGGGTAACGCTTAATGTCGAGGCGAAGGACTTGGAACAGCCGAAACTCTGGGCCCAGGCTGTGAGTGTATTCGAACGAATGATCGTCGGATTGACCTTGGTGGCAAATTACAGAGAAACTTATTTAAGAGACCTCTGATTATTGAGAGTGTGTGCCAAAGGTAATTATCAGCAATCACATTCTTATTAGATCTATTAGGTTCTACCTAAGAGAAGATTAACAAGAGAATATCCCACATCTATAGTAAGGATTATATAATTGGTTTACTAGTTAGAATCAACAACTATATAATTTTAAGTGTTTATATATAATTAATATCCATATTTTAGTATATTACTTGAGATAATCCCTTACACTTTTTTTAGTGTTTTGTTTTCTTGATGAAATTCAAGGAAAAGAAACTAAAATTTAATTTTTTTTCTCTTTTAGAAACTCCAAAAAATAAATAAACATAAAAAATATCTCTTTGGAAACAAATAGATGAGGAAAAAAAAAAGATTTTAATACATACATACATATACGAACAATTCTTAATTTTATTCAACTAATTTGTACTTTCTTAACATGAATGGAAGAAATATAAAATTATAAAATCATATAATTATCAAAAACAATATTTAGGTAATTATGTAGCGGTAAGAAGAGGACTAACGTACTAAGTTGTGTAAGTTATTTATTTTGTTACTTACCACAAATTGTACTTTTGAAATAAGATATTCACACTTTAAATATTTTTACAAGAAAAAAAAATAACCACATTTTCTAATAACAAAATCTTAAAAGTTTTCAACATCTGGCAATTCAGCAGATAAAGAAAGTGCATATTTTACCAGAATCCATAAGTATCATATATTTTACTATGTTGTCTAACTGCTTTAATTAAATCTTTTTAAAAAGCTGTAAGAAATTCCTAGAGAATATTAAATACAAAATAGAATTCATTAAAGAAAAAAATAGAGTTGTTTAAACACGTTGGGTATTGATATAAGTTACTATTGATACAACATTTGTTTTGGTATTAAATCACAAACGGTTGAAAATTAAAACAAACAGAATGTATGGCTGCAAATATTAATCAAATAATTTAGTGACATGTAGGTTGATTAGGATTTTCAACAAAGTCATGATCAAAAAAAAAAATGCTTTTATTGATAATTGAAATAAAAAATAAAGTAGTGAATATAAGCAATTAAATTTATGAAAAATGAACTTTTACAAATACGATATCTTCAACGAAGTAAGGTTATTTTGGTTCCAACATAAATTATTTTATATTTCAAAAAAATTTACATAATAATCTGTAGATTCAATATATGGAGATACTCCTCTTTTATAAACAATTTAGATGTAGAAAGTATTATAGCCATTACAAATTCTACTTACAATTCTAAATATGAACATTTCGAAAATCTTTCTCTCTTTGTGTATACATTCGTAGCTATGACTAATATCCAATTTATTCTCTTTACTTCTAATGTTTATTGTAAAAAAAAAAGAAGAACAAAAATGCAAATAACCAGTACTAAGTACTTTTTGAAAGAAAAAACAGAATAAAACTAGAAATCTATCGAATCGAGAAAGTCAAGGTAACCACGATGAAAAAAATATGATATATTCCTCCTTTGGATGAAGAATATATATACATTATTTTTTATACATTATTTATGAATATACAATTGTTTATTCCCTGGTAAGAGATCGAGGAAAAATTCTCTATACGTAATAATATAATGATACTTTAATTATTGTTCATAAGAATGATCCAAGACGCTAATAACATGAATACTAATGTTCTTCATCTAGAGGAATTCCAATACTCTAAAAAATAACCTAAAAAAAAAACTCTTTTCTTAGTTCAACTCCCATGTTGGAAGTGAGTCCTTGCAAATCTGTAAAAAACATCCCAGGTTATACAAACTTAAATAAAATGTCTAGTAAATAACATTTAAACTAAGTTTAATTCATTTGAGTAACTTGTTCACCTTAATGGTTACCAAATATCTGTTTGCTTAGAAGAATTAACTGTGGTTCTTCTTTCTACTGCAAAGGAAGAGGAACCCCATACATTTTAACTAAAACAGAACAAAGAACAAAAACACACACAAAGGGAAATCTGAATTTTATTTAAAAAGTAAAAAAAAAATAAAACAACAACAACTTTCTGTCGATTTTTCACCATTTTCTGGTTATGCTTGAATAAAAAAGAAGATTGTAGTAATGAACCCCAAAGTAATGCAGCAGATTTGATTAAAAAAATAAATCAATGATGACTCAATCGTTTTATTTTATTTTTATTTATTTTTTAAAAAGGAAATGAAAAAAAAAAAAGAGGAAAATTTATTTTTATTCAAAGATTAACAAAATTCACACTGAGAAATTAGATTTAATCGTTTACATTTTATACTTTTCTCCTATCTTTGAATAAACCACAAAAAATATCAGCGTATATATATACAAAAATATTGTTATTGGATTATTATTTTTTCCCTTCATTTTTTATCCACACTAGAAGTCATAACGACAACAAAAAAAAAAAATACAAAACTTAGAAATATGAAAGCATTTTCCTCATCCTTAATCAGATTACCTGCCAGATATATTGTTGTTCCAAGACGTATGGCTTTTGCCACTATTGCCAGGACTATGGTTGTCCCTCAACCATCTATTGTGAAACTTTCCTTAAGAACGTATGCTGATGAAGCCATATCAAAGGAGGAAACAAATAAGAAAGAAAATACACTTAAGGAAGATGAGAGTAGTAATTTAACAGAAGAACAAAAACAAATTAAAGATTTACGAGTCAAACTAAATACCAAGACTAAAGAAGCTGCGGAATTAAAGGATAGGTTATTAAGAGCAGTTGCTGATTTTAGAAATTTACAAGAAGTGACTAAAAAGGATATTGAAAGAACGAAAAACTTTTCTTTACAAAAGTTTGCTAAAGATCTATTAGAATCCGTCGATAATTTTAATCATGCTTTGGCTGCTTTCAAAAAGGAAGATATTAAAAAATCTAGAGTGATTAGTGACTTATATACTGGTGTTAAAATGACTAAGGATGTTTTTGAAAAAACTTTACGGAAACATGGTATTGAAAAATTAGATCCATTAGGTGAGCCATTTGATCCAAATAAGCATGAAGCCACCTTCGAAGTGGCTCACAAGGATAAGGAACCGGGTACAGTTTTCCATGTTCAACAATTAGGTTACACCTTAAATAACCGAGTTATTAGACCTGCTAAGGTTGGTGTTGTTAAGTCGGAAGATAAATAAAGAATTATAACATTTGATACTACTATCTAATAATTGCCTTTCCTTTTTATCTCGATACTCCCTTCTTTTCCTTCGTTACCTGCGCCATTTTCCTCACCTGTACATATGATAGAAAAAAAAAAACAGCTAATGTTATTATGATTATCGAATTATCATTAATCGTAATGTATCTTTATGTAACAAACTAAAATTACTTAAATACACATATTTATAGTCATGTTTAGCACAGATAAGAATTTATCCACTTTTTACTTAAACCTAATATAGAGCAGCCCGAAGGATTCATCTATTTTTTATTGTATTAGATTGTTATTTCCAGATACATATATATTGTTTATTTCTCTCTTTTACAGAATCTAATACCTTTATACTTTTGTACACATTCTTTAAAAGAGATTTACTGCCAAGGAATCATTGTTGAAATCATTTGTACTAAAGTACCTTTTTCATTAAATTTATTTACTTTTGTATTTGTTTTCACCTTTTGGCCCTCGAAATTTAGCAAGACTAATGCTTTGAATTGTTAGGTCTAAATATTAAGTTCAATATTTTGTTAAAAATATTAATATGAACATATTAATTCAAATCTGATTAGAGTCAGATAATTTTTTTTTTGGGAAACATTTGGATTGATAATGATATTATCCCGGTAGGCAAGGAAAAACCCTGCATTTCCACTTCGGTAATAATGTTGATTTAACCATCTCTCATTTTTCGCGCTTTTTTTTTAGAAGTGAAATCATGCAGTTATTTGAAAGAAACAAAGATCAAACGCACAAAATATAAAGAAAACTTTAGAAATAGGAAATCTTTTATTATTAAAAGAAAACTTGTATAAATAAGGCACACAAGTCTCATATGTATACTAAAGAAAGGAGAAGCCTAGGCTAGACTAAAGTTGATCTATTATATAACAGTATACCGATTTTGGGTCGGATATTTGGTATATAACCTGCCATTTTATTTATTTGTTTATTTATTACTTTTTTTTTTGTTTATACTGTCTTTTAACTGAGCGAAGAGAGAAAAAGTGGAATTAGATCACTTTACTAATAAAACAAGGTGTTTCCCCATGAGTGAAATAATAGGCACTGTGGAGACAAATTTGGATTCTACGACTATCAAAAATAAGAATATTTCTGCTCAACGTGTGAAAAAATATGTAACTTTTGGACCATACATCATTGGTTCTACTTTAGGTGAAGGAGAGTTTGGTAAAGTTAAATTAGGTTGGACGAAAACTTCTAATTCTAATGAAATGCCTAAACAAGTGGCTATTAAATTGATTAAAAAAGATAATTTGAAAGATAATCCGGATAAGGAAATGAAAATATATCGTGAGATTAATGCTCTGAAATATTTGAACCATCCAAATATAATCAAACTGGAAGAAATACTACAAAATTCAAAATATATTGGTATAGTATTGGAATATGCGTCTGGTGGTGAATTTTATAAATATATTCAAAGAAAGAGACGATTAAAAGAAAATGTTGCATGTAAATTATTCTCACAATTAATTAGTGGGGTCAGTTATATGCATTATAAAGGTTTAGTACATAGAGACCTTAAATTGGAAAATCTGTTATTGGATAAAAATGAAAACTTAATCATAACAGATTTTGGATTTGTCAATGAATTTTCTTTACAGAATAGGCTAATGAAAACATCTTGTGGATCCCCATGTTATGCAGCACCTGAATTAGTACTCTCTACACATCCATATGAAGGTACAAAAGCCGATACTTGGTCTTGTGGTGTGATTTTATTTGCCATGCTCGCAGGTTATTTACCCTGGGATGATGATCCAGCTAATCCTAATGGCGATGACATAGCTAGATTATATTACTATATTACAAGTACTCCCTTGAAATTTCCAGATTATATTAATCCATTAGCAAGAGATCTATTAAGGAAAATTTTGATATCTGATCCAAGGAAAAGATATGTCATTGAGAGAATACGGATCCATGAATGGTTATCACCATATCATGACTTCTTAAATATTTCATCATACGAATGGGATGTTGCTAGTAAATTGGGCTCAACTGCATTCATATCTTCGAGAAATTCAAAAGCAGACAAGAGACAAAAGGTAAGACCTTATTCCATGATTTCTAATATAAACAACCAAACGCCATCTAAATCTAATTGGGCACCATCCACAGTCTCTCAGTTATCTGTATCGATGCATAAATTGAATATTTTAAAAGAGAATGACACTGAAGATACAATTAGACCCTCGAATAATAAACCGTTTCTCAAGAATACGTCGTCTGCTGACAAGAACACGAATCAAAACTTTCCCTCCAATGATACAAAATCAACAAACATACCAAGTAAATTGGGTCATTCGAAACCCAGACCTACAACATTACATGTTTCAATCGAATCTTCTTTGAAATCTGTCACATCAGACACCAATAATATTACAACAAACAATTTAAACAGTGGTAATAATAAAAAGTACAATAGGGCCTTTTCTAAGAAAAGTTTGAATCAGCATGAACCAAAAAATAGAGCTATCATGGATACTATAAATGAAGATAAACCAGATATTGATACACAGAAACAAACTAGAAATTTATCCTTATCAGCTAAGATTCAAAATAGTAAAGAAAATAATTATACTAGTATTAAAGGAAACAATATAGGAATAAAACTTAATTCAACTGGTAATAATCTACCTAAGAGACCAGCAGACAGAATAGAAACTAAAGTCAATTCACTTTCTACTTCTTCTTCGGAGACAGATAATAAACGCGATCATCGTGTATATATGTCTAATGATTCCAACTCATCATTTAAGGCATCTGATGAATCTGTTCACCGTGCTGACAAGAAAAGATTTAGTTTTTTGTCTATTTATTCATCCTATAGTTCTTCTAAGTCAAGTATACGTTCTGGCGAACATGGGAGAGTAGCGTCCAGACGGGGGAAATCTCCTTCTGCAGACCTTAATCATAACGTTGATGTATCACATACTCACTCACATAAACAAAGAAATACATCATTGCATCAGATCGACATAAATTCCAAAAATAATTCAAGATATAACACAGTACCGTCTAACATAAAAGATAAAAATGACACATCCAGGAACATTGATACAAGCAATGCGTCTTCTAGTGTTATTGATGCCAATCATACTTGCACATCGCATGAAATAAATAATAAAAAAGTGATAAATAATAGTAATAAATCTAACAGAACAAGGAGGAAAAAAAGCGAACGTTCATCCATTATGATTTCATCTTTAAACTTAGATAAGAAGAAAGTCAATCAACCTGTTAGACATGATACTTCAACTGCTAGAAAAGTTATTGATTTTTTTAAAAGAAAAAGTACAATATTATAATATAATATTCTTATAATTGATCATTTAAAATTTACAGCATCTATTAATAAAGTTAAAACATATTATGTATACATACATATACATTAATATATATAAACCAAGTAAAGATACAACATTGCATTTCTTCTCTCACCTTTACAAGTATAACCACTAATTATGAATACAAAATTATGTTATTTAACTGTGCTCGATATGTGTCCAAAAGCTACATGGAGAGTATAAAAAACAAAGGAAGCGGAGATAACACTCTGCCTAAGAAAAAAAAGTACACTTTTATTTCTTTTAATACTGTATTGTTAAAAATCTTACTTACACAAAGTATTTATATAGTAAAAACCGATAACTAATTGAATTTATAGGACTAACTTTATACTTATAATAATAATGATTAAAAAAGCTACTTCTTAATACGAAAAAAATACTTAAAATATCTTTATTATATTTTTATTTAAATATTAGATGGGTATAAGAAGATTCTAACGGAAGCACCAAAGGTCTTAGCTGGTAAGTTGTTTCTGAATTTAGCTCTAACAACACCGGAGTTACCGTGAGTTCTGGTAATCTTACCCCACATGACTCTAATCTTAGAACCTCTAATTTCCTTAGAAGCTCTGTAGACGTAAGCAACACGCTTACCCAAGTAAAATTGAGCTTCTTGTGGAGTAGCAACACCTTCAATCTTTAATAAAGAGACGTTTGGGTTGTTAACACTCTTGGATCTTTGGTAGGATAAGTGCTTACCTTTAACGTACACTGTTCAAAACAAATAATAGATACACATGTAATAAAAAAGAAAATTATTACTCGAAACTGGAATATACAATAATTTTCATAAAGGGCAAATTGTTAGTATTATTTTCCAATAATTAATAAAAAACGACTAACTCATGTAAATTGGCTTTTTTTTATGATACCACTGAAGCTTACTTGTAATCCCTATTTTCCACTCTATAAAAAGAATAATTATATCTTCATACCATTTTCATTATTAATCATAAGTTAAGGAAGAGTTACTATGCTCTCAAAAAAATATCTTAAAATATAATATCCAATCTACATTTCTTGATAGAACTCCTTGAATTATTCTTTTCTGGTTCATAATATCTAACACATTATTTGCATTCTCCTCTTTTCCTTGTAATTTTGTCACTATTTTTTATTTTTGTACAATATTTCCTTTTCCTTAAAAACCCAACTTTTTCTATCTCAATTCATTATCAGAGTTAATCTCATATCATGCCAAAACGCTTATTTAACAAACATACATCTGTGGGATTCAGCCATTTTTGCGTTTGATTTTTCTTCGTCTTAGCTGTTCCAAAGACCAAAGGAATTTAAGGCACGATGTTAAAAACTGGATATACCTTAAAATAATAGTTTTTCATATTCAACTAGACGACACAAGAGTAAGCATGATCAAGTTATAGTTAGCTAACAAGAGTTAATTGGTATAGTTTAACGTAGAAACTACAAAGCTAGGTGGAACACCTAACAATACCGAGGAATCTTTCTCAGTAAGACACGCGCTATTACATACTAACGGCGGAAGTCCTTAGGGCCAATGTTACAATATAATCGAGGAAGTGGAAAGTGTTAGGAAAGAGGAAAAAAAAAAAGCCACTAGGTAGAATATTCCCTCAATACAACACTTACTTACTACACAGGGGGAGGGGGGGAGGGGCAGCCAAATGAAAACCCAGCTAATGGGCGTACTTAGACTGGCTTTTAGTTTGTTGTGTTAAACGGACCCCCTTCTTCCAGTGGGATAGGTCTCTCTCTGGACAACAATGTGTTTGTTCCTTGGATTGCCAATTGTGTTCTCCTTTTTCCCTGTAGAAAATACTTGTAGAGGGAGAAAAAAAGAGAGAGAGAGGGCATTTGCTAAGACAGTGTCAAATAAACGGTGATTTTTATTTTGAATGCAAAGTGGAAAGACGGACTTTTTCTATAATATCCTAAATAGGAACTTTGATATAAACGGTTATCCACACCTGAAATAAATAAAGTTAGAGAAGTTTTCCGCCAACATAGATGTACGGATGTACGGAAACAGTCGTTTTAAAAAAAAACTTTTTTTTTATTTTGTGGCGCCTAGCTTGAGAAACCCTAACACTTTTCACTTAAAGGTCACGGTACACGATAAGCAATGTCCAAACAATAGAAGCAAAGATTTTATGTAAAATTTTTTGCTAGGGCAAGCAAAATTACTTTGATTTTGAAAACATATAAAAGGGCACTGAATTCCAGTTAAAATAAATTTTTGTCACTTTGGTTAAACCTTTTCTCTTGTCTTTCTTGTCCCCTCCTAAAAGAACTGTCGACGTACTTCAGTATGTGATATACCCATAAGTTTTTGAATTGAAGAGTGTATACTTTTGTTGTCTTTGTAAGTTAAGGGTAAGGTACTCTGGACTAACTTACAAGGACAACAGAAGCATGCATCATTTCCTGTCCTGTGTGGCAACCAACACAACAGAATGTTTTTTTATTTGATTTATTTGACTAACACCTTCTACAGTAGGATCATTTCTATAGGAATCGTCACTCTTTGACTCTTCAAAAAAGTCACTGAATCCAACTTGGTTGATGAGCCGCATAACCTTCTTACCCAAGAGTGAGACTTCAAATTTTTCAATTTAAAATCTAACATTAGCTTGGTCCGCAATCCTTAGCGGTTCGGTCATCTAATTTTTTAAATTATCAAACTAAATTTGATTTTGCCGGTTGCAAGTGGACTTATTCCTTTTTCATCAGATGCCATTTATTTGGTGTTTGGTGGGAAATTTAGGTCTATATAATTAATTGGCGCGATGATCTTTACCCTTTCTACGTACATCTCTTGTGGATGGGGTAGAATATTGGGTGGGTAGGAATGGCAGTCTGACAAGTTTATCAACCTTTTTTTTCTTTTTCCTAACTTAGTTTTCATCAAAGGTTTGATGGATAATTTAGGAATATAAAAGATATGTAAAATGTTACTGTATATAAAAGGGCATATGTGTATATATTTTTTACATATATTTTTTAACGAATGATTTGAATTTTGTATGCTTATATATGTGTATTAATATGTTTATTTTAGCATAGAATCTAATGAATTTATACATTTTTTCAATATAAAGAGCTGATCCATGGGGAAAGTGGCATTTTGAACACTTTGTGAAGAACTCCATGCAACATAACATGGTCTATTATATTTCTTCGCAGTGGCAACTGTAATCTTCCTTGCTACTTCACTTACCCAATCATTAACTGAAGGTATTAATGGTATATCTACAATTTCTTTTGAGTTACGTTTAGGAACGGCATAATGATAACATTGCAGTTTTGCAATTTCTTGTGAATCGTTAACATTACGGAAAGTTAAAGATATTGGAATACGCTTATTGTTTCTTAAACCATCTTCATTGGCAATATCATTTGGTATAGTAGCTATAATTTCAATTGGAACGAATTCTTCATTATTTGGATCATTTCTTGACACAGTTCTCTTCACAGTTTTCACCAACATTCTTGAGCTATCTAATATATTTCCTTCTATCAATGAAAACTCACGTTTATATATTATGTGTCTTTATACCAATAACGAAAACAACAAATAAAAAAAAAAAAGATCAATATTTCTAATAAAAATAAGTAAAATAATTAAGTAATCTATTATATATTTCACTAGACTATATATTTAAATTGCATTTATTCACTATAACGAAGACATAAATACAATTTTCATCTCTTTTAATTCTTCTAGCCTTTTATTTTGTTCATTTAAAGTATACATTTCTTTAATATTACTCTTTTTTTTTTTCATTTATTTTTTCGAATTTTCAATTTTTGATTCTCTGTACAAAAAAGAAGTGTACAAGATTTAAACCATCAATTGTTTAGAGGAACAGAATTGATTATAAGCAAAAAAAAATAAGAACGTTCAAATAGTTATTATCTTTGAATTAACAAGAAGTTAATAATTCCCATTGTGTACTGAAAATACCCACTTTTATTCTTTTTCTCTTTTTTTTTATTACCTTAAATTAACTAATAAAGCATGACAGTTTCTAATATACCAGTAATTTCGGTGGTAGCTGCCCTATTACCAGACATGGGTATTGGTTTTCAAGGTACTTTGCCATGGCGTTTATCCAAAGAAATGAAATATTTCAAGCAAGTTACTACAAACACCTTTGATTCCAGTAAATGCAATGCAGTGATAATGGGCAGAAAAACATGGGAATCTATTCCAAAAAGATTCAGACCTCTACAAAACAGATTAAATGTGGTTATTTCGAGAAGTTTTACTGAACATTTGGTCGCTGAATCACTTAATGTCGAAAATTCACTTAATTATTACAAGATTAATTCTATTCAAGGGGCAACCAGAGAATTGAACAGAGCTCATCCTAATGTAGAAAGAATATATATTATTGGTGGTGGTGAAATCTATGAATCAGCATTCGATTTTATTGACCATTGGTTAATCACAAAACTGGAAATATCACGAAACGATGAACAGAGTATGATACCTAGTATGGATACTTTTTTAAATAAAGAAAAATTAATAAAACAATTTCAACAAAAATCAAAGACCGAATTGTCAAGATTTCTACCACCCAGCGTTGAATTACCTGATTCGGCTGAAGATGATGAAAAGGGTTATCACTTTGAATATACTCTATATACTAGAAGATAAACATACTTATATTTCCCCCTTTTTCTAATGTATTATCAATATTATTGCAACAAGAATCACTTATATGTAGGATAACTTTTTAAATTTGTGTAATACCTTAGTTAATGCTTTGTTTCTCCCTCCCTTTTTCCTCTCGATTTTATCAAGTATAAAATATCGCTTGGTTGAAGTATTTGCTATCCTAAAATAGACACAATGTAAGAGAGGTGGCTGGATTCAATTATTTAGTTTTATTCCTATTTTGTTTTAAATATAACAATTCTTGTGGTATAACGACCTGGATAATTGCCTATAATACCGCATATTTCTAACAATCTGATTTTATCTATGTCTAAGCCACCAAGTTTCATTAGCATACGACAATGATTCCCTACTCCACAACATACATTTATACAAATACAACAAAATGAGGGATCAAATAAAATGAAAATTACATTATTCTAATGAAGACTCATCGTGGTCGTACCTTTGTATATGCCAAATTACGACTATAGCTAAACGATACTCCTTTACTGCAACCATCTCTTTTGTTTTCTCGTTCCTTAAATCTGTCAAAATATACAAACTTTCTTTAATTTTTTTTTTTTGTTTTTTTTTGTTCGATTTTTTTGTTCAATTATTTTTTTTTTTTGGCTTTATTTGGTTTCTGAAGAATTGAGATGAGCCTTCCTATTGTGTATTGTATTAACATGATTGATTACAGACAGAAATATTGCAACCTCGACCAAAAAACAGTTTAAATGATTGTTCTAGATGAAATAATACATCTCAGCAGTGAGTGATCCAAACTATTGAAGTTTATAATGGCTTGTTTCCCTTCCATCTTTTTATCTCTTCCCCTATCATATTTTCGACTATTATTATCATTCCAATTATGGTATATGCACTTTTCTAAATTGTAAATATGAAACAACTTCCTCTTTTCCAAAACGTGATGATATAGACTAGTCTTAAATTATTATATCCTAAAACATATATAAACATGATATCAAGAACTCTGTCATCTCAGAATTTCGAGGTGATTTGAAAGTCACTTTTATTTTATTTTATTTTATTTTATTTTAATTTACAACCTTTCCCCCCTCAAATACCATCACTATTGCCCTTAAAAATACTCTTCTTAGAAGATCATTAATAATATAACTATCACAACTTATTATTGTAAATATAAAACAAATTCAAAATAGACATTTTTCCTTACAACTATGACATCCTACGCTGAAACTGCTTCCTGGTCATCCTTTTTGAAATCCATATCCTCATTTTCTGGTGATTTATCTTCACTTTCTGCTCCGCCTTTCATTCTTTCACCAGTTTCATTATCAGAATTTTCGCAATACTGGGGGACGTATCAAGATCTATTCTTATCAATCGCCCAAATAAATAAACATAACTATGAGGCATTTTTTCCTCAAATTAGAACTGTTAGATCACCAGATGTTACAAGGATGTTAGCTATACTGCAGTGGTATTTAGCTACTTTGAAATGTCAATATACATCGCGTACTCAAAGAGGTGGCTTTGAAAAAAAACCTTTAAACCCATTCCTTGGCGAATTATTTGTTGGTAAATGGGAAAATAGTGGGTCAAAGAAAGGTGACACTATTTTATTGACAGAACAAGTGTCACATCATCCACCAATTAGTGCCTTTTCCATATTTAATGAAGAACAAAATATCCAGATTCAGGGATACACCCAAATAAAATCATCCTTTTCAAAGACTTTGAAGTTAAACGTTAAGCAACATGGTTATGCAATAATGGAGACTAACGGCCATTCATTTCTTATTACTTTACCTGCTATCCATTTGGAAGGTATCCTCGTTGCAAGACCATATGTGGAATTAGAAGGTACTTCATATATCCAATCATCCTGTGGTTTGATTTGGAAGATCGATTATTCGGGTAAGGGTTATTTTTCGGGTCAGAAGAATTCTTTTAAAGCCTATTTATATAAAGATAGACTTTCGATGGAAAACGGCGATAAACCTTTATATATAGTAAATGGACAATGGTCTGGTGTATCTACAATTACAGATGGTAATAAAGAGGCTTTGTTTAGTGACATTTCTAAATACAAACCACATTTATTACAAGTTAAACCAATAGCCGAACAACATCATTTAGAAAGTCGAAAGGCTTGGGATGATGTTGCCAAAGCTATTGAATTAGGTGATATGAAATTAATTTCGCGAACTAAAAATAAATTGGAGAATGAACAAAGACAACTAAGGAAAAAAGAGGAAGAAGAAAATAAACCTTGGAAAAATAGATGGTTTAAGAAAATTGATGTTATCAAAGAGCAGGTACAACCAGATTTGAATGGTAAGACATTTAATAAATTAGTTGCATTATCCAAATTAGCTGGCTTGTCTGTCAAAAACGTTCCAAGCGGTCAATTATTGGGAAGCAAGGATCATAAGAAATGTAACACAGCGTTACATTGGGCTTTCGTCAGAGATAACTGGCTACAAGAGAATGAAGTGAAAGTATAGAACACTGTTTACTCGATATTATTCCATTTTGATACATTTACACTTATTGTATATACGGTTCACTAAAGTTGTTCTTTTTTTTTTATTGGTATTTGCTATATAACTTTAGGCTTTAAGTTACATAACTCAATTTTGTAAAACAGGAAATATCATTTATTTTATCTTTTTTGTCTCATTATACAATAGATTATGATACTGGGAACAGAATTACCAAGTAACCATTTGGTCCCCTGGATCATTATTTATTGTTCTCGAAGTTCATGAACAATTCTGATGCCTAAATATCTCTAGTGGTTATTTGTTTTTTCATTATTAAAAATAATTGGAAGGAATCATAAACCTACAAGACCTTTACTGCAAATAAATTGAAATCATTCTTTTTTCAATAAAGGTGCCTACAATTACAAGACTACAACTGCATAGATAGCTACAAAATCTATTTTGCTCGGTGCATACCTAATAAAATTAGATTAAAAAATAATAAACACCAAAAAAAAAAAACATAATTAAGAAAAAAAAATAAAATAAACCTTTCGAAATAGTTCTTTCAAACCTTTACTTTACAAAATGTTGTAACTCATAATTTGTAATATAAAAAGGCCATCCACACTATGCGAAAAGATCATTTAATCATTTTGCCCTGCCATGGGATTTGGAAAATTGATTCAACCACAAATGCCAACAATTATGGTCAGTTATCAGATCAGTGGTATTTGGCTCCCTTCCAACTAGAAGGTAATGACCATTTAGTTTTCATTAAACAATCTTTAAGAGCAATCGAAGAGCTACTATATGACTATGACAGAAGCGTTGTTTTATTTAGTGGTTCTCAAACTAAGGTAGATGCAGGTCCAATAAGTGAAGCACAATCTTATTTCGTTTTAATGAAAAAATTAGTAAATTCAGCTACTACTAAAGATGGTTTCGAACAATTAACCCACTTATTTGATAAAGAGACTATGCTGTCCTTAGAAAATATTGTTAAACAGTTGGATTTGCATAATATAATTGCTAATACGCTTTTCTCCAATGGATGCATAAACACAGAAGAATATGCATTAGATTCTTTTGATAATTTACTATACTCAATACTTAGATTCAAAGAGATTACTGAATGTTATCCCAAAAGTATTACCATTGTAGGATTTAGGTTTAAAGAAGCAAGATTTTTAAATTACCATGCAATGGCATTGGATATACCTAAAAATGTCATACGTTATATTTCATATGATCCTGAACCATCAAATTACTCACAAGAACAATTGAATATATATTTCGAGAACTTGACATATATGGAAAGGAAAAATGCACTAAGTTTATTCGAAAATGATTGGTACGCAAAGAGAGAAATTCTAACTAAAAAGAAAAATAGTAGAAATCCTTACAAAAGAATACCAACGTATGAAGGTCTCAAACTACTTCATTTTAATGATATGAAATCCACAGATGAAGAACATTTTGAAGAATACATTAAAGGCAAAATGCCATGGTCATGTAAATGATAATATATATACTAATTAAATAATGTAAGAAAATGAACTTTTTACAGTAGTAATTATCATTGACATTAAAATAAATTGGTTATACTTAAGTTTCAGGCAACAAAAATTTTAAATAACTGTCAATGCCTGTTGTAAACGATCTCTTTCTTGTCTCCACTGTTCAACTTTTAGCAATTTCTTTTCTAATACTTCTATTTCATTATCAATAGATGTAATGGCTTCATCTGTTCCCAGTGTCTTTAATTCCCATGTTCCTTCATTTCCATAGACTTCTAATAATAAATCATGGTATTTAATTAACGAAGGCCTTTGTGAGATGGATATGAAATTAAAACGATATCTTTTCAACATATTAAACAAATAATCTTCCATATCGACACTTATTGCATTTGTAGCTTCATCCAATATAATGAATCTTGGTTTATGAAACATAATTCTTGCAAAATTCATCCTTTGTTTTTCACCACCGCTTAACACATCTTTCCAATCTGCAACAGTATCCAAATATTTCCAACCTCTATCCCTTTTCAAAAGATAATCTAAACGAACCTCATTTAAAACCCATACTAATATCTTATCATTGAAACCTTTATCAAAGAAATCGTCTGAAGACATAGGATATATAATTTGTTCTCTAAAAGTACCTCCCCTTGAAAAATACGGTTTCTGTGGGATACATAGTAACGATTTTTCATCAGGTCTTGATAACAAACCCGATCTATTATAAATTGGCCAAATACCCGCAATAACTTTTGCAATAGAACTCTTCCCACAACTATTTGGACCCAGTATTAATAAACTAGATGTTTCAGCGTCAAGAAATGGTAAAGTAATGTCATTCACAGCCGCTAAATCTTGAAGAGAGGATACCTTTGACAATACAGGATCTATATGAGGAGGGATTTGGAAACTTAGTTTCTTAATCAATTTTACTCCATTCTTACCTCTTACTGATGGGATAACAATATCAATATTTTCTAAACGGATACCATTAAAATTATGTTGTACTGTCCCTGCAATGATATCTTCTCTATCATGTTTGATATATCTAAATAATGATATATTTGGTGATGAAATAGTGGGTTCGTTATTACTTACCAATTGTATTAGTTCTTTTGTAGCTCCATAGCTAAAATGTTCGGAATGAGCTCTATGCAAAGCGCATAATAGAGTAAAAATTCTATTTGTGTACCCTGTCAATTGAGAAATATCTTTAATTGAATGCATCAATCTAGAGCCAGCATCAGCTAAAGAAAGCATTAATCTTTTATTAACGATGAAATCTTTCATATTATTCTGTTCATTTGAATTTACTTTATTTGGTGTAAAGGAAGACATTATAATTGGTATAGATGCAAATATGTAACCTAAACCAGACCAAGTGTACTTAAGGATATAATCCTCCATCATATTATAAGTGAATTTTCTTTTGCTTACAGTCAACATCTTATCCATTAACGTTTCGTATAATTGTTTAACTTTAGCTCTTTCCACATCTGTACCTTGATAAAAGGATATTTCTTCGTTATTGTTAATCATATTAACATGATAATTATAGTAATCCCCATCTGCAGCCGAACTCTCACTTGTCAATCTACCCAGTGGAGGTGTATATGACCTTAAGATATACCCAGTTATAAAATAATTGACAAAGATACCTGCGACACCGACTGTACCTAAATTATCTCTTAAATAGATAGAAAAAAACACTAAATCAATGACAGGTTTAGCAATATTAGCAAAAACAGAACATGTAGCATCACAGAAACGTGTTATATCATTAGAAATCGAGTTATCAATATTTTTCAAAACAGAACTTGTTGATTTAGAGTCGAATAATAATTTATAAAAAGCCAATCTTTCATCAAGGTACATATCATGGATATATCTTGTCAATTTGACTCTAAAATTTAAACTTAGTTTTCTTTGTAGAAATTTAATGGCGCTATTAGTATATGAAGCAGGTAAAGCTATTAAAAACCATATTAATAAATCGATAACAAAATTTTTAATTTTACCTGAAATTATATCTCTAACGATTTGACCATCTAGCCTTGCCACAAACAGGGATAACCAAGTTCTCATAATTAGGAAGAAAATTTGTAAAGTCAATAAGAAAGAATTTTTATCGAAGATTGAAGGAATTAAAATTTTAGATATAACATTAATCTGGTTTAAAAATTTTGAATAAAATAGAGAGGAATATTTTGTCTTTTCCAAATCCACATTTTTAAATAAAAATTTATCGTGTTCATATAGATCATTATTCTTTGGTGGGATATATATTTTTTTCTTTTTAATATTTTTCTTTCTTGTAATATAGTTATAATTGTTATTAAAATTATCATTCCCATTATTGAAGATGAATTTTTTATTTAAATGATTTCTCATTAAAAAGTCATATCCAGATTTTTTATTATCCATTTGATTAACTACCAGGCTCTTATTATTATTATTATTATAGTCTTCTTTAATATACATAATTCTAGCACCAGTTTTCAAATTCATTTGAGATCTACTTCTTCTAAATAGATTCAGACTTTTATTCCTTGTTTGATTCTCTGAAGAATACTTATAAAAATGAATAAATTTGGATATTAGATTGGAACCGATATAAGAAACAGTTGAAATGGATCCAAAAGTGATAAGAATTATTGAAACCAAGATTAGTTGTGCTCTTCTTTTATGCCTTGGATGTGATAATGGTGATTTAACCAAATCAAATAAATGTTTTAACAAAATTTTGATATATGTTTTACTATCAACACCTCCTATTTTCAAACCAATACATTTTTGGTGTATGTCAATTAAAACATTTTTGATTCTTTGTTTTACAGTAGTTTCACCCATGATATCTTATATTACTGTTTTTGATATTAGATCACAGTATCAATAAATCATGAAGATTAGTTCACTTTCTATTTCTTCTTGTTTCTTTTCCTTATTTTAATATCTTGACCTATTTATACCTTAAAATGAACCAAACATATATATATATATATATAACAAATTATATGTCATTCATTTGTACGTCAACAACAACAATAACAACAACAACTCCGATGTTTATTTGTATTGTATTATACCATCCCCTCTCTCCATGTTATTGTATAAGCCACACATTCACACATTCTATTTTTATCCCATACACCCAATTGTGTTCCTTCTCCCTTCTTTTTGTTTATTTGTCTATCTATCTTTACACTAAAAAATTTTGTTTTTAATCTTTACAGAAGCAACTTAATAATAATAAATTTATTATTATTATCTTTTTTACATTTGAATTGTTTTACTTTTAAAAAAAAAAATATAAAAAAGGGTATCATTTGATCTTTTTTTTACAGGTTCGACTTCTCTTCGACGCACCTTTTTTTTTTTTGTGTGTGTTGACCTATTATAGTGAACTCAGATTTTTATATTCCATAATATTGTTTCTAGTTTGAAAAATTTTTCTTTTCTATTCTTTTCTTCTTTCCAATTAAAACAGGTGATGCTCGAGATCAACCTTAAGAGATATTCTTTAAACGGTTGATTTAATATCTTTGCATATATATATATATATATATTCTTGTAATTTTCAAATCACTAATCAATCTCTTTAATACAGTTGGTTTTTTTTATACACTAGAACTACTATATCTAACTTTTATTGAGAACAAGAATCAGAAAGCAGTATATCTTCAGAGTTAATCTAACTTTTTCTTCAGTAATGACCATTGCACAAAATTTAGTCAAGAAAAACTCATCTATCAACAGGTATTCCACATCATTATTGCATGATGGTGCAACTTTTAGCAAACCTTTAGTGGAAACTTTAAACCCAATTCAATTCAAATTAAAAAATAGTGATACTGTCGCCACTGCGTTCCCAATCTTTCACCACTCTTTTATTCCAAAGGAACTGTTATCATTAATGCATCATGAGTTTAATGCAGAGATCGAAAGAGGTGACACATATCCTCAATTGGATCCTTTAACTCTTGATGAGTTTTGTCATTATTGGGTTCATTCAGTATGTGTTATTTTATTGGAAACTGACAATCTTAACATTTTACAAGACGGAGATGAGTCTTGTAAAATTAAGGATTGGAGCAAGTTGTTCTTAGGTACTTTTTATATCAAACCAAATTATATGGCGCGTTGTTCACATAACTGTAACGCCGGTTTCTTAGTCAATTCTTCTCAAAGAGGGAGAAAAATCGGATATCGGTTAGCACAAGTCTATTTGAAATGGGCACCGTTACTTGGTTATAAATATTCCGTTTATAATCTCGTCTTTGAGACTAATGTGGCAAGTTGGAAGATATGGGATCATTTCAAATTTGATAGGATTGGATTCGTTCCTAATGCAGGTATCCTTAAGGGTCACAAGGAACCAGTGAATGCTATTATTTTTGGTAAAGATTTGACTAAAGTAGAACCTGAATTATTTGATGATTTACAGTTGCTTTGAAAAGAAATAAAAGGAAAAAAAAAATTCCATTTACATCAATTGAAATGAGAATATAACCTTTTTCTTTCTTTTTCTTTTCTATCCCACAATTATTTCTTAATTGTCTAACATTTTCATAGTTACAGTGGTGTAACATAGAAACATTACTTCATTTATGATAACAAATTTTATATTCAGCATTCTTTTTTTTCTATATATACATTTATACCTTAGCATTTTCATTTTTAGTAATAATATTCGTCCTGTGTATGTAAATGAAACATGACGGGATAATAATCTATTTTTCTTCAATTTCGTTTCTCCTATATATATTTTTATTCATTTGACATATATATCCATTGTATCTTCTTCCTTCTGTCGTAATGCAACCCTAACTCTTCTATTTCTCCTATTTTTTAGTGTCACCCAGATTTAATCTGAATCTGAAATTTTATTTTTTTCTCTTAAAAAATTTTTTTATAAACAATATAAAAAATACTTAATGATTCTTTTATAATCGTTGTATATTATTTGCACATGTTATATGTTTATCATATAGTTATTATGTAACAATAATAGAAAATTGGACGATCCATAAGATTTATATGTTACTAACATATATACTATCCTTAAAGTCTGGTGATTCACCATAGTAATCGATATGTTTTTGAAGAGGATTATAAACGGGACAAATATCTGTAAAATTGTATTCCTTAGCCTTTCTCATGATATAGTCTTCTAAGGATAGGGAAATTTCCTTTTTTAGTCTGTTTGATATTCATTCCTAGAAATTTATCTACTGGCCCTAAATCTTTCATCTCGTATGTTTTCTTTAAAAAATTCTTTATTTCAGTCAATTCTTCAATTGTTGGACTAGCTATTAGTAAATCATCAACATATAGAGCTATCAAACCCAAACCTGTCTGAGATCTCCGAAAGTACAATCCAAGCTCCTTTTTATTTTGACTAAATCCAATTTTTGGCTAGAGTATGTTTTATATGGTTATTCCATAACATTGGAGATTGTTTTAAACCATACAAGGCACTGTTTAATTTCCATATATATCCAGGTTTTAAATCAAAACCAGGTGGTGGTTTCACAAAAACCTCTGTGTCAATTGGGGAGTTAAGAAATGCAGTTACCACATCCATTTGATGAACTTTTAGACCCAATTGTACTGCTAAAGCAAGAAACATTCTCACAGAATCATATCTTATGACTGGTACAAATGTAGCCTGATAATCAATACCTTCAACTTGTCTGAAACCTTGTACGACAATTCTGGCTTTATATATACCATTATCTTTAATAGTGAATACCCACTTTGTTGGGATAACTTTGCGATTCGCCGGTGGTTTTAGCAAACTGAAAGTTTTAGTTTTAGATAGGGCTGAAATTTCTTTCTGACAAGCTTTTTTCCATTTCTGGCTATCTTGGGATTTTTGAGCCTGTTTAATGGTTTTAGGAATAAATCTTGTTAGAGTCTGAGAAAGAAGAGCAGTGGCAGCAGCATGTTCAGGTAATGCACTCTTATCTAACCGTACGTGTAATGGATATACCCCAATATCCCTGTTACTTTCAAATGGGATCATCATTCCATCTAATCCAAAAATAGGAATGGGATTATTTCCAATTGCATGTGAGATATTACCATACATAGCAGACTCAACTTCATTTGTTGTACTGGAGTAGGAGACATTTGCAACATGCTGTCTCTTAGGATTTGGTGTAGTATTCAACAAACTTTTGTGATGAGCAGGATTTAAGATAAGTGCCCCCCTTTCTGGAGACACTGAAGTTTGGGAAAGTTGGTTGGGAGTAAGAGAAGAATGAAGTCTTTTGTTGGCGTTTGTATCAGTAGGGGAGATAGATTCTGATGAGGTAGTTGCAAGCTCAGAAAATGAGGTAGAAAAGAGTTGTTAGGAGGTGAAGGAGTGTGTGATTGTGGTAAGGGTAGATCTCAGACAGGTTTGGGTTTGATAGCTCTATATGTTGATGATTTACTAATAGCTAGTCCAACAATCGAGGAATTAACTGAAATAAAGAATTTTTTAAAGAAAACATACGAGATGAAAGATTTAGGGCCAGTAGATAAATTTCTAGGAATGAATGTCAAACAGACTAAAAAAGGAAATTTCTCTATCCTTAGAAGACTATATCATGAGAAAGGCTAAGGAATACAATTTTACAGATATTTGTCCTGTTTATAATCCTCTTCAAAAACATATCGATTACTATGGTAAATCACTAGACTTTAAGGATATTACCTCATACCAAAGCTTAGTTGGAACATTGATCTTTATATCGAAGGCGGTACGGTTTGATGTTGCTCATGGGGTCCATTTTCTATCTAAATTTTTAGAAAATCCCAAGGAAGCCCACTATAAAGATGCTAAAAGAGTTTTTGATTATATTTTTACTACAAGAAATAAAAAAATAATCTGTACACGAAAGAAGCAGAATAGGATCACAACATACTCAGATGCTTCATATGCAGATTGTCCTGATAGAAAATCTACGTATGGATATGTTACTATGTGCTCTTCTGGACCCATAGCATGGTGTTCAAAACGTAATTCATGCATAGTAACTTCTTCAACTGAGGCAGAGATTGTGGCCGCCAGTTAGGCTTCAAAAGAAATAAAATGGCTGTACCAAGTTTTGTCACTAATGGGTGTAACACTAAAACCACATTTGTTAAATATTGACAATACATCAGCTTTGAAACTGGCAGATCATCCAGTACATCATTCTGATACAAAATATATTGATGTACGAAATCTGTTTGTTAGAGAGGCTGTCGAAGAAGATCAAATAGAATTGTCACATATTAGGACAACAGAGCAGAGGGCAGATATCTTTACAAAGATACTTCCTAAAGCGTAGTTTCTCAAACTAAGAGATCTAATCTTTAATCCTAATTGTGTTGATAATAATCAGAGTTTGGGTTAAGGGGGTGTGTCATGATGTAACCCTAACTCTTCTATTTCTCATATTGTTTAGTGTCACCCAGATTTAATCTGAATCTGAAATTTTATTTTTTCTCTTGAAAAAATTTTTATAAACAATATAAAAGAATATTTAATGATTCTTTTATAATCGTTGTATATTATTAGCACATGTTATATGTTTATTATATAGTAGTTATGTAACAATAATAGAAAATTGGACGATCCATAAGGTTTATATATTACTAACATATATACTATCCCACATTATGGAAAATATCACCGAATTTAGGAAAGAACTTAGATCTTTACACCTTCTACTTAATTTCTATATCGATCCTTATTGTCTCCCTTGACTTCCCTTCTTGGTTCCGTTCTTATAAGGTCATCCTATATATACGTTGCAATCATCATGCCACTGATCTTTCTTATAACATGACTGAAACAAACCGAAACCGAAAAAATTAAAAAAACCCAAAAAAGGAAAGAAAAAAACAAAACAAAAACCAAAATTAAAATACATGCATGTTTCATCTAGCACAGAATATTGCCCACTTCAAGAATTTTATATATATATCCCTTGTACCAAAACTTTCTCTTTTCCACAACATTATATAAATACACAATTCTTCCTCAACTGAATCAATCAAATAAAACTTACTTTATTCTTTCTCTCTTTCCCTCCCTTTCGTATTTTTTTTTGTTGTTCGAGTAAATTCAATTCTCCCTTCCGTTCTGTTTCGTTTGATTGAACTTATCTACTGTTGCTATCGCTAGAAGAAAATAGAATAGTCTTAGAATATGGGTGTAGCGGATCTAGTTAAGAAATTTGAAAATATTACAAAGGAGACTTCTGAAGAAGTCGCTTCCAGTCCAAATGGCCTTGATTCGTTCCAGATGAACGTTGAAAAGGAGGAGGACTCAGGTTCAATGGTGGTACTTGTAAAAGAGAAAAGTAAAGAAGATAAGCCTAATGGGGATATGTCTGTAGAAGAGTCATTTGTTGAGGATGAAATTACACACAAAAAGGGGGTTGTATTGGAAACTACTCCTACAGAGGAAATACAAGAACAAGAAGAAGAAAAAGAAGAAATTGGAGATGATCCAAACCAAGAAGAACATGAACATAAACAAGTTGATACTGTTGAGAAATCCGCTGATAAAGAAAAATCAGAGCAAAACCAAGTAAAGGAGGTCAATCAAAATCCAGAAGATGAAAAGGAAGAGAAGAATAACAAAAATATCATTGACTGTGGTAATGACGATACTACTACTGCTACAAATGATATAACTGTAGGCGAAAATGATATGAATAGCAATAGTATCGTAGACAACTTGGAAGTTGTTGAAGATTCAGAACTTAGGCATCTCTAATTACGAAACCGCCGAAATAGAAGCTATGACACAAGAAGCTAAGGAGGAAATATTTGATGAGTTAGCTCATGAAAAGAAACAAAATGAGACAGTTGATGTAAATCAATACATAACAGAGGGTTCGAGATTAGGTCGTGATGAGCCCTTTGAATTTGGGAAACGTGCTTTAACGGATAAATCAAATGTGTGGGATCATAATGCATGGGACAATGTTGATTGGGGTGAGGAACAAATCAAAGATGCTATGAGAAAAATTGAAGAACAAAAATCACATCCTGTATCAGATTTTGATAAAAAATTATATAATGGTAACCCAGCAAGGTACTGGGATATTTTCTATAAAAATAATAGAGAAAATTTCTTCAAAGATAGAAAATGGTTACAAATAGAATTTCCAATACTTTATAATTCAACAAGGAAAAATTATGGTCCTGTAACAATCTTTGAGATTGGCTGTGGGGCAGGTAATACTTTCTTTCCGATATTAGAAAACAACGAAAATGAGGAATTAACTTTAGTTGGTGCAGATTATGCACCAAAAGCCGTTGATTTAGTTAGAAATTCAGATAAATTCGATCCAAGATACGGAACAGTTAGTGTATGGGATCTAGCAAATCCAGATGGAACATTACCCGAAGGAATTCAACCTCATTCGGTAGATATCGCGGTTATGATTTTCGTTTTCAGTGCATTATCTCCATCTGAATGGGACACTGCTATGGAAAACTTACATAAAATTATGAAACCAGGCGGTAAGATTCTGTTCCGCGAGTATTCTTTTGGTGATATGGCACAAATCAGATTTAAAAAAAACAGATTCATGGAAGACAATTTTTATATTAGAGGTGATGGTACTAGAGTCTATTTCTTTAAAGAAGAAGAATTAAGGGAAATATTTACTAAAAAGAACTACTTTATTGAAAACAAAATTGCAATTGACAGACGCCTTCTTGTCAATAGAAAGAGGAAGCTAAAGATGTATCGTTGTTGGATCCAAGCTATTTTCGATGTTCCACAATAGTGCTACGATCAAATAATTAAGTAGGAAATGAAGAAAAAAAATAATGATTATATGGAAGGAAAGTATAAAAATGGTTATGTGTACTACATTTTTTGTGATATCCTTACTTTCTTTATTCATATACTCATAGATTCAATATGTATTTTTATTGTGTTTTAATTGAATTGTATATCATTTTTGTAAAAGAAGAAGAATAAAATTTCGTGTATTCTTTTCTTGCAAATTTTGAAAATCTCGAATGTACAAAGATCTTGACAGCATGACTCAATTCCATGAAAAAGGATAAAAAAAAGAAAAATAAACTGGAGAAGATAGTTGAAAACAAACTAATTAAGATTTGTTTAAAAGATCTTTACGTTTCTCGTGTATATAATTTTAAAGTTTCGTTTTATTTCCAAAGTTCAAAAATTATTAACTCATATTGAATGAGATTATCATCTTCTTTAAAGATGGTTTCCAAAACATATGATGATGCTATCAATGCCTTAAATTCATTGCAATCGAATTATGCCAATATCATGGCAATTCGTGAAGCTGGAATTAGAAAAAATGAAATGAGCCTATTAGAAATGAGGGAATGGGTTAGAAGAATTGGATATACACCAAAGGATTTCAATAAACTAAATATAGTCCATATTACAGGTACCAAGGGGAAAGGCTCTACGGCTGCATTTACATCTTCTATACTAGAAAAATACCATGAAAGGCTTCCAAAAGTTGGCCTGTACACGTCTCCACATTTAAGAACAGTTAGAGAAAGAATTAGAATCAACGGTGAACCAATATCTGAGGACAAATTTACTAAATATTTCTTTGATATTTGGAACCGACTTGACTCAACTACTTCGCCATTAGAAACATTTCCACATATTACACCAGGCAGTAAACCAGGATATTTTAAATATCTTACTTTATTATCTTTCCACACCTTTATGCAAGAAGGTTGTGATAGTTGTGTATATGAGGTGGGAATTGGGGGAGAATATGATAGTACTAACATTATTGAAAAGCCACTTGCTTGTGGTGTCTCTTTGTTGGGTATTGATCACACATACATGTTAGGAGATACCATAGAAGAGATTGCATGGAATAAAGGTGGTATCTTCAAAGCTGGACGTCCAGCTTTCACAATACCCGATCAACAACCAATAGGTTTAGAAATTCTAAAGGAAAGGGCATTAGAAAGGAATACAACATTAAAACAAGTGCCAATTTTTGAAGAATTAAATAATATCACATTGGGTATTGCTGGAGATTTTCAAAGATCTAATGCATCTCTTGCGGTTTGTTTGGCCACACAAGTTTTGAAGTCTTTAAACATCATAAATGATGAAGTTCCTATACAGAAAACCTCTAAACTACCAGCAAAGGTACTTGAAGGATTGAAGGACACAAAATGGGAGGGTCGTTGCCAAACCATTAAAAAGGATAAAAACACGTGGTATATCGATGGTGCACATACAATAGATAGTATCTCAGCTGCATCTAAATGGTATAGAGATATTGCCCTGAAATCAAATCACAAAAAAATATTATTATTTAACCAACAGACTCGTGATGCATCAAAATTATTAGAAACTCTTCTTTGCACAGTTGGGAAAGATGTAAAATTTGAACTTGCTGTATTTTCTTCAAATGTTACATGGGAAAGTGGTAATTATAGTGCAGACTTAGTATCAATGAACACATCAAAGGAGGCAGTTGAAAATTTGACAGTACAACAGGCACTAGTAAATGAATGGAAAAAACTAACAAATACTAGTGAAGCGATAGTAGCACCTAATATCGAAGCAGCTGTTAGGAAAATTGAAACATTTTCCGATGAACCGTTGGATATTTATGTGACTGGTTCTCTACATTTAGTTGGAGGCCTTTTAGTTGTTTTTGATAAGACATCTTCTATCTAAGTGTGACTTTATCTAAAGATGACCTTATACCTTTCTTCTACATTTTAAACCAAAAAAAAAGATAGAAAACATAAAGAAGAACAGATAAGATTATACACATAGATATATATATTAATATATTTACATAAATTTATATACTGTTGTATTATTACAACTCCAAAGATGGGTGTATCTACAATATCCTTTCCAAAACATACTAGCCAAACTCTCGAATATTTAAGAAAAAGCGGAGAACCTTCTTTGTGGTAAGTTTCGATCGCATTTATTGAGCTTTGGATATCCATATAGAATATCGAAATACAAAGTTTTCTGGAAACCACTGGAACTACGCTAATTATTTTTCCAAATTTTGAAAAATCATTAATAATGTCACATATATTTAAAGGAAACAATGGAGTTTTGGATTCCTTACATTGTGAATACCTTTTCAGTTTATGAGACTGCCTTTTTAAAACTAACGCACGACTGACTTCTTTACTATTATATATATTGAAATTTGATTGTGACTCTTCAGAATAATGAAATAATGACCTTTGGGTTCCAGATGCATTCCATTTATCTTAAAGTGAGGCTTGCAGCCATATTTCATAAAGGATTCTGCACCTCTTCTATTTTTGAATTCAATTTGAACTTCCTTTAAACTTCTTTTTTTATCCTTATTTTGAGTCACTGTAATTTGCTTTAATGGTCCCCCGGAAATCTGAGAAATAATACTTGTTATGCCAGTGTCCTTTGGGGATATTTTGAAAATATATTCTTTTATTTAAACTGTTGCTGTGTTCTTTAATAGATTCGTAAGCATTATTAAAAATATGATTGAATATTTCCGCTTTAGCATGTATACTACCTGTCTGTGCAATTGCATGTGCATTTAAGTTAAAGAAGAGTTTTTCTTGACTTTTTTGTTTTTTTGGTATTTTTTCCACAGGACAGGTAAAATGTCTGACACTGTGAAATGTCGGAGGATCGTCGAACTCTCTGTCTATCTTGAATTGAGGTTGTTCTTTAGTACTGAAGACAACATTGTTTTTTGAAGATCTTAATAAACCAAACAATCTTTTGAAAGTTTTTGCCGTGTTCAGTTGAGTGTGAATGAAAAATATTTTTAGCTTTTGAGGTGGTTATTACAGTAGAGGGAGTCTTTTTGAAAATACCACTTTCTTGGAAATTATCCATATTAATTAGGTTCAACAGTACCTTTTTTATTTTTTGTTAAAAATATATGTTTTTAAAAAGGAAAAACCTGTTAACAATACCTTCTCACTGAACAACAACTTTCCACCCTTCTATTTATATTTACAAAAATTACAATACAAATATGTCAATGCTTTTGACACCATTCTTTGCAAAACAGTTTTATAATATCAAATTATAGCAATAGGTTATATATATTTTCTTTTTTTATTTTTACTAATTCTTAGAAAACAAAAATAAGTAAACTTACTAAAACTTGTCAATAATAAATAAAAAATAACTAAAAAGAAGGCGACTTTAATACAACTATCCACAGTTTTATAATTTGTAGTTATATTTTTCTTACCAAAAACTAATAAAGTTTAAAAGCAAAGAAAAAAAAACAAACATATCTTTTTGTTCTTTTAAAAATGTTTGAGTAATCTTTTTTAGAATTTCTTGATAATCAAAGTCTATTAATACTTCCTCTTTATATTAATAATACTAATAGTGATATGGTGAACATCACATATTTTCAATATAGATATATATATACAATCAATAAATAATCTAAAACAATTTTATACTTTTACATCACACATATCTCCACGACGTGAAGTTTCTAGTTTCATTAGTTCACGAAGCGCCATTGTAGCATATGCTGAAACACCTAGTTGGAATTTCAGAATAACAGCGGTTTTTTCACCACCTTTATCTGGGTTGTATCTTTCAAGCTTGCTCTTCATGTATTTCTGACCACTTTCCATGGCTTTAGTATTGTTTAATATTTCCAAATCAGTGTTTACTAACTGTTGAGTAGGTTCATCATAATGAATAATTCTATACTCCAATTTCTTTGGTTTTTGAAGTAAATATCTATATGATCCTGCCATTGAAAAATCACGGACTTTTCTTCTCATATCAAATGGATCCATGTTATCTTTCTTCATTAGGTCAACATAGAAATTTCTTGCTTCCTTATTACCTGGATACAAAACATCAAAACCTGGTGTTGGTAAAACAACGTCGTCAATTGAATATTTTCCTGAATCAATATCTTCTTGTGTCAAAGGTTTTGCACGAATAAACTCAGCTTGCCTTATATCTTCATTAAAATCTAAGTCACTATCATCATCCGAATGTTTAATAACGTTACTATCACTCTCTGTATCAATAACTAAATCGCCAACAACCAGTTTCAAACCATACAGGTCAATTCTTTTACTAGCAACAGAATTCCATACATAACTTTGATAAGCATGAACATACATGGTTCTTAAATTTCTTGGAATTTTCATAATAGCACTGTAATACGCAGTGGTAGAATAATTACCATCTTCCTCCTTTCTTTGATTTGATAAAAAAAATAGAATTGCATTTTCTGCAATACATTGCCTTGGCATCTTCTTTAAGGCTAAGGATGCATCCTTTGTCTCTTTCCAAATTTGCCTTGCTTCCTTAGACTTAGGTAAGACATTTTCTTGATCTGATAGAATTAATTCGACAGCCTTTTCCCAATTACCTGCAAGAAGTTCTTTACCAACTGTATGTGTAGAAATGCTGAAGGTACCAAATCTTTGCATACCAAAATAATTAATAAACCCATTTTCAGTCAAGGATTTGCAACCTTTTTCAATAGTCTCTTCCAAAGTTAAATTTGTTCCAGAATTAAGTTTGACATCTCTAATTACAATAATAAATTCATTACCACTCAAATCACCTAAACTTAATATGGAATCCTCATATTTGAAATTACCTACAACCATACCTTTAAGAGTTTTATTTAAAGCGTTAATTCTATCGACTCTAAGCTTAGATACACACATTCTTTGACAGGTGACTCCCCTTTTATCTTTCGTACCGGCAAATCTCATTACTTTTGTTGGAACTCTTAAAAGTTTACAAATAACGTTAACTGCATCCATAGTATCCTTATTTTCTTTAAATAATGTGAAATATAAAAAATCCTTTGATGGTCCATACCCCCAATTTTCAACGCCATTTTCATCTTTAGTTTGTTCAATAAGTTCTTGCTTACTGACACGAGAATTCCTAGAGTTTCTAGCAATTTTAAATGTATTAATATCAGTGGTAACAGATTCTAACTCATTGTTAAAAGCTTTACGAAGTAACTGATGAATATTTGTTCTAACGCTCTTATCGTTAAAAGATTTCTCAGATTCCATCTTGGTAGCATGATGATAAACATCCTCAATTTTAACAACATCATCCTCACCAAAAATATCAACCAGTTCTTTCCTTAACTGAGAATCAACAACAAAATTCTTTCTCTTTAAAAGTTCTTCATCCTTTTTAGCTTTAATCTCTTCCTTAGATAACTCTTTTTTCTTTGGCATCTTAAAACCTTTATCGGTTAAATGTACAACATTACCATTTTTATCAATTTCATTAACCATAAAATCAGTGTACCTTTGCTTTATTTGGCCTTTAAATCCAGGTAGCTCAGATGACAGAAATAAAGTGATCCCTACATCTCTTTCAGTAATATCTGTCACATCCACTGTAATTGAATCAACCTTGGTCTTTTTGTTATTAGTGTCCGTTGCAATTGATACTTCTTCAATAGGCCTCTTATTATGTTCAGACATCCTGGAATATATGTATGTTTTTGCCTGGTTGTTTTCTTTTTATTACGAATTGTGAGGAAGGTAACGTTAAAAAGCACATTTATATAAATGTTATTTAATGGTAATGCAAATTGAGATGAGATAAGCTCGATATATTTCATCAAAATTATTTTCTATTTTTTTTTTTTGTGAAACTCCAAAAATTTTTCATCAAAAAGGAAAAGAAAGAGAAACGTCCAGACACTTTCACCAAATTTTAAACATTTCCCACTAAACACATATATTTAAATATAAAAATGTATAACTGTAGAATACATGCTAGATATTTATTGGTTACTAGAGTGAAAGAAGATCTTTATACTGGATTTCTCCTAAAATAAAACTAACATATACATAGAACTATACTGTATTCTATATCTGTTTCTTCTTCTTTTTTTTTACTTATCGTTTGACACCCAACAATAATTAACCTTGAGCGATTTTTAGTATACTTTATAGAATGGTGCCATCTCCTCAAGAAATAACGACCGTTCCCAAGAAGATTACAAGTGCAGATGAATTAATTATCAAATGCCAATGTTGGGTAACCAACAAAGAGGATGGTGAAAGACTAGCCGAGATTTTATCTATTAATACCAGAAGAGATCCACCAAGATTCTATGTACATTACATTAACTACAACAAACGTCTAGATGAATGGATAACTAGCGAAAGAATTAATTTAGAAAAAGAGGTCTTGTATCCGGTTCCCAAGAAACCAGATTTAGATGATATTAAAAGTAAAAGACAAAAGAAGAAAAAACAGACAACCCCATTCGTATTAGAAAGTAGCGTTGAACTAAAACATAAAGGATCTGAGACTTCTGTGACACCTGAATCCACAGATCTCATGGATTTGGATAATTTAAACGTTCAAGGTCTTAAAAATGATAATTTATCGCATGAAGATGAAATTAAAAAATTGAGAACGTCGGGTTCAATGACACAGAATCCTCATGAAGTGGCGAGAGTCAGAAATTTAAATAAAATTATCTTTGGTCAGTACGAGATTGAACCTTGGTATTTTTCTCCATACCCTATAGAATTAACTGATTTTGATCAAATATATATAGATGATTTTACCTTACAGTATTTTGCATCGAAGAAACAGTATGAAAGACATAGGAAAAAATGTACTTTACGCCACCCACCTGGTAATGAGATATACAGAGATGACAATATATCATTCTTTGAAATTGATGGTAGAAAGCAAAGAA
Source organism: Arxiozyma slooffiae (assembly GCA_017347545.2). NCBI lineage: Eukaryota > Fungi > Ascomycota > Saccharomycetes > Saccharomycetales > Saccharomycetaceae > Arxiozyma > Arxiozyma slooffiae. The sequence goes on along the minus strand of JAFHAQ020000010.1, from coordinate 17,697 downwards.
CTTGGTGTAGAAATTTATGTCTGTTATCGAAATTGTTCTTAGATCACAAAACTTTATATTATGATGTTGATCCATTTTTATTTTATTGTATGACTAAAAGGGATGAATTAGGTCATCATTTGGTAGGATATTTTTCTAAAGAAAAAGAATCTGCAGATGGATATAATCTTGCTTGTATTTTAACATTACCACAATATCAAAGAATGGGATATGGTAGATTATTAATTGAATTTTCATATGAATTATCAAAGAAAGAGAAGAAAGTAGGATCACCTGAAAAGCCATTATCTGATTTGGGTTTATTATCATATAGAGCGTATTGGTCTGATGTATTAATAAAGTTACTTGTAGAACATGGTAAAGAGATTACTATAGATGAAATTAGTTCGATGACATCGATGAATACTACCGATATTCTTCATACTGCCAAGACTTTGAACATTTTAAGGTATTATAAAGGTCAACACATAATTTTTTTAAATGATGATATTTTGAAAAGATATGAAATTTTGCAAAAGAAAAAGAGAAACCATATTGATCCAACCAAATTGAAATGGAAAGTTCCAGTATTCACAGCATCTCAACTGAGGTTCGCATGGTGATTTAATAAATAGTAATAATCCCTCCTCTCCTTCCTTTTTCATTAATCGTTTTCTGCAAATGACATATCATAATAAAACTACTTTATTTATGTTGTGATTTCATGGATATATATATATATATATATCAAAATATTTGAAGTAAACACAATTATATTCTCCTTCCCTGCCCCCTTCTTTTCTCTTTCTATCCAACTATTTCCAATTCAATATTTCCACAATTAAATCTATCTCTATTAGAATAGTAAATTTTTTTCAATCCATCGATATAAAGTTTGTGGTAATATTCAATCATAACTTGAGGAGGATGATCGTATTTTTCTTTAATATATATTGGTTCCCCAACAACAATATCCAGAGGTACTCTAAACGGGATCAAACCGAAATCATAATTGAATAAACCTCTAGCAAAAAAGATAGGTACAGTGAAACCTACTTTTCGTTTAACCCAAAACTGAATTTTATTTAAAATCGAACCCCTTTCAGTCTCATAAATTTTAAAACATTTTGTCTCACCAAACCCAAACACAGGTACCAAACTTACATTACCGGTCTGCAAAGCCAATTTAATGAAACCTTTCCTTCTATTTAAGATCAATTCAATGGAACCGTTTGCCCCTAGTAACGATTCTCTAACACCTCCCACTACAATACATATGGATTGGTTTGTGTTCAGTACTTTCAGAGCATTTTCCTTTGAGACAGATGTTATCCCTAAAGCCATCAAATAATCTCTGTATAAGGGACTTTGAAATTGTGTCACAATGGTCAATAAAGATACAGGGATGCCAGGAAACAATTTAGACCAACCACACCCCTCAGTAGCGAAAGTGACAAAGGCACCAATGGCACCGACACCATGAGGATGATAGCCAAAGATGTAGCGAGGACCTGTAGCAGAGAATCTTTTATTTGGGTCAGTAAAAGTAGGAGACAAATCACAAGATTTATGCAATTTTAATGGAAAATAATCACAAAGATAAGTCCATAAAGATAGTGATCTAAACCATGGAGAATATCGTTTATAGATAGTACCGTTAGAAGGAGTTTTATCGAAAATATAATATATAAAATATGGTATTAAAAGGATCCAAAAGATAGGGAAAGATAATAAGAAAAGAGTTAGAATAATGAAGCCAGGTATTGAAGATATATGGAATGCAATAGCCAAGGTTTGTAATCTTCTTTGTAATGGGGTAGCTGGTGAGCAGCATGATTCTAGAATTGGTTTTTTACATGATAAAGAATCTGATATTTCCTTAGAGATAGAAGATTCCACCACTTCATTTGTGGCATCTTTAATTTCTCCAATCGTAGGATTGTTTATTATAATAGTGTTTTCACTTATGACAGAATCCTCCATTGGATCATGGACTTGATCATCACTACTACTACCACTACTACCACTACTAATCTTATTTAATTGATCATTTGTCTGACCTCTATACCTAAGTAAAGAATCTGAATTATCTAAATTATAATTTAATGGCATTTTGCTTTCTAACATAATTATCTTTTTTTTTTTTTGCCTTTTTTCTTTTTGGAACCTCTCCCTCTTTTTAAAATTCTTTATTTATCTATATATGTAATTATAAACATGAAACAATTATGTAATTTAAATAAAGAAATACTTAAATCATTCTAAGGTTTTGGTAATTTTGAAGGAATTAACAGCCACCAGGTTGATTAAAATATTATAAATTTTAGAAAAAAAAAAATGAACATTTCGAATAGTGAAGCATCAACTTATTTTATTATTACTGTATATTTTTAACATTTCTTTATATGTTTATATCTATCAATATATAGATGCAATTATGAAAAAATTGATTTAATTTAAAGAACTCCTTAAACACATGACTACTATGACTAAAACAGTAATGATAATTGCTATTATTACTATTATTATTTATGAATGCAACAAAAGAAATGAAAATAAAAAAAAAGGAAAGGGAAGAACAAAAGAATGAGGTAGAATGTGATAAAGAAACAACAAGGGAATAACAAACAACACCCACACACTCAGAAGGGTTTGAGTGTGAATATTATAAGAAATCAGAAACAGACGACAGTAGAACAAATACAAAATTTACATCTGTATATATTGGTAGTTAATAATGATAATATATATATATATATATATATAAACATTCTTTTTTCTATCATATTTATTGGACAAGAAGAAGATGGAGCGATGAATTATATAATAATTGAAGCAATATATTTATGGAAGTGACATGAAAAAAACCATGATCGATTTTGATTAATCCAGTAAGTAAACTGGCTCCTTCTGATAAATCTGTATATAAAAACATTTGTATTTCATTCATCTACACGATGGACCCATCTCCCCCCCCCGCTTACCTCTCTCTCCCTCATATAACCATCCCATTCTACCAAAAACGGAATAGATATACCAATATTCATATATATGTACATATATATTTCATAGTGTGAATACATTGTTATATGTTTGGTAATTGTTAGCCAATCATTTCATTTATTTCATTCATTCATTCTTCCCCCTCCCCCCCCCTCTTTTGGTTACGTTTCATTTTTTACTCGTATTTTATTTTAACTACGACATATCAACTTCGGTAGTATTGTTTTTTTTTTCCCTTTTGTTTCCCCCGTTACCAAATATAATTAGGTAACAATACTACTGCCACTACCACTACCACCACCACTACTACTAGTATTACCACAACCACTATAGTACTTATTTGTTGACATAGAAAGATGAAACAAAAGGGTGTACCTAAATTATATATATATAAAGAAGAGACCAAACAATATTGAGATAAATCTTCTTTACCGAGTGGTATATACAAGTAACAAATTTTCCCCCAAAATTTTTCTACAAATAAACATGTTTAAATATATATATATATATATATATATATGACTGCAACAAATAATGAATTATATAAGTGACTACTGTTTTTGACAGATACAGATTTCCTTTATGAACAAATATTTTGAATATTATGTTCTTGTAATTCTAGGATAATGTTTGTATCAGTGTGACACACTCAAGTGATTTTATCTTGTTTCACTTTTTTATCACTCATCCATTTATCAATCATAATACTTCTAAAACATCATACACCAACCTAACATATTTAAGAATAGCTCTATTTGGCGTACCACATTATATATACACAGTGAATGTTTCATCTTGAAGATGATATAAAACACATCAAAAGGCATACTAAAAAGGATTATCTTTCCTCCTTTCCCCTCTCTCTCTCTCTTCCAAATGACCACAACAATCAGTGAACTGTAAAGTTATTACATTTTTCCTACCTTTATTTAATTCTTTCTTTATTTATTTCCTCTCAGTCAAACGAGAGAAGTGTTATTTTATTTTAATCTATTTTATTATATTTTTTTTCGTTCTCTTGTATTTCTATTGTTTATCTTCTCCTTTGCTATTGTTGTTCATATGCACGTTTATATTGTTTCTTTTCGTGTTTTATTGCTATTGTTTCCTTCGTTTCTTTTTCTTTAAATATAATAAAAAAAAACAAACCTTGAAGGTCAGAAACTGCAACAACAATAGTTTTCGTCTTGGATAACTTTCTCTCTCTGTTTTATTTTATTTTATTATTTTATTTTGTTCCTCATCTCGCATGATTCTGTGACATTACTGGAACAAATAACTCTCTGTTTTTGGATTTTGCTTCTCTTTGCCAAGCTGGAAAAAAACAACAAAAACAAAAAAACAAAAACACTAATATTATTAATAATAGTAATATAATGGTACTTTTAGAAACAAAAAAGAGGTGATTATATATATATATATATTTATCTAATACACTATACTATCAAAATCACTTGTGACTTCCACCTATAGCCACCATTATTCTCCTTCCATTCTTCTTTTATATATATATATATATTTTTTTTTTCTTACTCATCTATCTTTACTTTCCACTGTTTATAACTCTGCGCTCAATTCCCATTTCTTCTTTCTAGTACCTTTCAAAGTATCCAAGACCCAATTGACTAAAGAAAAGTTTATTCGTGCTTTTTCCTTTTTATTTTCGCTTTTTTTCTCTCTCTTTCTTTCTTTCCTCCAACCCCCCCCCCTTTTTTTTTTTTTTATCGATATCATTTGGTTGATTATACATCTTCATTTCACATATCGTTATACAATGACTAAACAAGCCTGGGAGAAGAAACCTACTAATAAAATAGCAAGAATCATCTCAACTTCATTCGTTATCATTAGTTTACTTTGTTTCCTATTGTACACATGGAACGATTATACAGAGAGTGCGAATACACTCGTCAAAAATATTACCAAACAAACAATTCTTTCTCAAAATGATTATAATTATAACTCGATATCTGCAACAGATACAATAAAGACTTCTGTTCGTGTCACTACTACTATCCAACCTTCAGTTATAACTGATTTGAACAATGAAGCACAACAAAATTATTTAAAAGTTAAAGAACAGATCTCTTCAATGAGGAAAGAGATAGAAGCTGAAACTTCTACAATGAGGAGACCCATGGGAAATAATAAACATAACAACCCAAATCACCACATATTGTCTTACTCTTCGGATTCATGGTCAAATTATGATGATTCTTTCGATCCAATGAAATCTTTACATCAAATTCTTAACACTTCACCAGTAGTCTTATTTATCGATTCTACTTCATTGGATATTGAATGGACCAACAGCAATCTTTTGAAAAATATACTTTTGAATAATTATGAGATTTCTCCAGAATTGGTCGTCGTTGACCTTAATAAACATACAAACGGCCATATCTTACAAGAATACATCGAGACTTATAAATTGAATGGGGACGAGAATCCACAATTGCCTTACCTTTTCATTAATTCAAGAAGTGTGTTGAACAAGGATTGTAAACAACATCTATTGGAATATCACGAGTCTAATAAACTTTTGAATAGATTTAAAAAATTCGCAGATGGTAAAGTTATATTCGATAAATTGGAATTACCTTCAAATTCCTGAAATTAAATGAGCTGCTGATACGATATCTCCAATTTATTATATGCAAAACATATTGAATCATTGAAGCCAGCATGACTTCAACACCAAAGGAAAAGGAAGAAGAAGAAGAAGAAAAAAAAAACGTGTCTTTACTTTTCTTTTCTTTTCTTCAAACGTCAGAAATGGGTCCCTTTTACTTTACTACAAAATATAGAGATGCATGTTCATCAGTATGAAAAGTTGTATGATTTATCCATTTCTATGCACTTCTTACCGTTATTTTAAGAGTTACGTTATTATACTTCACCAGGTATATTCTTGTATTATTATATTTTCATTTTTTTTTTTTCTTTTCCCACTCCTCACGCCTCCCCTTTTCTTTTTTTTCTTTTGTAACTGTATGTAAATATATTTAAAATTTTGTACTTATTATTAACCTTAATTCTCTCTAATTATCACAATATATATATATATCCTTAAGTAATACAATCAATCAAGAATAATAATATTGCAGTGAACAAACTGAATCTAATATATATATATATATATATATATATATAAAGCATATTCCATTTTCTCATATCGTAAAGATTACTACTTTTTCTTCTACGATATCTAATGCTCCATATAATTCTATAAAGTATATCTTCATTATTTATTGATTTATGAGTTTTGTTGAAATGTGTGATGATTATTTTAAAGATAATCTCTTACTATATATGTAGGTTTTTTTTTTCTTTTTTCTGTCGTTATAATATATTAAAATGTACAATACATACATATATTCTTAAATACATAAACAAAAAAGGAAAAATCTATATTTTCTATTTAAGTTTAAATATTTTGGAAAACAACACCTGGATTACCTGGAATAGCATTTTCAATGACTCTTTGAGGAACTTGTGGTAATTCAACTTCAGCACCAGTGAAAATATCCTTACCAACTTTACTACCATTAGGGAAACTGATAGCAACGAATTCTTCCACTTTCAAAGTTTGACCAGCACTCTTAATCTTATCTAATGCTGCCTTAACTACATTGATTTCATCAAATTGTAATTCTCTATGGAAAACAGTCTCTGGATCTTCAGTAGCTAAACGTTGCTTTAATAAAGTGACAAATGGCATAGCTCTCTTCATTTCCTTTGGTTCAATCTTCTCTCTGATCTTCTTATTATCATCAAGAGTTTGATTAGCAAACATCTCAGCAACAATCTGAACAACCTTATCTTGCCATTCTGGGAAGGATTCAGATATCAACAAAGTTAGTCTTACTGGCTTGCTAGCATCAACATCACATCCTTTACCTTTCTTCTTCTTTAAGGCTTGACCTTCTGCTTCTCTAATACTTTTTTGTAATGATCTAACGTAATCTAAAGAGGAAAGGATCGAATTGTCAACTGGTTTGGAAGCACGTGGGAATGCTGCATTTTGTACTGAACCTTCCTTCTTCAACACCTCACGGTATATGTAATCAGAGAAATGTGGAGTAATTGGAGCCAATAATAAGATTTGGGTTTCAATGTAACGTAACACCAAGTCCTTGTGCATAGTGGTGCATGCATCACGATAGTAATCTCTGGCAGCTTGGAAATCAAATAAACCATACTTCAAAGCGTTCTTGTAGTTAGTCAATGAATATTGATGGTATGTCTTCTCGATCAAATTGTTCATTTCATGTTCAAAGGCTACATCAAAGAACTCAGTGATTGGACCAGTCCTTAAATTAGCGGTGTCCTTAACAATGTTTTCTGCCCATTCCTTCAAAGTGTATAATCTTAAAATAGCAGCATTGGCGTTAGACTCATCGAAGTTAGCATCTTCAATAGTGTCACCGGCATCAGCTAAAGCAATACGAGAAGCATCAGCACCAAACTTTTCAACAGTTTGTTCCAAAGTCATGAAATTACCGGTGGACTTAGACATCTTGGCGTTATTCAACATTAAATGACCATTGGCTCTAATTCCCCTTGGCCAAAACTTCTTTGGGAATAAAGCGACATGGGTGTAAATGAAAAATGTTAAATGGTTTGGAATCAAATCTTTACCGGAGATAGAGACATCTAATGGATAGAAGTATTCAAATTCTCTTCTTAAGATTTGCAAAGATCTTAATGGAACATCGATGTTTTCGGTGTTATCACTGTGTTGGAAGATGTAATCAAAGAATTCGTTGTTTAATTGTTCTGGTTTAATACCTAATGGACCAACTTCTTTACCATAGTAGTCCTTAAACAATAAGTGAGAGATAGTGTAGAAAGCTTGGTAAATAGTGGAATCTGATAGTGATTCAACCAGGTACTTTGGATCCCATGGTAGTTTGGTACCTAAACCATAGGTACGGGAAACGGCCCAGTTCTTTAACCAGTCAAGAACACCTTCAAATGCGTTCTTAACTTCTGGAGCAAAAAGCTCCATACCTTCAAGACATTCAAGGGCTTGTTTCTTCCAAGATTCTTCACCATAATCAACGTACCATTGATCTTCTAAGGAGACAATACATTCGTCACCGGAACGAGAAATAACTTGAGATTCTGGTTCGTTGTAAACAAAGGCTTCACCAGCAGCAATCATATCAGCTTTAACCTTATTTTTAGCATCTTCCACTTTTTCGCCCTTGTAATCACCATAGATCATGGTACCAGAGTAGAAATCTTCCTTGTATGCTAATTTCTTGGCTGTAAGTAATAAGTTGGTATCCTTTGGAGATTGAATCTTCATTTCTTCACAAAGTTTCTTAGCAGTCAAATCACCGTATTTTTCTGTGTGAATAATTGGAATAACCTTTTCAAGGTCAATAACCCATTCTGGGTTAATACCATAATATTCGGACTTGTTCATTAGGTCTCTAGTGGTCATCCAATCATCTGGTGAGTTACTTGGAACACAGGTAACAACACCAGTACCTTTAGTTGCAATAACTGTTTCCATAGGTAGAACTCTTAATTCAGAGAATACAGATTTTGGTGCATGGATTTTAGTACCAATAAAGTGTTTACCTAAGATAGTAATGACTGGTTTGTAGTAACCTCTCTTCGGAGTCAATTTTTGATAAGACATGTTCTTGAAAGCACGTTCAGTGACGATGTAATACGAATCACCAGCGTCAAAGATACCATATTCAATCTTTGGAGAGACAAAACAACAGGTTTGACCATACATAGTTTCTGGTCTTAAAGTAGCAGCAACAAAGTAGAATTTCTTGGAATGATCTAATTCAGTTGCTTGATCGATGATCTTCTTAGCTTCTGGAGCGAATTCAGTGGCTTCAATCTTAATACCAACATATTCTTGTGGTGTAACACCTTCACCAGAGGCTCTATCGTGGTCCATACATGCTTGACCATCCTTTTCAGAATAGATGGTATAACGTTCACCAAACTTAATCTTACCAGCTTCCTTCATTCTGATCATCTGCCATCTGATAAAAGCATCATAATATGGATTACGATCAGTGGTAATATAAGAACGTCTCCAATCGATACGTGCACCGAAACTGGTACAATCCTTTTGACATAAAGGTGGGAAATAGCTCAACCAGTATTGAGCATCTGCAAATTTGTAGACTTCTTCTCTTGGAATACCTAATTGTAACATAATTTCAAATTGATATTTACCTCTACCCTTTTTTGCTTGAGCCTTAGACTTTTTAGCTTTGAATCTAGTAACATCCTCAGACTCTATTTTTTTCACTTCTTTCACTTCTTCTTCTTCTTCTTCATCTTCCTTTGGAACATTCATATAATCTTTACCAAACATTTCAGCTTCTCTTTTTAATTTATCAGCACAAGCTAAAATTGGCATACCAGTACAATGGAAACCTAATGGGAATAAAGCTCTCTTCCCATTCATTCTCTCAAAACCAATAGAGAATTCAACTTTGGATAAAGTGAAACAATGTCCTGCGTGTAAAACACCATTCATGTAAGGGTAAGCCATAGACGACATGAATTTTGGGTATTTCTTTTGTAGTTCTTCAGAATCCATGGTAATTGGTTCATCATCAATAGATGGAGCATCTATTTCAAATTGATGCTCTTCTGCCCATATTTTCTGGTACTTCTTTTCGATGGCAATAAGGGCATCTCTACGAGCAGTGTTTTCCAAGACCAACCCGGTTGACATTTTGTTGTATCCTAGGATATGTTATCGAATTCCGTGCTCTTCTTTGGTTCGATGTTAGTCTTCTCTTTCTACAATACAAGGAAAAAGTACAGATTAAAGGCAAACCAAAATAATAAAAAAAAAACCTAATAGAAATTTAATAGAAAAGACACACGACGATTGTAACTCAATAAATGGTAATCTATATAAAGTATTAATATATTAACAATAATATTTAATGGTTTATTAAAATTTGAAATTTTTATTCAAAGATTATGAATTTCTTTTTCATAGTTTTTTTTTCCTCGAGAACTTTTCAAAAAAAAAAAAAAAAAAAAAAAGAAAAAAAATTTTTTTATTTTTTTCCAGCAGCCAAACGGTTCTCTTCACTTTCTTTTCTTACTTTACAGTGGAAGATACAACGTAAATGACAAGGACACAAGGAAAAAAGTAAAATACAAACATCACTGAGAGACGTTGATGACACTGACTTTTTTTTTTCTTTTGGAATTGAATGTTGTATAAAGGTTCCACACACGAAGTATAACCATAATATTATTGTTTTTATTATTTAAAGTATTATACCAAATAGGCAATAGATATAAGCAATGAAGTGTTTTAAAAGAAAAACAAAATCAAGCTTGTAATTTCCATGAAATTTCTTATAATCACTAATTATTGGAAAAAAAAAAATACAATAATCAGGCAAACACAAGTATATGTACTTATATATTGGGTTATGCATATTGCTATAAAGAAAACTTATCATCCAATACCACACCAGATTCTTCGTCTCATTATATCTCAAATCCACGATCATTCAATTGATGGACTGTCCATATCCATGTAGTGGCTGCATCATCCAAATTATTGGCTATACTACTGCTCTTAGATTCCACACCGCCTGTAGTGAAATATTTACCGTTATCGCTCTCATTATCTAACTCTAGGGACATAGCACATCTTAATGTTCCAATGGATCCTTGTTCATTAGTAATACCAAAAAAGAAATTAATTACTTGAAATAACATCCAAAAGAATATTCCTACAATTGGTAATCTTGTCCAATAACTAAAAAGATTTGTATTCATAACTAAACCTGGGTGTAAAGATACACACAATACATCTGGGTTCTTTATAGCCAACATTTTTGAAAACTGGATTAATGCTGTCTTTGAAACTGCATATCTAAACCATGTAAAGACTATATTTGGAAATAATTAAATTGTTCACTTAACCTCCAATATTTATATTGTAGGAAATGTCCCAAGGATGACAATGATATTATACGTCCATGGCACGCTTTCACTAAAGGTAACAATTTCATAGTAAACAAAAAATGTGATATATAATTAACTTGTAATTGAATTTCAAATCCATCTCTTGTAGTCTCAAATGGTATGGCCATAATACCTGCATTATTAATCAATACATCCACATGTTTCTCCAATTTAATCAATTTCTCACATGCACGTTCTACACACCTTAAATCTCTAAGATCCATATGTACATAATGTAACGAACCAAACTTATTGATATCATAATGGTTTACTAACCCGGTCTTTTGTTTTCTTTTATACCTCAATTTAGCTTCCTCTATAATATCTTTAATAGTTTTATATACTCTTTGTGAATTTTTACCACACAAATATACGGTAAAACCATGAATATAAAAGATGTAGACATGTATAATAACCTATACCACCTGTACCACCTGTAATTACAGCAACTTTCCTTTCATTGATGGGATCGTAATATGGTAAAGTGTCTGGATCAAACATACAAAACAATTATAATAGATCACTTAACGAATGAAGGAAAGACAAAAAAAAAAAATCAAAAAGCAAAACAACAACAAAGTTCAAATATTATTTGGAACCTTTAATTTTAGGATTCAAATCATTTGCAAATATTTCCTCAAAAAAGAAAATGCATGCCAAATTTTAAGCATATTGTATTACATCTCCTCTTTTATTTTGACATATAAATATGGTCATTATTTAAACGTTTAAGTATTCACTACTAGCATTTATATTCTTATTTTATCGTTCTTTGAAAAAAAAAAGTTCTTATCGTTGGCGAATTATATAAAACCGAATGCACAAAGACAAAATATATTTTTTTTTTAAAAAAAGAAAACATATGTGTTTCTCGAAGGCAAAATATTGTACGCATTACAAGTATACCACATACTTTGCAATCTACAATTTACGTACAACAATCTTAAAAAAGGTCTAAGGAATACTGAAAAATAGAAGTATAACACAGTTGTTAATTCATTTTATACCACACAGCGAATATTCCATCATTTGACTTCTTTTCTAAAACAAAAAATAAAAAAATGAATTACGAAGATATATTGTTTGGTTTGCAACCTATAATCAATGCAGACTCAATTAAAGATGTTCCAGTGGACAACGTATACCTACAAAGTTATATAACCATTTTAGATCAGTTAGCAGTGTCGTTGAGATCTCCACAGAATAGAGAAATTGTGAGAGAAACAGGACTTTTGACACAGATATTAAGAGTTCTTGAAGATACTTTGGATGTCGCTATCCATGAACCTGAAAATATTAATAATATAAAATATTGGAAATTAGCATCCGAGTTAATAAGATGTGTAGCAAACTGTCTTGTGGATAATGATAAAAATAGACAGTTTCTATTAAAAATTGCTGATTCATCCCCAAATCTATACCAATTGTCGAAAATAAATTACTGAATTATTATTTGGTAAAGATTCTAAATATAATAAAATTTTCAGATGATGATGATGATAATGATGATATCTTAAAAAATTTACAGTTAAGATCAATTGTTTTATTGCGAAATTTGGTACTTGAAAATCAGTGTTTTGCTTTAAACGTTGGAAAAGTATTATTAGGTCCTCTTTTAACTTATTTGCATAACAGTGAACATACCTTTCAGGAAGAACCAGACAATATGGTTTTGGCAACTGATCTTTTACTTGAATTTTTAAAGAGTGGCTGTCCATATAACTTTTCAGTTGAATTGTTACTGTTTCTATCTACTTTTTGTAAAAGAGTTGCAATTGTACTTGAAAGCATTCCACAACAAGAAAATAATGATAATGATACTGACTTGTCTACAAACGCAACTAACAATGATACCCCTACAGGTCCAATTATTGAAGAAGAACCGTACAAGGAGGATCCGCAATCGGAATTGTTATTTAATTTATCTGAAATTCTTGAACACATTATCCTACGGGAAGATAGCACCATTGATTTTAGTTCAAAACTAATCTTCAAAATCCAAAATGAATTATTAACAACGATAACATTATTAGATAATAAATTCTTTTCTAATAAATTAATTGTTATGAGAAGACTAGTCTCTATTTCTGGGAACATATCAACTGTTCCAACTAATAGTAATGTAGCCGAACGTAAACTTTGCTATAAAATATTGATGGAATCTAAATCTGGTTATGCTATTGCTGCTGCATTGATAATATTATCGAATTCTATTAATTCCAAAGATGATACCAATAAAATACTGAAAGAAATAAGTTTAGGTAATATTATAAAAGTGGCTATATATATTAAAGATCCATTGGAATATCAGGGTTATTTAGATATTTTGAGAAAATTGATCAATATTACAAATGCTATGTTTTTAAGTAATGAAGATGTAACTACGTTATTTTCAACATTGGCTGCATGTTCTAAACAATCTCAATTTTTCCCAACTTTAACTGAACTCATAAACAAATTATTAAAAAAAGTTATTGTTATATTATCAAGTGGTTCATTAGTTCATTTATTCGATCAAACAAATGGATCAATTTATCAAAAGGAAATTGCCAAATTTCTTACCAGTAGAGATAGTTTCATCTCTTGTTTATTGATGGACAAGTTACTTGTTGCCAGACAAAAAACATCAGAGACAGTATTATCGAAACTTTGGGATTCAATTTTTAAGCTACAAGACGGTGAGAACAATAATCAAACAACAGGTACTAATAACATTTCAATAGCATTTTTATTTCAATTGACAAAAACCATTGGAATATATTTACGTAATTGCGTGACGAATCCATTAAAAGAAGATGAATCGAATGTGATTTTCACCACCTATTTTTCATCGTTTATTGAAGTAATGAACACTATCATGCCATTAAGAAACAATACTGATAAAGGCAGTGAAAGTGTTTTTAATAACGGTAAGTTTATAGCTGGAATGATACAAAAATTACTCTCTGATAAACAAATTAAAACCAAGGAAGAATCTATGATGTATGAACTATCCTTACAATTTTTCATGAATAATGATTGAAAAAATAATACCTCATCTAATGACCAAAACGTATACACACTCGTTCTGCATTCTCCACACATACACACACACTATCCAACCTATATTTAGGATAGTATTTTGAATGTTAAATAAAAAAAAAAAATTATATATTTTTTTTATGTAGAACCCATTTTCTTCAAAAGTAACATCATATGTAAACCATTTATCCTATACAATATATGCCTTATTTATTTATTTATTTATTCTTTCAAAAGGACATTAGTATTAATTCAATATTCATTATCGATTATCGAATAGCACCTTACAATCGTTCAGCTTATGACAATAAGCAAATAATACTATGTTATCTTTGAGTTTGTGATTATCACGGGATTATAAACACTCAATCTCCTTTTCCGGATTTCCTCCTACACATTTTTTGATACTGAACTTTTAAACTATCACCCTTTGGTGGTATATATATATCATACGGGAAATAAAACTAGAGAACCTGTTTTTTTTAAATGTTTCATACTTTCATGCGGTGTTACAGAATTTGTATCTATTTTATTATTATTTACAAAAAAAAAAAATAAAGATTATTATGCATTAGAAGGATCAAGTCTATATATTTAGCAAATAAATAGTACCCATACTGAAATATATGCAATGATGTAGAGTATCTGATATAAACTCCATAGGAATTTGGTGGTTCCTGTGCCTTTTCCTTCTATTTTCTCGATCTCAATAATAAAGATAGAGTATTTATAAAAAAATGATGCTCCCATGTAAAGGATTAATTAAAACGAAAATTCTAGTAAGACAAGATGTGGTTGAAAATCTGGGTGTTTCAACTAATTTAGAAAAACATAGCAAAATTTTTCTATCTGATACATTTCACTCCAAATTTGTTATAATATTTTCTTAAATTCTACAATTTGACGGATTCCTGGTATCCACAATGTCTATATAAAATCATTATCCACCTATATTCCCTCATTATTATCCAATTATTATTAATACTGATTATAACGATAACAATAATTGAATCAGTCTTTTATTTTTTTTTCCATTCGTCACACCACTTGCCCAACTAATTTTAAGGATTACAAACTGTATTTTTAGCTGTTATTTTATAACCTTTAAAAATGACATAAAAATATATGTTTGCGAAAAATTGGCGACATGAAACTTCAATAAATTTTATGGAGAAAATAGCGTTATGAATCACTTAATATTTGTACACAATGTTATGACTATTATCTAAAATTGTTTGTATAATGCAGAAAATAAAAATATCAATTGATTTGGTATAAACATGTTTTTTCTTTTGTATATATGTAGTTACGGTAGTGTAGAAATTTATAGCATTTGTTTATTTCAGTGATATGAATATATGATTCACAATAAGCATATATATTATCAAAATTCGTAGGCTCTCTACCTAAGTTGAAACTTTCTGGATTTCAGTCTTTCCTTACACAACTTTGGCTGAACTTTGTCGACAACACATTGTATAACCTCTAATATATGTATATATATATTTAGAATTTCATTAAAGGTTAAAATGAAGTAAATAATCATACACAAATAAAAAAGATAAAAGTAACCTGGGCTTTTTTCACTTTTAAATTGGTAGATGATTTATTAAAGTCCTTCCTTATGTTCTGCTCTTGTCGTTGATGCATTATCAAAATTGGTTTATAAAATGATTCCCAACACCTTAGTGTTCGTTTTTTGTGTTTGAACTTCATAAGTCTCACGCGACTCATACTTCAAAACTTCTCAACTATATATATATCTTTGCCTTAGCTAACTTGAGTCATTCCTTTAATTTATATGTCATTGATAATTCCATCACTGTAGTTTGTCTCCATATCACCAACGTTTTATTAGCCTATTTTGAAATATGATTTTAAGAAATATGTTATTTTGTGTATTCTTTGCGCAACTGCCATAAGAGGTTTTTATTTTAACAGTACTGCCACGCCACAGCCGATTCTGAGATTTATGGTATCACAACTCTCACACCAGCCTATTTTGTAGAGGCAATCAAAAGTGTAGATAGTCATTCCGATTCTACTACTACTCTATATGCCACTGACACTATTTTCAAAGCTTTTTAGTGTACTCGTTGACCGGCTGTTTCAACGACTCCTACTGTATTTACTTCACCTATTACAACTTATGAAGCTTCTAAAAACTACTACTTCTGTTGTTGCCTATCACTTTTTTGATGGGACACAGAACCCAAATTTTTCTCTAATACTCCATGATCTTTCAATTCCACCAAGTGTATGGTGAAAACAGTGCACTACCATTACTGGCGTCTCTTTAAAAGTAGCTCCTAGTTCATATATTACAAGAGCAACGGTAACGATTTCATTGCTGGTTGTGTTCCAAAGCCGAAATACACTACGCTTACGGCATCCCCAGAAGTTCAAGATGTTACTGTTACAGCTCAACCTACTCGTGTAATCTGTCAACTACCACTATCGCTAACTAACTAGAATGCTCACTCATGTAGTGTGCATGGCGATCAATTTCTGACCAGAAGATAGTTATAATAGAATTTTACGTATAACTTTTATTCCTAATTTAAAATTTTTATCACACAACTTTTATCAAGGCTCTATTTTTTTTTTTACTTCGTTTCTTTTCTTCTTCTTCTTTTTTTTGAAACCCTAATGGACTCTCAAGTTTCAGCTGTAGAAAGACATTCTATTTTTCAGTGGTTTCTATTTATCTTCATTCATTATATTCCCACATATTACTATATATACATAAACGTATTTTTATATTCAATGTTGTGATGGTAGTTATGTAGCTATATTCTGTTTTTAGTGTCCTACTATTTTTCCAGTATAATTATTTTTCACATTTAGAAGTATTTTGACAGCCATATTCCTAGTTTCATCGAACTGCAATAATAAATCTAAATCCCTTGTTAACAATTTATAAACATCGTCATATTTTTCCATTTGAACCAAAGTCTCACATAATAGACGAAGACACTGAGCAGATTGCAAAGAATTTTTGTTTTCTCTGGTCTCATTTATTAACTTACCTAAAATGGGTAATATTCGTTGCCCCCTATCACTTTTAATAAACAATTGACACATTTCTATCGTGTATTTGAATTTCCAAAAGTTATCCTGATACAAAGTTAAGCATTGTTTAGCACAATCATTTAAATATTTTAAAGATTCGTAAAATTCACCATTAGATACCATTTTTTTAATTAATAAAAGATTCAAGGACATTTCTGTGATCATATTTTAAAGTTGGGCAAATATAAATTGTTAACAATAGAATCAATATTTTGTCCATTCTTAAGTAATCCGAACCCATTCTCAATCTCTTTCAATAGGATCCTTTTCATAGAAGAGTCCATACACATCACTTTATCTTTATAGCCTAAATATTTCCATATCTTGGAATAAAATAGAAGATGGAATCTTTTGACCACTATCACTCTATAAGATTATACCTATTCTTGTAAGATATAATAAAATATTGGAAATTGACTCTAAAACTTTTAATAAATTCTTGTTATTCTTCAAACTAAGTAACGTTTCTGCTCTATATGCACCTTCAAATATTTGTGAATTATTTTGACCATCATCCTTTGCAAATTATAATTTTTTTTGACTCTATGTATCGAAAAAAACTTGTTTTGGATCAATCTTCTATATACCGTAAAATAGCCAAATGTATATAATTCTATGCTCTTTATGTCTCTATTCTCTCTAGCA